>JACEFZ010023465.1:730000-742500 GCA_014155875.1 Cepaea nemoralis
CATAGATAAGGACCTTTACAAGAGAATAGATAGAGAGAGAGACAGTATAAGGAGGTAGAACTCCAAACAGTTCTAGGACAGGACATAAGGAGGACACGCACGTGTCATAACTAGGACATATTGGGGATCAACTCCCAAGATAGGACAGGGGACGTTAACCACGGGGAACTACCCGTAAACAGACTGAACGGTAGTACGACTTAGGTTAACGAGTACTGGATTACTGGACTACGTGACAAGTGACGCAGCACGCAGCGCTGCTGACCGCACGAGGACTGAGTACCAGTAACTGAACGAGACCTGTAAACTCAGGCAGACCGGACTTGACAGTTAGAGCGACAAGACGTGTGTTTATTTTAGCCACTGTGTAGTTTAGAAGGGACGCAGTTAGACATAGCGAGTGTGAAGAATGTATTTGAGTTATGAGTGCGATTAATGTATGCTGGAGAAGCGAGCAGTATATATCTGTGTAGCCATATCGCCTGATGTGTAGAATAAATATTGATTCATTATATACCATTTATACAATCGTGTTTGTGATCGTGAGGTATGAATGAAGTGGCCAGCATGCCTGTGTGAATCCAGATTCTTGATATATGTATATATATATATATATATATATATATATATATATATATATATATATATATATATATATATATATATATATATATATATATATATATATATCGGTAGATTGTGTGTGTGTATGTGTGTTTGTGTGTGTGATAGTATCACACGTGGTGCACATAGTTATTTGGGTAGATTATCTCATGTTGAGGTGTGCGATTGTAGCGACCAGCACGACCTGTCCTCCTTGTCGATGTGCAGTTGCCAACGGTGTTCTAACCTGCGTGTGTGTCTTCCTAGTTGTTCCCCCTGATCCTAGAAATCTGGACGTGGGGATGCCACCCCCGGTGGGTGGGCAATGTACCACCATAACGTACTTGTGTGGCTTCTCCTGCGTGATTGGCAGCATGACTGTTTCTGTTAGAAGTGGACGTCCAACCCGAAGCCAGTCCGCCTCTTATGCTGAATAAGTCACAACATTATGTCTTCATGGGCAGATGTCACTACACTAGTGCTGAATCGCAAATCCCTACAATATTGCTGTAGCACAAATCACAACAATAGTGCTGTAGAACAAATCACTACAATAGTGCTATAGCACAAATGACTACAATATTTCTATAGCACAAATAACTACAACAGTGCTGTATCACACATCACTACAATAGTACTGTATCACACATAATATTTGAGATATTTCCAGCCACCGCACGGTCTCCAACACTCAGATATATGACCACTTCGGTACACCATACATCCGCATCGCTCAGCAGCCGATAAAGAAAGAATAAAAATTATGCGGGCGATTCAAACCAATGAGCGATTGGCTAAATCCGGGCCAGAGAGCCAGCCAACCCCCTCTAGGCACAATTTAGGGGAAGTGAAATTAGTGCTAGCTTAACTTTCCAGATGATGACCAGCATGGTGTGTTGAAACAAAGCAAAGACAGTGTTCTAGTTTCCTCGGGCGGGCTCAGCTTTCAATCTGTGGTGAATCAATCATTACAGTTAAGATGGGCGGTGTAACTGAAAGGGCTACGGTTCTGAAGATGCGGACTTGGTTGCTGAGGGAAGTAAAGTAGTATGTCATGTCCATCTTCTGCCAGCCCAAATTTTAGTACAGCCCATTTCCTTGCATCATCCACCACCCCCCATCCTTCAAAGATCTAACCCATGTAACTCGTGAACCCAGTGAGAATCCCAGATGTTAGATCCTGACAGAAGAACTTGAATATACCTCACTCACAATGGAGATGATCCTCTGATAGAAAACTGGTTCCAGGGAAGAATTAGAATCCTATACACACTGAAGTACCTACCGGAAGATATCAGCTGCACCAGAGGCATACACATCATTTGTTTAAGTGGCAGTTACTTTGTGATGCATAAATATACTTTAATGTATTTTAGATTATTCAAATATGTGTTTTTTCCACAATTATGTATTCACATCAGTTGGTATTCCTGATAAACCTGACAATGTTTTTTTCAGAAATGTGTCCAATGTGAATAATATATTTTGTTGTCATACTTTTGATTTAGTACACTTCATGTTACCAGAACATTTGTTGATTGATTCTTACAGATAATATTTTAATATTATGTGATGTCACTGTATGTTCTGTTTATTCTGTGAATGTTTTGTCATGATATTGCTGGTCTAGTTCATCACGTACTTGTGTAAGTGTATACATCAGAGATGATACTACTATTTGAAACCGCATGAGGGCGGGCATCTGCACACTAGCCCCAGTGATAGAAAATGGCATCCATTTTTGGGATAGTGACAACAGTCCGTGGTCACCACACCTTCCCAAGAAGTCTAAACTTATATCTATATTTTACATTAATTCGTGCAGATACGAACACATCCTTAGCATCTTCACGTGGGGGAACGAGCCATAAAATTAGCTTCTAGAAGGTAATCTTGATAGAGGATAGGAACCCATCCCCTTCGGTATACCCTGATAACATTCCTCAGATACTTAATTAATTTCCTCTTAAGTGGGTGTTACATTCTAAACGATGAACCCTTAATAAATAAACCTCACAATAACTACAACTTCTGTAGCACAAATCACTGTAATAGTACTGTATCACACATCACTACAAAAGTAGTGTATCACAAATCACTACACTAGTACTGAATTACACATCACTACAATAGTTTTTTTTTTTTTTGCATGTCCTTTACATGACATTGCTGTCAACACCAGCATCTTTCAGCTGTATGTTGATTTCATGGCAAGATTACGCTCAGTAGTTTGCCATTGCTTTCTGAGCGGCCGGCTCACATACCCCGCAAGTTATCGATGCGATTCGAACCACCGCAGATTCTTACCGTCATCACGTTAACCCACGAGAGTATACGAGATTACGGAGAAAAGTCATAACCTCTAAGCCACTAAGCCGGCACTACAATAGTACTGTATCACAAATCACTACAATTGTGCTGTTTCACACATCACAACAATAGTAGTGTATCACAAATCACTACAATTGTGCTGTATCACACATCACTACAACAGTTAATTGTATCACGTCTAGCAGTCTCCAGACGTGGATATGACATGAGAAACCTTAAAATAATGCATTGGAATGCAGAATCAGTCAGCAACAACAGAAAAATAGAATTAGAAAACATCTTTGACCAAGAGAAAGTATGCGTATGTTGCTTGCAAGAATCTCACCTCAATGAAAATATAGCCTTCAAAATCAGAGGCTACCAATGTTAACGATCTGAACGAAAGGACAGGCGAAAAGGTGAGATACTGACCCTTGTAAAAAATAACATCAGTGCTTTCCAAATCGAAGTCTACATGGAAGGTTCTGTGTATCAGACACTTAAACTTAAGACAGGCAATACAGACCTACATCTGATAAATTACTACTGTCCAAGTGACGCCCACAGGCACTGGACACACTACCATTAAAAGAAAAAATGATTGTGTGTGGCGATTTCAACAGCCACTCGCAGAGCTGGGGCTATGATCACATGGACCAGAGAGGAGAGAGACTGGAAGACTGACAGGATGAGAATAGATTCATCATGGTTAACAAGCCGTCCGACCCACATACTTTCTACTCGAGATCATGGCACACTACAACTACACATGACCTGGCTTTTCATTCACCAGACCTGGAGTGGAACATTACACGAATTGTTGGGAAACAACTTGGCGGCATTGACCATCGGCCAGTCATTCTATCGGTAGAAAATGAGCTTGTAAATGAAAGCAGCACCCTCTCGAGGTGGAACTACAAGAAAGCAGACTTGGCAATGTACAAGCATCGCACCAGCATCTAGGTTAGAAACCTGAACACTGAGAACGACATAAATAAAGTAGTTGAAGAGTTTGGGAAATGCATACTACAGGCAGCGCAAGAAACAATACCAATAGGAGCCCATAAACAATATAAACACTACTGGAGTAGTGAACTGGAACAGTTGCATAATGATGTGGAAGTGTGTAGAAAGCAAGCAGAGGCCACACCCAGCCAAGAGCACCACAATAAATTCCAGCACGCAAAAGCCACATTTCAAAGGGCCAAGCTGCAGTCTAGACGGAAAAGCTGGCAGGAGAAAACGGAGTCTCTAAACTTTGAAAGAGATACAAGGAAATCGTGGAAGCTAATAAAACAACTTAATGATGAGGGCACGGGGAGAAATTCAAACATTACACTACATAAAGTTGGAAAAATCTTAACAAGAAAGCAAGCAGCTGACCATTTTGCGGACTCATTCGCACAAGATAACAATATAAATATTAGTCCAGAGAAACAACAAGAGATTCGAGAGAAACGGAAACATACAAGACAGAAGGAAATAGTAAATGAGGTTCTTGAGGCACCCATCACATTCAGCGAACTTGAGCTAGCCATATCAAAACTGAAAAAGAGAAAGTCACCAGGAGCTGATTGGATCTCCAATGAGATGATCAGGAACCTAGGAACAGAGGCCAAAGCAAACCTGTTGCAGATCGTCAATAACAGCTGGACCCTAGGCAGTGTTCCACAAGCCTGGAGAGAAGCAATCACGATGCCCCTCCTAAAATCAGGGAAAGATGGTTCCATTGCCTCTAGCTACAGACCAATTAGCCTCACCAGCTGTCTCTGCAAAACACTAGAGCGCATCATCAATCACATACTGCAGTGGTACATTGAAAGTAAAAACATCATTGTGCCACAGCAGGCTGGCTTTAGGCAGTGGTACTCTACGAAAGATCAGACAACCTACCTCTCTTAAGAAACTGAGGATGCATTCCAAGAGAAGAAGCTGGTTCTTGCGGCATGGATAGATCTGAAGAAAGCCTTGGACAAATTCTGGTAAGGTTTGATAAAGAAACTGAGAAATTGCAAAGTCAATGGAGGAATGTACAAATGGTTGAAAGCATACTTGCACAACAGAAGAGCCCTAATACAGATAGACGGACTCAAGAGCAAGAAAGTACTACTGTGTCACGTGTTTCCCACGGCGGAGTCTTATACCCCACACATTTTATAATCTTTATTAATAATCTTGTTGCTAATCTACCGCATGGAATTAAAGCGGCAATGTACGCTGATGACCTGGTTCTATGGAGCACAAATGAATGTGAATCAGTGGCCACCAGATTGCTACAAAGAGCTGTAGATACATTTGCTGCATGGGCAAATAGATGGTGTGTCAGCATAAACACTGACAAAGGCAGCACCACTCTATTTACACTCTCTCCAAAACAAAAGGCAGGGACCATCCAGATAAATAGAACACCCCTAAGAGAAGACAAAGAACCAACATAACTTGGAGCAACATTTTATGGCAGGCTGACACGGAGTAAGCACATCAATAAAGCAGTAGCAAAAGCCAGAAGGAAATTAGCCATCCTGAGAAAATTGAGTGGGACCACATGGTGAGCCAGTGGGAAATTACTTAGCAAAGTTTATCAACAGAGCGTAAGACCACACCTGGAATACGGGTCAACTGCGTGGTGTTCGGCATCAAATACCACACTACAAAATCTGGACAAGGGGCAAAATCAAGCACTTAGAGTCACCACAGGAGGGATGAGATCAACCCCTATAGTGGAAATGGAGAAGATGGAGAGGACACAAGCACTGCGAGAGCGCAAAGATACAAAAAACGCCAATACAAGCAGAAAAGTTCCTCAGCGTGACAGGCCACCCTATGGGAGCAGATTTGAAAACCTAGCTATGGGACGGTTGAAAAGAAGTAGTTTAATCCACCAAGCCAAACGACTCTGCAGAGAAACCACCGATCTGCCCACAGTTGGTAACCCCGTAACAACTATTCCAGAGCGAACTCCATGGAAAGATGAACATAGACTATCGCAAAAAATCCAGTCAAAAGTGAGAGGAATATTTGACAAGGAAGAACAGAACAGTGTGCAGTGTAAAACAGCCACTCTCAGCTTCCTTGATGAAGAATACCCACGTGAACTCTGGATCCGAGTCTACACAGATGCGTAAGCACAAAATGCGGTTCTAAATGGAGGAGCGGGAGTGTACATAGAATACGCAAATAATACTAGGGGCACAGCCAGAGTACCGATATAAAAGTACTGCCATAACTATGATGCTGATATTGAGGCAATCAAGATAGTAACATAGAAATTACTAAATACCAGCGATGGTACACAACCTGTGGTGCTATTGACAGATGCAAAATCAGTACTTGAGGCGCTCATGTCTGGGAAATTGCTAGTACTAAGGACACTACTTTCCGAACTTAGCAGTCAGCATAAGGTCAACATATAGTGGATACCATCACACTGTGGAATACCCGCAAACGACAGAGCTGATCAATTAGCTAAGGAAGGAGCCAAAGAAGAACAAACTGATGTGCCCGTTACATACTATCAAAAGAAAAGAATGATCAAATCAATCAGAAAGCCAGGAAAACCTGCTCAAGATGACTACTACGTTATAGATAGACAAGAACAAGTCATTATTCTGCGCCTCAGAACAGGATACAATAGATTACGCAACCACATGTATACAAAATTCAAGATTGGTGAAACAGCACCTGTTGATTGGCGTCACAGTCAGCAGAGCACATACTCCAAGACTGTCCAAAATATAACATATCTAGGCAAACCTTCTGGCCTAGAGAGACGACAGTGGAAGATAAACTCTGTGGACCGCTGTGTGAACTAAAAAAGACAGTTAAATTCAAACAAAAGACAACATTGCAGTTACAGACATATTTCAAGCGAACGAATGAAGAAGAAGACATGAGAACCTACCTCCAGAAGACAACAGCAACCACCACAAGCACCAGCACACCAACAGCGCCAACCATGGGGAGAGCAACAGCAGCAGCTACATCCATGCTGTCATTACTGGACAGCTCTGGAGAAGATACAATAGCGACACGTGACATATGTGTCTTTGTGTGTGGCTGTATAAACAGCCACATGTATGTATGTTACTATAGAAACAGCCATTCAAAGTCATGTTTCAGCCATGTGTTATTGTGTGTGTGTGTGTGTGTGCGCGTGTGTGTGCATGTGTGCACAGAAGCACGTGTATTCATATGGGTGCATACGAGCTAGTGTGTGTGTGTGTGTGTGTGAGTGTGTCTGGTGCAGGTTGAGAGTATGTGGGTGTGCCTGGTGTGTGTTGGGTGTACAGCTACCGCGGCTTACCCTCCCCCCCCCCCCCCCTAAAAAAAAAAAGTAAAATAACATAACATAAAAAAACTATGTACAGCACTTACATAATGTGCTAGAACATGTGCAGGAACGAACGAAAGAACGAACTTTATTTTCGAAGGGTAACAAATTCGGCACGCAGGCCCGTCTTATATTCGGCCCTTCCAATCACTCATTTTTCATTCGTCAGTGCATAGTGCATTCACATAGGAAAAAACATTGTCAAATGAATGTTGTAAGCATAAACAATGCATGTTACCATGTTATGAGACTTATCCCCCACCCACACATCCCCTATTCATCCGCGTTTCCCCCACACACACACATCCACCACCCAACCACACACATACCCACAGGCACATACATGACCCCATCTAGCCACCCATCCCTCAATCCACACATCCCACACACACCCCCACACACACCATCTCCCCACCCACACACACAATATCATACTCGCCACACATCTCTCCACACACACACCCCCCACCCACCCATACACAAACCCAGGCACACATGCATGCAACCACCAATCCATACCCACCCACACATCCCCCACGATCACACATCTCCCCACCCACACATCCTCCACCCATCCCATAAATTACCAACACTCACCCACCCACATATCCTTCACCACCCACTCACCCCCCCCCCCCCCAATCACTCAGCCAAACACACATCCCCCAACCACATATACAACACCCACCCACACACACATATTCCCGCCAACTCATATATCCTGCACTTACCCACACACAAAACCCGCTCCCACCCACACATCCCCCACTACACACACATCACCCACCCACACAATCTCCCCCACCCACACATCCCACACCCACATACACACACATCGCCTCCCACCCCCATCCTACACACACTCACCCTCCCACACATCCTCCATCTACCCACGCGACAACCCCCCACCCCCCCCCCCCCCGATCTCCAAGCCCCAATCTCACATCCCTTAACTACACATCTCACCGCACATACACTCACATACAAACACACACATTTCCCCGCCCATACACACATCCTCACCCCTCAACACATTCCTCATCCAAAAACATACCAACCACACACACACCCCACCACCCACATATACCCCACCCCCACACATCCGTATTCCCACGCCCACATATCCCCCACCCATACACTCATCTCTCACACACATCCACCCACTCACGTACTCATCCATCAGCCACTCACACCAACACATCACTCACCCACCCATCAACACATGCATCTTTCATCTACCCTCCCACCCACACACACCCCAACCACCCAGCCAAACACACATCCCCCATCCTCACATACATCCTTCATCCACACGCACCTCCCACACCTCCCCCACCCCTCACACATTTCCCCTCTCACACAACACCCCACCCATAAACGCATTCCCCCCACACACACACATCCCCCACATGCATTCTTCATACACCATCCCCGCCCACACATCTCTCACCCACACACACATCTCCCCACCTACCCACACACCCCCCACCTACGAACATCATCACCACCCACACATAAATCTTCCACCCAATCACACTTACCCCATCCACACTCACACACACAGACCCACACAGACATATCCCATTCACAGACACACCCCCACACCCATCACCCACACACATCCCCAACCCAGGATGAGATGGAAGCTGTCCGCCAGCCAGCTGACAGTGGCCATAGTTTGGGAAATAACTTCAGACAGGCAAACGAAGGGAACATTTTAAACTGCAAGCTATACGAACGAGCTAGACCAACACATTGACCATAGACTTTTAATCCTCATTGTCTATGTTTTCTTGCCTGTCAGATTGCATTCTGTTAAGCAGTTTATGTGTCAGTCTTTGTAATGCGAGTATTTTGCCTGGCAGTCTACGTTCTTTGACGTATATTGCCTGACATTCTGCGTTCTGTGAAGCATTTCACCTGTCAATCTACGTTCTGTGAAGCATTTCACCTGTCAATCTACGTTCTTTGAAGCTTTTAACCTGTCAATCTACGTTTTGTGAAGTATTTTACCTGTCAGTCTACGTTCTGTGGGGCACCATAATTACCAGAGCATACTCGGCGTGTGCTCTGTTACAGAATGGATGAGCTATAAGAGAAACATGCGCTCTTAGACGTGAGTAGTGCCATGACCCTCATCACTGACAGTCTTAAGCCGCGTTCTTAGCAATACCAGAACTATTCCTCTTCCTGCATCTATTCCACGCGAGGTGCCAACACCACCACTCTTCCCCTTCCTGCATTTCTTCCGCGCTGGGTTCAAATATCACCACTGACACATGCCTGGGGTCACTGACATTAAGGAGAGTAACCTTAGTAGCAATGTTAGTACATAAACAAATGACCGGGCGTGAGAAAGAAGAGACGAAAGTTGGAGACAGTGAGTTAAGGGGTGTGAAGGGGTTTTCAGCCCGCTAGTGTGGATGGGGGAGACAGACAGTTGAGCTGGGGGGGGGGGGGGTAGTGTTGTGTGGAGCCTGTGGAGGGCTGCAAGAAGGATTAAAAAGACAGTGGGAAACATTGAGGGGGACAGTTGAAGTTGAGACCGAGAGAGTGTCGGAACGTTTGGGACAGTTAAGTGTTGGGAACTGACCAGAGAGGTCGGCAGTCCGGGAAATTGAAGATAGCGGAGTTAAGGAGAGAACTCCGAGCTGTAGTTTTCAGTGAGAGGAATTCTGAGACTAAGGATTAAAGACTGAGCCCGGTTATCAGCAGACATAGTGAATAGAAGCCTAGCCATAAAGAGGGTCGGATAGTTAACGGAGGCTTAGATCCAGTGATTTAGGGCCATTTGAGTGGCTAGTAGTAAAACTGTCGTGTTGGGGAAGATTTAGTAGGCCTTGAGAGGCAGTGTTATTCGAAGTGTTCAATTGTGATGAATATATTCTGAGAGAATTATTGTTCCTGGATTTATATGTTACGTGTGTCCGTGTTCATTCGTCATTAAAGGAATGTTATGTGCGTAAATTCAATCTTATTCACTGAGTGATGGATGTGTGCTGCAGTGGTGACTTGTATTGTGAGATAGGTGGATAGCTCAGCTTCCACTCTGCAGTGAGATAGTAGAAGCATTAGACCCTAGACAACAACATTCTTTGTGTGGTACAACAGAGTTTGTGTCAACCACTCTTCTCCTTCCTGCATTTATTCCTCGCGGGGTCTAACCACCACCACTCTTCACCTTCCTGAATTTATTCCTCGCGGGGTTCAAACACCATAACTCCTCCCCTTCGTGCATTTCTTCCTCGTGGAGTCCAAACACTACCACCCTTCCCCGTCCTGCATTTGTTCTTCGCGGGGTGCCAACACCACCACTATTCCCCTTCCAGCATCTATTCCTCGTGGGGTTTCAACACCACCACTCTTCCCCTTCCTGCACTTATCCTCGCTGGGTCCCTACACCAGCACTCTTCCCCTTCCTATATCTATTCCTTGCTGGGTCCCATCACCAGCACTCTTCCCCTTCCTTTATCTATTCCTTCCTGGGTCCCACCACCACTACTCTTCCCCTTCCTGCATCTATTCCTCGCGGGGTCCCATAACCACCACTCTTCCCCTTCCTGCATCTATTCCTCGCGGGGTCCCTAAACCACCACTCTTCCCCTTCCTGCATCTATTCGCCGCGGGGACCCAACACAACCACTATTCCCCTTCCTGCATCTATTCATCACGGGGTGCCAACACCACCACTATTACCTTTCCTGCATCTATTCCCCGCGGGGTCCCAACACCATCACTATTTCTTTTCCTGCATCTATTGCTCACGGGGTCCCAACACCACCACTCGTCCCCTTCCTGCATCTATTCCTCGCGGGGTGCCAACACCACCACTCTTCCCTTTCCTGCATCTATTCCTCGCAGGGTCCCTACACCACCACTCTTTCCCTTCCTGCATCTATTCCTCGCTGGGTCCCTACACCAGCACTCTTCCCCTTCCTTTATCTATTCCTTCCTGGGTCCCACCACCACTACTCTTCCCCTTCCTGCATCTATTCCTCGCGGGGTCCCATAACCACCACTCTTCCCCTTCCTGCATCTATTCCTCGCGGGGTCCCTAAACCACCACTCTTCCCCTTCCTGCATCTATTCGCCGCGGGGACCCAACACAACCACTATTCCCCTTCCTGCATCTATTCATCACGGGGTGCCAACACCACCACTATTACCTTTCCTGCATCTATTCCCCGCGGGGTCCCAACACCATCACTATTTCTTTTCCTGCATCTATTGCTCACGGGGTCCCAACACCACCACTCGTCCCCTTCCTGCATCTATTCCTCGCGGGGTGCCAACACCACCACTCTTCCCTTTCCTGCATCTATTCCTCGCAGGGTCCCTACACCACCACTCTTTCCCTTCCTGCATCTATTCCTCGCTGGGTCCCTACACCAGCACTCTTCCCCTTCCTGCATCTATTCCTCGCTGGGTCCCTACACCAGCACTCTTCCCCTTCCTATATCTATTCATTTCTGGGTCCTTACAACAGCACTCTTCTCCTTCCTATATTTATTCCTCTAGTGGTCCCATCACAGGCACTCTTCTCCTTCCTGTATCTATTCCTCGCTGGTTCTCAACACCACCACTCTTCCCCTTCCAGCATCTGTTCCTCGCGGGGTGCCAACACCACCACTCTTCCCCTTCCTGCATCTATTCCTCGCGGGGTCCCAACACCACCACTCTTCATCTTCCAGCAACTATTCCTCACGGTGTCCCAACACCATCACTCCTCCCCTTCCTTCATCTATTCCTCGCGGGGTCCCAACATCACCAATCTTCCCCTTCCAGATCTATTCCTCATGGGGTCCCAAAACCACCACTCTTCCCCCTCCTGCATCTATTCCTTGCGGGTCCCAACACACCACTCTTCCCCTTCCTGCATCTATTTCTCACGGGGTGTCAACACAACCACTCTTCCCCTTCCTGCATCTATTCCTCGCGGGGTGCCAATTCCATATTTTTATTTCTGTATGCTGAAATTTCATACTGTCATTTTATACTGCCACTTGATCTGAACATGTACTATATGCACTGCTTATTTTATCATGTTTATGTCAATTTTATTAATTATCTTATTGAATTTGTTTTTCTGTATGCTGAAATTTCATACTGTCATTTTTTACTACCACTTGATTTGAACATGTACTATATGCACTGTTTATTTAATCATGGTTATGTCAATTTTATTAATTATCTTATTGAATTGCATCACCATTTTTACGGCAGACAAAATATAAGTATACATTTATTTTTCATTTTC
>JACEFZ010023465.1:747500-850000 GCA_014155875.1 Cepaea nemoralis
GAACGCGAAGATAGAGCAGCTGAAAGAGCTCTAAAACAGGCAGAAATTGAAAAAGCTGCCAAGCAAATAGAGGCAGAAACAGCTCTAAAGCAAGCAGAGATTGAAACAGCTCTAAAGCAAGCAGAGATTGAAACAGCATTAAAGCAAGCAGAAGTAGAAATGGCTGCAAAGACAAAGCAAGCTGAGATAGACGGTGAACTTAAGAAAGCAGAAATAGCAGCTCAGAGTAAGAGAGAAGAACTTGAATTACAGTTGAAAATGAAACAACTCGACACTGAGACTGCAATGAATAAAGAGTCAAAGAAATCTGAAAGACTGGAAAAAGAAAACCAGTATAAGAAGTATCAAGGTATCGTTCGTAACTATACCTCGGGTGACTGCATAGCAGCCTTTACCCAAAATTTTGAGACATTAATGGAACATTACCAAGTTCCACTTTCGGAATGGAATATTCTATATATGAGGAGTCTATCTGGGGAACCTCTTAAAGTCATTGAAACCATCCCCAAAGACCTCAGAAAAGAGTACCATTATATTAAATCTAAAATAATGGCACATTTCATGTTAGACGAGGCAGGGTACAGAGAACAATTCAGTAAACTGAGTCCAAAATCAACTCAAACGTTCTCTGACTACCTCTGTTTAGTCCGAGACATTTTCAGCAAATGGACTTCATCAGCCAAAATTAACAAAAATTATGATAAATTAGAAGATCTCATCATTCGAGATAAGGTTATTTCTTCTATCCCATCATCTTTTTCTAAGTTCTTACAAGAGAATGAATGCACAAGTGTGGAAGAAATGGAAAGACGTGGGTCGGCCTATTATACGGCAAATAAACAGTGTTTTGCCACTGAAGCTACTGACAGTAACTGGGTAGCAGCAGCCAACTATGAGAAAAACTATAGTAGGCAAAAACCAAACAGGCCTACCTCTGAAAAATTTAGACATTGTGTTCACTGTAAAATGTCTCACTATTTGAACGAGATGTGCGATAAAAACCCAGGGTACCCAACATACTTGCAAAATATGGTAAACAGACAAGACAGAGAACGTAAATCGTTCAAAAGTGCACGTAAATGTTTTCTCTGCAAGGCTTACGGTCACCATCGCATGGATTGTAGAGGCAGGCATATGACCAACAAAGCCAATGCCGCCTTGTTCGATAGCTCAGCGTCAGAAGACGAAAATCCAGAAAAACATCCTGTACATGCAGCACAGTCGTGTGATGTATTTACTTCTAACACTTGCACTGTCTGTAATACTTTCTTTGAAAATGGTATCTTAACATGCGGGCACGCCATCCCTATTGCCAATGAGGAAGCTAACTTGGTAATAGACTCAAAAGGCAGATTAGACATCTATCACGGGTATGTTAATGGCAAGTTTGCTACAGTACTTCGCGACACCGGGAGTACACTTATTGGCCTGAAAACAACATTCATAACGCCTACAGACTACACAGGCAGACACATCACATGTAGAACATTTTCAGGCAATATCGAAAAATATCCATTAGCTTGGGCATACATTGAAACACCATTCCTCACCGGAAAAGTAAAGGTCGCGGCACTTACAAACCCAGTGTGCGATATAATCATAGGAAATTTACCTGAGGTGAATGACAAACCTCATAACCATGACATAACATCACTATGTATTAATGATAACACATCACCACCAAATGTCATTGAAAATGTCATATCACCTGTTGAATGTATGTTAGCTAATGCAGCACTAAGTTCTCATCATATCATTGACGATATCATTCCATCATCATCTGATGTCATTGATTGTGTGAACGCAGTAACAAGAGCTACTGCTAGAGTGCAAGATGAAAGTAACCAAACTGAGGCTATTCAAATGCTTAGCCCAGAAGTACCACCTAGTGACTCTATGAAGGAAACATTCATAACAGCTCAAAAAGCTGATCCTTCACTGTCAAAGTACTTTGACCTGATCGGCAAAAAGGCAAGAGTAACCAAAAATGCGAAGTGGCATTTTGCTTTACACAATAATATACTCACCAGGTACTACACCAGAGGTGACGTTACAACAAAGCAAACTGTGTTGCCAACTACTTATCGCAAGCAAGCTTTACATCTTGCTCACGATATACCTTTTGCAGGTCATATGGCATATGTTAAAACCAGGTCAAGACTATTGACACAGTTTCATTGGCCAAAATTCTGTAATGACATAAAAACATATTGCAGAAGTTGTGATACATGCCAGAAACTGGTAAAGAAAGGTAAACACCCACAGGCAAAGTTACAAGTCACTGACTTAGCCAGTCGACCTTTTGAAAAATTATCAGTTGACATTGTGGGCCCTCTTAGTCATACAACTACTAGAGGGAATAAATACATTCTAACAATTATTGATCAATGTAGCCGCTGGCCGGAAGCTATTCCGCTAAAGAACATTACTGCCAACGATATCATGGAAGTGTTCTTCCATATTTTCTCCCGAATTGGGTTTCCAGATACTATCCAGTCTGATAGAGGCACTCAGTTTATCGCCGCATCCACTCAAGCTTTCACTAAAATGCTAGGAGTGAAGCAAGTCTTCAATACCCCCTATCATCCTCACTCGAGCGGGATTATAGAAAAGCTTAATGGGGATCTGAAGCACATGCTTGCCAAAGTAACTCAAGATCACCCCAATAACTGGGATTATTATTTACCAGCTGTCCTTTTTGCTTATCGCGAGGTACCACATTCTAGTACCGGTTTCTCTCCCTTTGAACTCATCTATGGTGCCAAACCACGAGGCCCATTAACAATTTATCACCAAATGTTAACAGATTCCACTCCAGTACTGAAACCCATATCATCATTTGTGTATGTAACATCATTGCGTGAAAGGATAATTAAATCATGTGAAATTGCTAAAAATGCACTAAAACTATCTGGTGCTACTTACAGACAGTACGCAGACAAAGGTAACAAGACTATAACATTGACAGCTGGACAGAACGTTCTACTACTACTACCGAGTGACAGACAGCTACTGACAGATTCTTGGCAGGGACCTTTTAAAGTGACAAGACAAATCTCACCTGTTGACTACGAAATCCTAATAAAAGACAAACACAAAATATTTCACATCAATATGCTAAGACCATACTACAACAGAGACAACGAACAAGACGATACGACAGCTTGCACCGTGATAATAGATCACGAAGATGACGATTCTAGCGACGAGATTCCAACACCTACATTAAACGCGACAAACTGCTTGAAGGAGATCAAGATCAATCCAAACCTAAGTCAAGCAGAGACAAACAGTTGCAAACAGTTGATACAACAATACAACACCATCTTTTCAGACAACCCAGGACAAACAGAATTAGTACAGCATCACATCACACTCACATCAAACACACCCATAAGATGCAGACCATACACCATACCATTACATTACAAGGAACAACTACATCAGGAAATCATCAACTTAGAAAAAAACAACATCATCAGACGATCCCTATCGGACTTCTCTTCACCCATGGTCATTGTACGTAAAAAGGACAACACAATACGACTTTGCATCGATTACAGAAAACTAAACAAAATAACTGTTTTAGATCTTGAACCAATGGCAAACACTGACGATCTTCTGACAGAACTGACCGACGCTAAGTTCTTCACGACCCTTGACATGTCTAAAGGTTACTGGCAGATTGCTGTACATGAAGACAGCAGACATCTAACAGCTTTCGCCACGCCTTGGGGACTGTACGAATGGTGCAAACTTCCATTTGGGCTAGTCAATGCCCCAGCCACATTCGTACGCATGACACGACTCCTCCTATCTGACATTCCTAATATCATTTGCTATATCGACGACATCTGTGTCCATACAGAGACAATGACGGAACATATAAAGACACTGGAACAGACACTAGAACGTAACAGACAGCATGGACTGACAGTGAAACCTTCAAAGGTGAGCATGGCTTACCAAGAGATATCATTTTTGGGGTACAGAATATCCAATGGCTTTGTCATGACAGACAACAAAATTGTCTCCAAAATTCTAAAACTGTCACTTCCAACAAATAAGAAACAAGTCCGCAGTTTGTTGGGACTTATCAACTATTGCAGAAACTTTATTCCTGATTTTTCAGAACTGACTGAGGTTTTTTCTAACTTACTAACCAAGGATAAACCCGAAAATGTTGTAAACGATGAATGCCTACGAAATGCATTTCATAAAGTTTTGGCACACTTTTCTGATAAGAATTCCAAAAATCTCATTCTTAAATTGCCCAACATTCATTTACCTTTCAGGTTAAGAACAGATGCTAGCTCCGTTGCCATTGGGGCAGTCCTGTTGCAGGAATACAACAACATCCTGCATCCAATTTGTTTCCTATCAAGAAAACTAAGGCCCCGAGAGCGGGCATGGTCCATTCCGCAATTAGAGGCATTGGCCTTAGTAGAAAGTGTGACGAAGCTGTCCAGATATCTTCTAGGACGTCACTTTATCATCGAAACTGACAACAGTCCATTACGGTATATAAATGCCGGAGTACCATCAAATAATATGATTGCTCGCTGGTCCTTAAAGCTTCAAAATTTCAGTTTCGAAGTTCGCCATATTCCCGGCAGAATGAATACAATCGCCGACCTTTTGTCCCGTTGTCCGACCGACCCAGTAAGCAATGTCTGAGTGCACTGTGTAATATTACACTCAGCCCAACACAGCCACCAATGAGTGAATTTTGTTGCCATTCACCTACTGTGTAAGGTCTATTATTAAAATTGTGATACGGTTTACAAACCGACATGTATAATATACTTATTTTAATCAAGTCATGTAATGAGTGTAGTATAATTGTGTAGTGTGTGTTAGAAAGAGAACAATATTAATTGTATATATACACCGAGAACAGTGTCACAGACGCTTAACCACTTACCAGAAGCGAACTTTACCATTGTGACATCTGTGAGTGATTTTCTTCACCGTCATATTTTAACGACATGTGCAAATGTGGACCGAACATTGACTCCTACACCACCTCTGCAGCGAATTTAATCCAAATTGTTTGACGTTTGAACATCCGAAATAAGAACATTCGAACATTATCCATAAGTTGTGAACACATCGGAAACAAGAACATCCCATCATAATCCGAGAGTTGTGATACTATAACATCAAACACGAATTTTGATAACGTTTTACCATCCATTGAAACCGAAACAGCTGTGTTTTAAACAGTGAAACAGCAACTAAATTTTGCGTTTCGTGTGTATTTCCGGTGTAATTTAAAAAGTATAGCAAAATTAGCAGACGATATACAAATTTTCAAAAATTTATGACAATTGTAAAATCCTTTTGAATCTATAAAATATAATACACCAATTGTGTACTTATTTATTTTGATTAGTGTAATCTTAGAATCATATCTTGATTAATGTATTCATATTACCGACTTTTTCTCGTTAATATGAAGAAACGTCAAGCAATGACGCTAAGAAATTAAATAATTATTGTAATGTATAGAATTTCTTGAATGTCAAAATTACTTCCCTTGCATTTGTGAATTACATCAAGGGCCATAATTTGAAACATATTCATTAATGTGTATTGTATAGATAGACATTTTGTTGCTCAAATAGTTAGCACAGCAGGTAGGCGTCCACCAAGCATGTCATAGAGCTGCCAACATTGCAAACCAACATAAGAGCTCCTGACCAAATGAGGGCAGAGTTTAAGTGTTTAATGCGACTAATACAAAGCCGTATTTCAGTCTGGCTAGATGGTTGTTGCAAAACAATCATATTATTACGTTTTTTTCAAATAGCTGCGAGGTAGATGCGTGAAGCTGGTGCTACTGATCTGACTGGGTATTATTGCAATGGAGGTAACCAGGCATCAGGGGGATGAAACCTGAATTGTGTTAAAAGTTGTACTTCATTTGTCATTTCAATGCAACTTACATTTTGTGTATATATTTCCATGCCTTATATGTATTTTCATGCATAACACTGGGAAAAAGTAGTCTCTGACATGAAATTAACACTACCCCAGTATATACATACATCATGAATGAAAGAGGGCATCTTTCATTGAGGTACCCGGGGAGAATGTCAGAGCCTAGCTATGCAGCGACATCGTTACGGCACCCGGCGGACAAGAGTTGTCGGCTGGCGAGATTGTTACCTGACACGCGACCAGCGGTCAGGCTGACGACAGACGCACGCAAGCCACGTGACCACACCAGAGGCAGTGGGCCGTGTGCGAGATAGCGGCAGACCAAGCTGGGACAGGACACTTGAAAGGACGTGTGTGACTGAGAGCAAGGCGTTTGTGTGAATCTCCGTGGTTGTAAGCCGAACGACTGATATCTTGAGCGTCAGACCTATGAGCTGTATTGTGGTTGTGAGTTATATTGTATTGTAATTATCATTATGTATTTAATGTGGCAATAAATCCATAGAACTTGTGTTGCTGTGTCTTACGTCGAATCACGTTATACTTGTACTTGTACTGTCTCACACGTGTTAGCCAACGAGCCGAATAGAAGATCCTGACACAGGGACTAGTGGCTCGTCCCTTCTTCTGTTGGTTTAAGCAGTTCCAAGACTAGAAGACCGGGAGTTGGGCTTTTGTTGTCTGAACGAATGGGGGTACAAGTATTGAGTGTATTTGAAACTCAGCTACAACGACAGCTTGCAGTACACACTGGGACCTGGATTAAAGAACGGCAGGAAATCCCTGATCTATATCTCTTTCTCTTCATATAGGAAGAGAGGTCACTTACCAGACTGACGTCATCTGTAATACAGGGATGTAACTACAATATAGGACATAACGCTGTTTAGTCCAACCTACTATGTCGTTACTATTAGACAACAACCACATACCATGCAGTGTTGTACAGACTTACGTTCAGTACAGTTGGAGCCCTGGTAGCCGCTCTGACATCCATGAAGACATGTTCCATTGGTGTTGTCACAGAAATGTGTCCCAGAATCACTGCCTCTCTCACAGAATTGGCTACAGGCAAACTGACACGCTGGGCCATGGCTACCCACTTCACATCCTAGAGTAAGATCAATATCTGAGTATTGGGCCGATCGAGGACATGTGGAGCATGGCTGATCAGACCACATAATGTGGTAAAACTGCCAGAAAAATCCATTGTCTAAATTGGAAATGATGTTTATATCTATTGTTATCTAAGATGTTTTAACATTTGGGTCTCATATTATGTGTTGTCAGCTATCCATGAGAAACCCGACTGTCATGACGGAAGTAATTGTTACTGATTTACCCTGGGAGACCAGCCAATCATGACGGTAGTTCTTGGTTAGTAAGTTATCCATGAGGGACCAGGCAAGCATGACTGAAGTTCTTGTTTAATGAGTTATCCGTAGCGGACCAGACAAGCAAGACTGAATTTCTTGTTTAAGGAGTTATCCATGAGGGACCAGACAAGCATGACTGAAGTTCTTGTTAGTAAGTTATCCATGGGTCCAGACACCATGACTGAATTTCTAATTGAATGACATAAACATAGGAAACCAGACACAACAGTACTAGCAAAGACCGGACAATGGTTGGTGTAGAGATCATCAACAGTACCATCTCTTCTGGGACTGATGTGCAGAACTTCGCGTCTTCTCAGTCCAGTAATAAGTTCTCAGTCTCAGTACAGTCGGCTCCAAGAATCACCAGACCTGCATAGGCAATACACAGACACGATATTTTTCATGTCTACTAGCAAAATACCGTGTGGTTCTAGATCAGTTTCCCGTCCAGAGAACACCCACACTTTCCCACAGAGAACAATCATTATCGCTTCCGTGCAGTATGCTCGTCGAAACACCAGGGATAGTAGAACACACGAGCCATCCCGACCTACATCGCGTTCTCTACATGTAGAATGAGAGGTTCACTGACCAGGCTGACGTCATCTGTAATACAGGGATGTAACTACAATAGGGAAGAGAAAACTGTTTAATTCAAGCTATCGTGTCATTAGTATGGGGGAAATAATCACATACCACACGACAGCAAACATACAGTGTTGTACAGACTTACTTTCAGTACAGTTGGGGCCCTGGTAGCCACTCTGACATCCATAAAGACATGTTCCATTGGTGTTGTCACAGAAATGTGCCCCAGGATCACTGTCTCTCATACAGAACTGGCTACAGGCAAGCTGACAACCTGGGCCATAGCTGCCCAGGTCACACCCTAGAGTAAGATCACATATGTGATTATTGGGCCGTTCGTGGACACCTGGGGCATGGCTGATTAGACCACATAATGTGGTAGAACTGCCAGAACATTCTATTATCTAAATGGGAAATAATGTTTATATATGTTGTTGTCTAGAAATCTTTGAAATTTGTGTCTCATATTATTTGTTATCAGCTATCCATGGGAAACCCGACAGTCATGACTGAAGTTCTTGTTTAATGAGTTACCAATGGGAGACCAGCCAATCATGACTAAATTTCTTGTTTAAGGAGTTATCTATGGGGGACCAGACAAGTATGATTGAAGTTCTTGTTTAGTGAGTTATCCATGTGTCCAGACACCATGACTGAAGTTCTTGTTTAATGACATAACTATAGGAGAACAGACATAAAGAACTTGCAAAGACCGGTCTATGGTTGGTCTAGAGATCATCAAAAGTACCATTTCCTCGTGGTTTCTTGTGCAGAGCTTCGCGTCATCTCGGTCCAGTAATCGGCGGGGTTTGCAAGACCGGTGTTGGAACTACACATCTGATTACGGGCGGTGTAAGATATAGCCTGTTCACGGTTCACTACCATGTAATTTACTGGGAGGGATTGGTCCTGGTAGGATCTTTCTCTAGGAGTAGTTGCATTGTAAACAGACAACGACCAAAGGCCTGCAGGATATGTTAGTGTCGTAAGTTATCCTTTCTTACTTTAGTGTCGTCCCTGGAGTGAGGGGAATCAACACCCACATTTTTATTAACCCAATATTATTGTCCTAGAGAAACCACCAGACTCCGTCCACAAAACTCCGTCAGTCTGCAGACACCTCTTTCTCACTCTCACTCACCCATAGATCATGCCCCCTCTCACTCTTCCCCAACACAACTTACTCAATAACTCTAGCTTTAACAAATAAATACAAAATAATTTATTAAAGCAAAGAGTATGGGTGTGAGAGGTGTGTGTGTGTGTGTGTGTGTGTGTGTGTGTGTGTGTGTGTGTGTGTACTGGGTATAATGTCTGTCGAATATTCTAGTATGTATGTAGATTCAGAGCAGCAGATCAGGAGCCAAGTCAGATGATCATCATAGCAAGGGTACGCCACAGCATGATAGCTTAGAACGTGTACACCTCACTCGGTGATGCGTCTCTTCTTCCAAACGTTGACTTTCTCCGGGATCAACTGGGTCGACTAGATGCATGATCCACCAATAATTGTTATTGTATAACCCCAATCCTGGATCTGTCACTCACTGTAATGACTAAGGTCACTATAACTCAAATAAGTACGGATCGCTGTACTGTGAAAACTAGGTTTCAATGTCACAGGTCTCACATTTGTTCTAATCCATGTTCATAGATTGTCACACACATACGGTTCTAAAGTACTTCTTCACTGCACTAAATTATTCCACGAGAACTTCATATTCAATGTTCTTCTCTAGACTAAATTATTCCACGAGAACTTCATGTCAAAATGTCTTTCTCTAGACTCTATTGTTCAGTGGTATGTGGTGAAGAAACGAGTATCACACACCCTGGGTGAATCCCTATTGTAAAAGAATCGTTTATACTGTTTCTCTCACTTGAACCCGGTTCGTATGAACCCTCTGGATTCCAGGCCTAGCATAAACAGTACTGATTGTACTTTCTTCTGGGTATTTATTCATCATATAAACATAAAATGAATGTTCATTCTTAATGAGAGTTGACCTCCATCAAACCCAGTGTAGAGCTTCCTCATAGACGTAGGGGAACCTGTCAGAGAAAGAGACCACATCTGGTGAAGGCCGCCTGATACTAATCCCTACTAGCTGAATGTAGGCCTACTGCCTTGCTCAGAGAGTTATCAGTGAACTAAACTCTGTCAAGGATCAGAGTGGCTCATCCCTTAAATATGAATCAGGTTAGGACAAGGAAAGATCAATAACAGAGTGCAGAACCCCAGTGGGCAACCCACTGAAAGATCCCACTATTGGACACTTTCACCATCTCTCAACCAATTCCTAATCTCTCCAAATATCACCCTGCTACACTATTCACACTAGCAGAGCTAATCATCACTTCACTACTCTAGCTAGTTTTACCAAGGCAACTGCTTATATTAATTAGGCTTAAATATTCTATCAATACTACCTTATGCACTACCGCATTATTCCTGGATGGCCTCTACACTTTGCCATAAAGACACATGTTATTTAATTTGTAATTAATCTAACACTGTAGAGCTCTCCGAACTTCATAACTGCGGTAACAAAACACGTCAATCCTAGTCAATTTCCTTGGCCACACTAATGTACACAAGTCTTGTATCTGTCAAGAGCTGGGAGTGTTCCAGTGAAGTCTTTGATGTCACGCAGGTGTCCCCCAAGGGCACTAACTATTTCCAGAAATCTTATGTCCCCTTGCTTTAATCAATGCAAAAGTGATTCCCCTTGTTGCAACTTCCAAAACAAGGTAGCGAGTTCCTGCATTCTCCCAACAACGGGTTTCAATAACAAGCCGCCAATTCGTTTGATGTCGGAGAATTCTCAATGACCGACGGGACTGTTTCATCTCCCGAGTTGGGACAATTCTACTTGGATCCGACTTGTATTTTTCTGTACTTGTTAAAACATTTGTGGCCTTGAAAACATGCTGTGAATCAGACTGTCTGTATTATCATCATCTGGTTAATCCACAGTGATTTCATGACATAGGCCCCCTCTTAATAGAGTAGTCCATATCACTCTTCTCCACTGTGAGTTCAATCCAGATGATTCATTCCTCTTCTTCAAGAGCTGGGTGTCTTGACAAGAAGTCTGCTCCAACATTTTCCTTCCCAGGATTATACTCCACTGTGAAATTGTAGGGTTGAAGTAACAACGACCACCGCATCAAACGGGCGTTGAGCTTCTAAGAAGTAGCCAGGAACATCAGGGGCTGATGATCCGATTGGACCCGAAACTTAACTTCATACAAATAGGGCTGGAATTTTTGCACGGCCCATACGAGAGACAGGCACTTTCTCTCGACGGTCGAATAATTCCTCTCAGCCTGGAGAAGTTTCTTGCTTGCGTATGCCACAGGTTTCAAAACCGAGGCATAGTCTTTCCCTTCCTGTAACATAGCTGCCCCAATCCCAATCCCACTCGCATCCGTTCTCAACATAAATGGTTTGGAAAGGTCAGGGAGCTGTAACACAGATTTGCTGACCAAGGCCTCCTTCAACTGACTATAGGCAGTCTCGCATTCTGGTGTCCAAACGATTTGGTCCGGGAATCCCTTTTTCAAGGTTTCCGTCAATGGAGCTCTCATTTCAGTAAAATGTGGGATACATTTTTGGTAAAACCCACACAACGAGAGAAAGGATCTCAGATCCTTCTTCGATTTTGGCCTTGGTGCACTTCTGATTTTTTTCTAGGTTCTTTTCCTCTGGGACGATTTGTTCTGGAGTTATGGTGTGACCCAGAAATTCCAGAGTCTGGTACCAATCATGCATTTGGTTGGACGAGCGGTAAGCCCTGCTTCCTTAAGTCTGTTAAAAATTCTCTCCAAGGATTGCAAATGGTCATCCACGCTGTCACTGGAAATCAGAATATCATCCATGAATTATACAATGGACGGATCCTGTAAGGGATCTATTAAAGTACTCATCATGCGCGTAAACACACTAGGTGCATTGCTGAGTCCAAAGGGCATGACCTTGAATTCGTAGTCCTCTGGGTGTACTGAAAGCCAACAGTGGTCGAATCTCCGGTTTGACTGGTATCTGATAGTACCCCCGACTCAGATCCACCATTGAAAAGTACCGAGCCTTATGGAGCCTAGCGAATAACTGAGGTGGATTCGGCAAAGGTTCCACCTGAAATTGTGTATGACTGTTCAGAAGTCGGTAATCTATACACAACTGGTGTTCTCCACTTGGTTTGTGTAACAAAACTACCCCCGCGTTGTATGGGGATGTGGATGGTGCAAACACGTCATCCTCCAACAGTTTCTGTATGTCCTCCTCCAGGGCCTTTTCTTTAGAGAATGGCACTGGGTAAACCTTTTAGCGAACAGGCTCTTGGGTGGTCAACGTCATCTCGAACTCCACCAACCTCGTTCGTCCTGGTTTATCAGTCAGTATCTCCTTATGAGACTTGAGAACCTGGGTTATCTTTTCCTTCTCCTGGGAGGTCAGATCAGGGTTCACTTGCACATCCCTATAGGTTTCCTGGTGTACCAAGGGATATTCCCTGCCCTCGTTGGTTCCCACTTCAGTCTCCACTGCAACTGCCATTGCCATGAGGTGAGCTGCTTTGTCTCCGGGTCTCTCCTCGTATTTCCGCAAGAGATTGATATGGAAAATCTTCGATTTTCCCCGGATCCGGATCTGATAGTTGGTTCTGGATATCACCCTTTCCACGGGAAATGGTATTTGCCAACCTATCTCCAGTTTGTTGTTTCCCGTTGGGAGTAGCAACAAGACTTTGTCTCCCACCTCAAGAGATCTGTCTTTAGACCTACGGTTGTAGTAAGCCGCATGTCTTTTTCTGGCCTTTTTCAAGTTTTGATTTGCCAGAGTCCATCCCTTGTGAAGATTGTCTTTCCGTTCCTCCACATATTTGTAAGAGGAGATCACTTCTTCTGACGTTCCCTCTTCAGTCCAACTCCTCAACATGGCTTCCAACGGTCCTTTGATTGGACGACCAAACAGCAACGTAGCGGGTGGTAGTCCTGTTGAGCCATGAGGAACTTCCCGATAGGCAAAAAGTGCTGCCGGGATATATTCATCCCACCTATAAGGTCTTAACTCTAGTTCCCTCATCCGGTACTCGTGCTCCCTTTTCTGAGCCTCGTGCTCCGCTTCCCGTTTCCTAGCAGCTTCCTCAACTTCAAGTTTCCTACCTGCTTGATCAGCTTCAAATTCCAGTTTCTTGGCTGCTTGCTCAGCTTCAAGTTTCTTAGCTGCCTGCTCAGCTTCAAGTTTCTTAGCTGCCTGCTCAGCTTCAATTTCCAGCCTTCTCATGGCTTGCTCTTCTTCCAATTTCTTAGCAGCTTGTTCTGCTTCCAATTGCCTAGCAGCTTGTTCAGCATCCAATTTCTTAGCTGCTTGTTCTAACTCCATCCTTCTCAATTCCAACTCGGCATTTCGATCTTCCCTTTCTGCTTGACGAAACTCCCTCTCCATCTCCTGTATGTAATCTGTTAAGGCAGAACCCGACAAACCCATTTCTTCCTCTTTTGCTCTTAGTTCTGAAGTGGTTAGTTTAGGAGTGGCCATTTTTCAGAGAGGTAAGTCAGCAGACAGAGTGTAGATTATCTCCTAGAGAAATATATCGGAAATGAACAATTACAGTTAATCTATTTATTTAATAACACACAGCAAAACACAACACAATCACTCAGTGACAAGAGCAGAATCAGGACCACAGACTTATGCAGGCGAGTGAAGTGTGAACAGGTAAGAAATAAGTCTTAACCCCTATCCACATTCACTCTAGCTGGATTCTCTCTAAAACAATATCTCCGTCCCTTAACTAAAAATCCCGTGTCAAAGGACCCAGTTGTTAGGAGATCCCGCTGTCAACAGATTCCGTCTACAAGAGATCATGCTGTCAAAAGACCCCGTTTACGAGAGATCCCGCTGTCCAAAGATCACGTTTACGAGCCCCCAATAAATGTCGTAAGTTATCCTTTCTTACTTTAGTGTCATCCCTGTAGTGATGGGAATCAACACCCACATTTTTATTACCCCAATATTATTGTCCTAGAGAAACCACCAGACTCCGTCCACAAAACTCCGTCAGTCTGCAGATACCTCTTTCTCACTCTCACTCACCCCTAGATCATGCCCCCTCTCACTCTTCCCCAACACAACTTACTCAATAACTCTAGCTTTAACAAATAAATACAAAATAATTTATTAAAGCAAAGAGTATGGATGTGAGGTGTGTGTGTGTGTGTGTGTGTACTGGGTAGAATGTGTGTCGAATATTCTAGTGTGTATGTAGATTCAGAGCAGCAGATCAGGAGCCAAGTCAGATGATCATCATAGCAAGGGTACGCCACAGCATGATAGCTTAGTACGTGTACACCTCACCCGGTGATGCGTCTCTTCTTCCAGACGTTGACTTTCTCCAGGATCCACTGTGTCGACTAGATGCATGATCCACCAAGAAGTGTTGTTGTATAACCCCAATCCTGGATCTGTCACTCACTGTAATGACTAAGGTCCCTATAACTCAAATAGGTACGGATCGCTGTACTGTGAAAACTAGGTTTCAATGTCACAGGTTTCACATTTGTTCTAATCCATGTTCATAGATTGTCACACACAAACGGTTCTAAAGTACTTCTTCACTGCACTAAATTATTCCACGAGAACTTCATATTCAATGTTCTTCTCTAGACTAAATTATTCCACGAGAACTTCATGTCAAAATGTCTTTCTCTAGACTCTATTGTTCAGTGGTATGTGGTGAAGAAACGAGTATCACACACCCTGGGTGAATCCCTATTGTAAAAGAATCGTTTATACTGTTTCTCTCACTTGAACCCGGTTCGTATGAACCCTCTGGATTCTAGGCCTAGCATAAACAGTACTGATTGTACTTTCTTCTGGGTATTTATTCATCATATAAACATAAAATGAATGTTCATCTTAATGAGCGTTGACCTCCATCAAACCCAGTGTAGAGCTTCCTTATAGACGTAGGGGAACCTGTCAGAGAAAGAGACCACATCTGGTGAAGGCCGCCTGATACTAATCCCTACTAGCTGAATGTAGGCCTACTGCCTTGCTCAGAGAGTTATCAGTGAACTAAACTCTGTCAAGGATCAGAGTGGCTCATCCCTTAAATATGAATCAGGTTAGGACAAGGAAAGATCAATAACGGAGTGCAGAACACCAGTGGGCAACCCACTGAAAGATCCCACTATTGGACACTTTCACCACCTCTCAACCAATTCCTAATCTCCCCAAATATCACCCTGCTACACTATTCACACTAGCAGAGCTAATCATCACTTCACTACTCTAGCTAGTTTTACCAAGGCAACTGCTTATATTAATTAGGCTTAAATATTCTATCAATACTACCTTATGCACTACCACATCATTCCTTGATGGCCTCTACACGTTGCCATAAAGACACATGTTATTAAATTTTTTAATTAATCTAACACTGTAGCAGGCAGGTAGTAAGAACAGAAACAGGCAACTCTGACTGGTTCTCAGTCGAAACAGGAGTGAAGCAGGGTTGTGTCTTATCACCGATGCTTTTTGGAATAGCTATCGATTGGGTCATGCGCAAATGCACAAACACAAATATGGGTATCCATTGGGTTGACAAAATTCTAGAAGACCTGGACTTTGCCGACGACATAGTGCTTTTGAGTTCAACACACCCGGATGCCCAAGAGAAAATAAACCACCTCCAAAATGTTTCAGGGCAAATTGGTCTCCAAATTAACACCACAAAAACAAAGACTATTGATCTTACCAACAGTTCAGATGACACCAAATTGAACAGCTATGTTCTTGAAAAAGTCAATAGCTTCACATACCTAGGAAGCAAAATGATATCTATAGGGGACTCAACACCAGAAATATCATCTAGAATCGCACTGGCATCTAGTACCTTCAATAAACTGTCAAACATCTGGAAGTCAAAGACACTCAGCAAACACACAGAACTTAAAATCTTCAACTCTTGTGTGATTCCAGTGTTAAAGAATGGATGTGAAAGTTAGAAATCAACGGTAGCTTTAGATAAAAAATTAGACAATTTTGAGAACAAATGTCTTAGACTTCTAAACATCCACTGGACAGACTTCAGAACCAATTCGCAAATAAGACAAGAGACTAAGCAAGATACAGTATCCAATATCATAAGAAGACGCCGTTGGAACTACATCGGCCATGTACTCAGAATGGACAAGACAAGACTCCCCCACCAAGCCCTCATATGGTCACCGGTAGGGAAAAGAAAACGGGGAAGACCAAGAGGGACCCTGCGTAGAACCATCATTAGAGAAGGCTCATTCAATGGCCAAGTAAATATCCAAGATCTACAACAGGTAGCTACGAACCGCCAGGCATGGAGAGTCAGGACGTCTGCCCTATGCGCCGCTTTAGGCTCAAGAGGAAAGACTAACTAACTAACACTGCAGAGCTCTCCGAACTTCATAACTGCTGTAACAAAACACGTCAATCCTAATCAATTTCCTTAGCCACACTAATGTACACAAGTCTTGTATCTGTCAAGAGCTGGGAGTGTTCCAGTGAAGTCTTTGATGTCACGCAGGTGTCCCCCAAGGGCACTAACTATTTCCAGAAATCTTATGTCCCCTTGCTTTAATCAATGCAAAAGTGATTCCCCTTGTTGCAACTTCCAAAACAAGGTAGCGAGTTCCTGCATTCTCCCAACAACGGGTTTCAATAACAAGCCGCCAATTCGTTTGATGTCGGAGAATTCTCAATGACCGACGGGACTGTTTCATCTCCCGAGTTGGGACAATTCTACTTGGATCCGACTTGTATTTTTCTGTACTTGTTAAAACATTTGTGGCCTTGAAAACATGCTGTGAATCAGACTGTCTGTATTATCATCATCTGGTTAATCCACAGTGATTTCATGACATACTCTTAATAGAGTAGTCCATATCACTCTTCTCCACTGTGAGTTCAATCCAGATGATTCATTCCTCTTCTTCAAGAGCTGGGTGTCTTGACAAGAAGTCCGCTCCAACATTTTCCTTCCCAGGATTATACTCCACTGTGAAATTGTAGGGTTGAAGTAACAACGACCACCGCATCAAACGGGCGTTGAGCTTCTAAGAAGTAGCCAGGAACATCAGGGGCTGATGATCCGATTGGACCCGAAACTTAACTTCATACAAATAGGGCTGGAATTTTTGCACGGCCCATACGAGAGACAGGCACTTTCTCTCGACGGTCGAATAATTCCTCTCAGCCTGGAGAAGTTTCTTGCTTGCGTATGCCACAGGTTTCAAAACCGAGGCATAGTCTTTCCCTTCCTGTAACATAGCTGCCCCAATCCCAATCCCACTCGCATCCGTTCTCAACATAAATGGTTTGGAAAGGTCAGGGAGCTGTAACACAGATTTGCTGACCAAGGCCTCCTTCAACTGACTATAGGCAGTCTCGCATTCTGGTGTCCAAACGATTTGGTCCGGGAATCCCTTTTTCAAGGTTTCCGTCAATGGAGCTCTCATTTCAGTAAAATGTGGGATACATTTTTGGTAAAACCCACACAACGAGAGAAAGGATCTCAGATCCTTCTTCGATTTTGGCCTTGGTGCACTTCTGATTTTTTTCTAGGTTCTTTTCCTCTGGGACGATTTGTTCTGGAGTTATGGTGTGACCCAGAAATTCCAGAGTCTGGTACCAATCATGCATTTGGTTGGACGAGCGGTAAGCCCTGCTTCCTTAAGTCTGTTAAAAATTCTCTCCAAGGATTGCAAATGGTCATCCACGCTGTCACTGGAAATCAGAATATCATCCATGAATTATACAATGGACGGATCCTGTAAGGGATCTATTAAAGTACTCATCATGCGCGTAAACACACTAGGTGCATTGCTGAGTCCAAAGGGCATGACCTTGAATTCGTAGTCCTCTGGGTGTACTGAAAGCCAACAGTGGTCGAATCTCCGGTTTGACTGGTATCTGATAGTACCCCCGACTCAGATCCACCATTGAAAAGTACCGAGCCTTATGGAGCCTAGCGAATAACTGAGGTGGATTCGGCAAAGGTTCCACCTGAAATTGTGTATGACTGTTCAGAAGTCGGTAATCTATACACAACTGGTGTTCTCCACTTGGTTTGTGTAACAAAACTACCCCCGCGTTGTATGGGGATGTGGATGGTGCAAACACGTCATCCTCCAACAGTTTCTGTATGTCCTCCTCCAGGGCCTTTTCTTTAGAGAATGGCACTGGGTAAACCTTTTAGCGAACAGGCTCTTGGGTGGTCAACGTCATCTCGAACTCCACCAACCTCGTTCGTCCTGGTTTATCAGTCAGTATCTCCTTATGAGACTTGAGAACCTGGGTTATCTTTTCCTTCTCCTGGGAGGTCAGATCAGGGTTCACTTGCACATCCCTATAGGTTTCCTGGTGTACCAAGGGATATTCCCTGCCCTCGTTGGTTCCCACTTCAGTCTCCACTGCAACTGCCATTGCCATGAGGTGAGCTGCTTTGTCTCCGGGTCTCTCCTCGTATTTCCGCAAGAGATTGATATGGAAAATCTTCGATTTTCCCCGGATCCGGATCTGATAGTTGGTTCTGGATATCACCCTTTCCACGGGAAATGGTATTTGCCAACCTATCTCCAGTTTGTTGTTTCCCGTTGGGAGTAGCAACAAGACTTTGTCTCCCACCTCAAGAGATCTGTCTTTAGACCTACGGTTGTAGTAAGCCGCATGTCTTTTTCTGGCCTTTTTCAAGTTTTGATTTGCCAGAGTCCATCCCTTGTGAAGATTGTCTTTCCGTTCCTCCACATATTTGTAAGAGGAGATCACTTCTTCTGACGTTCCCTCTTCAGTCCAACTCCTCAACATGGCTTCCAACGGTCCTTTGATTGGACGACCAAACAGCAACGTAGCGGGTGGTAGTCCTGTTGAGCCATGAGGAACTTCCCGATAGGCAAAAAGTGCTGCCGGGATATATTCATCCCACCTATAAGGTCTTAACTCTAGTTCCCTCATCCGGTACTCGTGCTCCCTTTTCTGAGCCTCGTGCTCCGCTTCCCGTTTCCTAGCAGCTTCCTCAACTTCAAGTTTCCTACCTGCTTGATCAGCTTCAAATTCCAGTTTCTTGGCTGCTTGCTCAGCTTCAAGTTTCTTAGCTGCCTGCTCAGCTTCAAGTTTCTTAGCTGCCTGCTCAGCTTCAATTTCCAGCCTTCTCATGGCTTGCTCTTCTTCCAATTTCTTAGCAGCTTGTTCTGCTTCCAATTGCCTAGCAGCTTGTTCAGCATCCAATTTCTTAGCTGCTTGTTCTAACTCCATCCTTCTCAATTCCAACTCGGCATTTCGATCTTCCCTTTCTGCTTGACGAAACTCCCTCTCCATCTCCTGTATGTAATCTGTTAAGGCAGAACCCGACAAACCCATTTCTTCCTCTTTTGCTCTTAGTTCTGAAGTGGTTAGTTTAGGAGTGGCCATTTTTCAGAGAGGTAAGTCAGCAGACAGAGTGTAGATTATCTCCTAGAGAAATATATCGGAAATGAACAATTACAGTTAATCTATTTATTTAATAACACACAGCAAAACACAACACAATCACTCAGTGACAAGAGCAGAATCAGGACCACAGACTTATGCAGGCGAGTGAAGTGTGAACAGGTAAGAAATAAGTCTTAACCCCTATCCACATTCACTCTAGCTGGATTCTCTCTAAAACAATATCTCCGTCCCTTAACTAAAAATCCCGTGTCAAAGGACCCAGTTGTTAGGAGATCCCGCTGTCAACAGATTCCGTCTACAAGAGATCATGCTGTCAAAAGACCCCGTTTACGAGAGATCCCGCTGTCCAAAGATCACGTTTACGAGCCCCCAATAAATGTCGTAAGTTATCCTTTCTTACTTTAGTGTCATCCCTGTAGTGATGGGAATCAACACCCACATTTTTATTACCCCAATATTATTGTCCTAGAGAAACCACCAGACTCCGTCCACAAAACTCCGTCAGTCTGCAGATACCTCTTTCTCACTCTCACTCACCCCTAGATCATGCCCCCTCTCACTCTTCCCCAACACAACTTACTCAATAACTCTAGCTTTAACAAATAAATACAAAATAATTTATTAAAGCAAAGAGTATGGATGTGAGAGGTGTGTGTGTGTGTGTACTGGGTAGAATGTGTGTCGAATATTCTAGTGTGTATGTAGATTCAGAGCAGCAGATCAGGAGCCAAGTCAGATGATCATCATAGCAAGGGTACGCCACAGCATGATAGCTTAGTACGTGTACACCTCACCCGGTGATGCGTCTCTTCTTCCAGACGTTGACTTTCTCCAGGATCCACTGTGTCGACTAGATGCATGATCCACCAAGAAGTGTTGTTGTATAACCCCAATCCTGGATCTGTCACTCACTGTAATGACTAAGGTCCCTATAACTCAAATAGGTACGGATCGCTGTACTGTGAAAACTAGGTTTCAATGTCACAGGTTTCACATTTGTTCTAATCCATGTTCATAGATTGTCACACACAAACGGTTCTAAAGTACTTCTTCACTGCACTAAATTATTCCACGAGAACTTCATATTCAATGTTCTTCTCTAGACTGAATTATTCCACGAGAACTTCATGTCAAAATGTCTTTCTCTAGACTCTATTGTTCAGTGGTATGTGGTGAAGAAACGAGTATCACACACCCTGGGTGAATCCCTATTGTAAAAGAATCGTTTATACTGTTTCTCTCACTTGAACCCGGTTCGTATGAACCCTCTGGATTCTAGGCCTAGCATAAACAGTACTGATTGTACTTTCTTCTGGGTATTTATTCATCATATAAACATAAAATGAATGTTCATCTTAATGAGCGTTGACCTCCATCAAACCCAGTGTAGAGCTTCCTTATAGACGTAGGGGAACCTGTCAGAGAAAGAGACCACATCTGGTGAAGGCCGCCTGATACTAATCCCTACTAGCTGAATGTAGGCCTACTGCCTTGCTCAGAGAGTTATCAGTGAACTAAACTCTGTCAAGGATCAGAGTGGCTCATCCCTTAAATATGAATCAGGTTAGGACAAGGAAAGATCAATAACGGAGTGCAGAACACCAGTGGGCAACCCACTGAAAGATCCCACTATTGGACACTTTCACCACCTCTCAACCAATTCCTAATCTCCCCAAATATCACCCTGCTACACTATTCACACTAGCAGAGCTAATCATCACTTCACTACTCTAGCTAGTTTTACCAAGGCAACTGCTTATATTAATTAGGCTTAAATATTCTATCAATACTACCTTATGCACTACCACATCATTCCTTGATGGCCTCTACACGTTGCCATAAAGACACATGTTATTAAATTTTTTAATTAATCTAACACTGTAGCAGGCAGGTAGTAAGAACAGAAACAGGCAACTCTGACTGGTTCTCAGTCGAAACAGGAGTGAAGCAGGGTTGTGTCTTATCACCGATGCTTTTTGGAATAGCTATCGATTGGGTCATGCGCAAATGCACAAACACAAATATGGGTATCCATTGGGTTGACAAAATTCTAGAAGACCTGGACTTTGCCGACGACATAGTGCTTTTGAGTTCAACACACCCGGATGCCCAAGAGAAAATAAACCACCTCCAAAATGTTTCAGGGCAAATTGGTCTCCAAATTAACACCACAAAAACAAAGACTATTGATCTTACCAACAGTTCAGATGACACCAAATTGAACAGCTATGTTCTTGAAAAAGTCAATAGCTTCACATACCTAGGAAGCAAAATGATATCTATAGGGGACTCAACACCAGAAATATCATCTAGAATCGCACTGGCATCTAGTACCTTCAATAAACTGTCAAACATCTGGAAGTCAAAGACACTCAGCAAACACACAGAACTTAAAATCTTCAACTCTTGTGTGATTCCAGTGTTAAAGAATGGATGTGAAAGTTAGAAATCAACGGTAGCTTTAGATAAAAAATTAGACAATTTTGAGAACAAATGTCTTAGACTTCTAAACATCCACTGGACAGACTTCAGAACCAATTCGCAAATAAGACAAGAGACTAAGCAAGATACAGTATCCAATATCATAAGAAGACGCCGTTGGAACTACATCGGCCATGTACTCAGAATGGACAAGACAAGACTCCCCCACCAAGCCCTCATATGGTCACTGGTAGGGAAAAGAAAACGGGGAAGACCAAGAGGGACCCTGCGTAGAACCATCATTAGAGAAGGCTCATTCAATGGCCAAGTAAATATCCAAGATCTACAACAGGTAGCTACGAACCGCCAGGCATGGAGAGTCAGGACGTCTGCCCTATGCGCCGCTTTAGGCTCAAGAGGAAAGACTAACTAACTAACACTGCAGAGCTCTCCGAACTTCATAACTGCTGTAACAAAACACGTCAATCCTAATCAATTTCCTTAGCCACACTAATGTACACAAGTCTTGTATCTGTCAAGAGCTGGGAGTGTTCCAGTGAAGTCTTTGATGTCACGCAGGTGTCCCCCAAAGGCACTAACTATTTCCAGAAATATTATGTCCCCTTGGTTTAATCAATGCAAAAGTGATTCCCCTTGTTGCAACTTCCAAAACAAGATAGCGAGTTCCTGCATTCTCCCAACAACGGGTTTCAATAACAAGCCGCCAATTCGTTTGATGTTGGAGAATTCTCAATGACAAACGGGAATGTTTCATCTCCCGTGTTGGGCAATTCTACTTGGATCCGACTTGTTTTTTCTGTACTTGTTAAAACAATTGTGGCCTTGAAAACACGATGTGAATCAGATTGTCTGTATTATCATCATCTGGTTAATCCACAGTGATTTTATGACAGTTGGTGCTGATTTTGATATCATGGCTGAGCTATCTTAACTGTTCTGATTAAACAGTCGGCTCCAACAATCATCAAACATGCATAGGCAATACACAGACACGATATTGTTCATGTCTACTAGCAAGATACCGTGTGGTTCTAGATCAGCTTCCCATCCAGAGAACACCCACACTTTCCTCCAGAGAACAATCATTATCTCTTCCGTGCAGTATGCTCGTCGAAACACCAGGGATAGTCGCTCGCTCCTTCTTCCGTTTTTTTTTCCCAGCATTTCTAAGTATAGAATGTCATTAGCTGGGCTTTTGTAGTCTGAAGAGATGGAGAAACACCGAGGACCATGTATGAACACGTTTTGGGTGTATTTGAACAAAGACCGAGAGGTCATTCCTCAGCTGCAGCCACAGATAGCAGAAAACACCGGAACCAGGATCAAAGAACACACGAGCCACCCTGACCTACATCGCGTTCTCTACATGTAGTATGAGAGGTTCACTGACCAGGCTGACGTCGTCTGTAATACAGGGATGTAACTACAATAGGGAAGAGAAAACTGTTTAATTCAAACTATCATGTCGTTTCTATGGGGAAAATAATAGCATACCACACGACAATAAACATACAGTGTTGTACAGACTTACTTTCAGTACAGTTGGGGCCCTTGTAGCCACTCTGACATCCATGAAGACATGTTCCATTGGTGTTGTCACAGAAATGTTCCCCAGGATTAAGATCTCTCACACAGAACTGGCTACAGCCAAGCTGACAACCTGGGCCATAGCTGATCACGTCACACCCTAGAGTAAGATCACATATGTGATTATTGGGCCGTTCGTGGACATCTGGGGCATGGCTGATCAGACCACATAATGTGGTAGACCTGCCAGAACATTCCATTATCTAAATGGGAAATAATGATTATATATGTTGTTGTCTAGAATGCTTTAAACTTTGTGTCTCATATTATTTGTTATTAGCTATCCATGGGAAACCCGACAGTCATGACTGAAGTTCTTGTTTAATGAGTTACCCATGGGAGACCAGCCAATCATGACCGAGTGTCTTGTTTAAGGAGTTATCCATGGGGGACCAGACAAGAATAACTGAAGTTCTTATTTAGTGAGTTATCCATGTGTCCAGACACCATGACTGAAGTTCTTGTGTAATGACATAGCTATAGCAGAACAGACATAAAGGACTTGCAAAGACCTGTCTATGGTTGGTCTAGAGATGATCAAAAGTACCATCTCCTCGTGGTTTCTTGTGCAGAGCTTCGCGTCATCTCGGTCCAGTAATCGGCGGGGTTTCAAGACCGGTGTTGGAATTACGCATCTGATGACGGGCGGTGTAATATATATCCTGGTCACGGATCACCACCATGTAATTTACTGAGAGGGATTGGTCCTGGTTAGGATCTTTCTCTAGGAGTAGTTGCAATATAAACAGACTACGACCAAAGGCCTATTGGATACGTTGGTGCTGAATTTGACAGAATGGCTGAGATATCTGAGCTGTTCTGATTAAACAGTCGGCTTTAAGAATCATCAAACTTGCATAGGCAATACACAGACACGATATTTTTCATGTCTACTAGCAAGATACCGTGTGGTTCTAGATCAGCTTCCCTCCAGAGAACACCCACACTTTCCCACAGAGAACAATGATTATCGCTTCCGTGCAGTATGCTCGTCGAAACACCAGGGATAGTCGCTCACCCTTTCTTCCGTTGATTTCAGCATTTCTAAGTATAGAATGTCGTTAGTTGGGCTTTTGCAACCTGAAGAGATGGAGAAACACCGAGGACCATGTATGAACACGTATTGAGTGTATTTGAACAAAGACCGAGAGTACATTCCTCAGCTGCAACCACAGCTAGCAGAAAACACTGGAACGAGGAGCAAAGAACACATGAGCCATCCCGACCTACATCGCGTTCTCTACATGTAGAATGAGAGGTTCACTGACCACGCTGACGTCATCTGTAATACAGGGATGTAACTACAATAGGGAAGAGAAAACTGTTTAATTCAAGATATTGTGTCGTTAGTATGGGGGAAATAATCACATACCACACGACAGCAAACATACAGTGTTGTACAGACTTACTTTCAGTACAGTTGGGGCCCTGGTAGCCACTCTGACATCCATGAAGACATGTTCCATTGGTGTTGTCACAGAAATGTGCCCCAGGATCACGGCCTCTCACACAGAACTGGCTACAGCCAAGCTGACAACCTGGGCCATGGCTGCCCAGATCACACCCTAGAGTAAGATCACACATGTGATTATTGGGCAGTTCGTGGACATCTGGGGCATGGCTGATCAGACCACATACAGTGGTAGAACTGCCAGAACAATCCATTGTATAAATGGGAAATAATGATTATATATGTTGGTATGTAATATGCTTTAAAATGTGTGTCTCATACCACGTGTTATCAGCTATCCTTGGAAACTTGATAGTCATGACTTAATTTCATGTTTAATAAGTTACCCATGGGAGAAAATTCAATCCTGACTGAATTTCTTGTTTAAGGAGTTAACCATGGGTCCAGACAACATGACTGAAGTTCTTGTTTAATGAATTATGGATGGCTGACCAGACAAGCATGACTGAATTTCTTGTTTGAGGAGTTAGTCATGAGGGACCAGACAAGCATGAAATAAGTTCTTGTTTAGTAAGTTATCCATTGGTCCAAACACCATGACTGAATTTCTAATTTAATGACATAACATTACGACAAAAGACATACATGACTTGCAAAGAGCGGACAATGATTACGCTAGAGATCATCAAAAGTATCATGGCCTCGGGGACTCTTGTGCAGAGCTTCGCGTCATCTTAGTCCAGTAATACGCGGCGTATGCAAGTCCGGAGTTGGAACTACGCATCTGATTACGGGCATGGTAAGATATAGACTGGTCACGGTTCACCACCATAGTATTGACTGGGAGGGATTGCTCCAGTTTAGGATCTTTCTCCAGGAGTAGTTGCATTGTAATCAGACTACGATCAAAGGCCTATGGGATATGTTGTTGCTGACTTTGACAGCATGGCTGAGATATCTGAACTGTTCTGATTAAACAGTCGGCTCCATCAATCATCAAACATTCATAGGCAAAACACATACACGATATTTTTCATGTCTACTAGCAAGATACCGTGTTGTTCTAGATCAGCTTCCCGTCAAAAAAACACCCAAACTTTCCCACAGAGAACAATCATTATCTCTTCCGTACAGTATGCTCGTCAAAACGCCACGGATAGTCGCTCGGCCCTTCTTCCGTTGGTTTCAGCATTTCTAAGCATAGAATGTCGTTAGTTGGGCTTTTGTAGTCTGAAGAGATGGAGAAACACTGAGGAACATGTATGAACACGTACTGAGTGTGTTTTAACAAAGACCGAGAGTTCATTCCTCAGCTGCAGCCACAGATAGCAGAACACACCGGAACCAGGATCAAAGAACACAAGAGCCACCCTGACCTACATCGCGTTCTCTACATGTAGAATGAGAGGTTCACTGACCAGGCTGACGTCATCTGTAATACAGGGATGTAACTACAATAGGGAAGAGAAAACTGTTTATTTCAAACTATCATGTCGTTACTTTGGGGGAAATAATCACATACCACACTACAGCAAACATACAGTGTTGTACAGACTTACTTTCAGTACATTTGGGGCCCTGGTAGCCACTCTGACATCCATGAAGACATGTTCCATTGGTGTTGTCACAGAAATGTTCCCCAGGATTAAGGTCTCTCACACAGAATTGGCTACAGGCAAACTGACAACCTGGGCCATAGCTGCCCACGTCACACCCTAGAGTAAGATCACAAATGTGATTATTGGGCCGTTCGTGGACATCTGGTGCATGGCTGATCAGACCACATACAGTGGTAGAACTGCCAGTACATTCCATTGTATAAATGGGAAATAATGTTTATATATGTTGTTGTCTAGAATGCTTTAAACTTTGTGTCTCATATTATTTGTTATTAGCTATCCATGGGAAACCCGACATTCATGACTGAAGTTCTTGTTTAATGAGTTACCCATGGGAGACCAGCCAATCATGACCGAATGTCTTGTTTAAGGAGTTATCCATGGGGGACCAGACAAAAATAACTGAAGTTCTTATTTAGTGAGTTATCCATGTGTCCAGACACCGTGACTGAAGTTCTTGTGTAATGACATAGCTATAGCAGAACAGACATAAAGGACTTGCAAAGACCTGCCTATGGTTGGTCTAGAGATCATCAATAGTACCATTTCCTCGTGGTTTCTTGTGCAGAGCTTCGCGTCATCTCGGTCCAGTAATCGGCGGGGTTTCAAGACCGGTGTTGGAACTACACATCTGATTACGGGCGGTGTAAGATATAGTCTGGTCACGGATCACCGCCATGTAATTTACTGAGAGGGATTGGGCCTGGTTAGGATCTTTCTCTAGGGGTAGTTGCAATGTAAACAGACTACGACCAAAGGCCTATGGGATATGTTGGTGCTGACGTTGACAGCATGGCTTAGATATCTGAGCTGTTCTGATTAAACAGTCGGCTCCAACAATCATCAAACTTGCATAAGCAATACACAGACACGATATTGTTCATGTATACTAGCAAGATACCGTGTGGTTCTAGATCAGCTTCCCATCCAGAGAACACCCAGACTTTCCCTCAGAGAACAATCACTATCTCTTCCGTGCAGTATGCTCGTCGAAACACCAGGGATAGTCGCTCGCCCCTTCTTCCGTTGTTTTTCAGCATTTCTAAGTATAGAATGGCGTGAGCTGGGCTTTTGTAGTCTGAAGAGATGGAGAAACACCGAGGAACATGTATGAACACGTATTGAGTGTATTTGAACAAAGACCGAGAGTTCATTCCCCAGCTGCAACCACAGCCAGCAGAAAACATCGGAACCAGGATCAAAGAACACACGAGCCATCCCGACCTACATCGCTTTCTCTACATGTAGTATGAGAGGTTCACTGAGCAAGCTTACGTCATCTGTAATACAGGGATGTAACTACAATAGGGAAGAGAAAACTGTTTAATTCAAGTTATCGTGTCGTTAGTATGGGGGAAATAATCAAATACCACACGACAGCAAACATACAGCGTTGTACAGACATACTTTCAGTACAGTTGGGGCCCTGGTAGCCACTCTGACATCCATGAAGACATGTTCCATTGGTGTTGTCACAGAAATGTGCCCCAGGATCACGGCCTCTCACACAGAACTGGCTACAGCCAAGCTGACAACCTGGGCCATGGCTGCCCACGACACACCCTAGAGTAAGATCACACATGTGATTATTGGGCAGTTCGTGGACATCTGGGGCATGGCTGATCAGACCACATACAGTGGTAGAACTGCCAGAACAATCCATTGTATAAATGGGAAATAATGATTATATATGTTGTTATCTAATATGCTTTAAAATGTGTGTCTCATATTACGTGTTATCAGCTATCCCTGGGAAACAAGACAGTCATGACTGAATTTCATGTTTAATAAGTATCCCATGGGAGAAAATTCAATCCTGACTGAATTTCTTGTTTAAGGATATATCCATGGGAGACCAGACAATCATGACTGCAGTTCTTGTTTAGTGAGTTAACCAAGGGTCCAGACAACATGACTGAAGGTCTTGTTTAGTGAGTTAACCATGGGTCTAGACAACATGACTGAAGTTCTTGTTTAAGGAAATATCGATGGCTGACCAGACAAGCATGACTGAATTTCTTGTTTGAGGAGTCATTCATGAGGGACCAGACAAGCATGAAATAAGTTCTTGTTTAGTAAGTTATCCATTGTTCCAGACACCACGACTGAATTTCTAATTTAATGACATAACAATAGGACAAAAGGCACACATGACTTGCAAAGAGCGGACTATGGTTGGGCAAAAGATCATCAAAAGTATCATCGCCTCGGGGACTCTTGTGCAGAGCTCCGCGTCATCTCGGTCCAGTAATCGGCGGGGTTTTCAAGGCCGGTGTTGGAATTACGCATCTGACGTTGACAGCATGGCTGAGATATCTGAGCTGTTCTGATAAACAGTCTGCTCCAACAATCATCAAACTTGCATAGGCAATACACAGACACGATATTTTTCATGTATAATAGCAAGTTACTGTGTGGTTGTAGATCAGCTTCCTGTCCAGAGAACACCTACACTTTCCCACAGAGAACAATCATTATCGCTTCCGTGCAGTATGCTCGTCGAAACACCAGGGATAGTCGCTCACCCTTCTTCCGTTGATTTCAGCATTTCTAAGTATAGAATGTCGTTAGTTGGGCTTTTGCAATCTGAAGATATGGAGAAACACTGAGGAACATGTATGATCACGTATTGAGTGTATTTGAACAAAGACCGAGAGTTCATTCCTCAGCTGCAACCACAGCTAGCAGAAAACACTGGAACGAGATTCAAAGAACACACGAGCCATCCCGACCTACATCGCGTTCTCTACATGTAGAATGAGACGTTCATTGACCAGGCTGACGTCATCTGTAATACAGGGATGTAACTACAATAGGGAAGAGAAAACTGTTCAATTCAAACTATCGTGTCGTTAGTATGTGGGAAATAATCACATACCACACGACAGCAAACATAGTGTTGTACAGACTTACTTTCTGTACAGTTGGGGCCCTGGTAGCCACTCTGACATCCATGAAGACATGTTCCATTGGTGTTGTCACAGAAATGTGCCCCAGGATCACGGCCTCTCACACAGAACTGGCTACAGGCAAGCTGACAACCTCGGCCATAACTGCCCACGTCACACCCTAGAGTAAGATCACATATGTGATAATTGGGCCTTTCGTGGACATCTGGGGCATGGCTGATCAGACCACATAATGTGGTAGACCTGCCAGAATATTCTATTATCTAAATGGGAAATAATGTTTATATATGTTGTTGTCTAGAATGCTTGAAAATTTGTGTCTCGTATCATTTGTTATCAGTTATCCATGGGAAACCCGACAGTCATGATTGAAGTTCTTGTTTAATGAGTTACCAATGGGAGACCAGCCAATCATGACTTAATTTCTTGTTTAAGGAGTTATCCATGGTGGAAAAGACAAGTATGATTGAAGTTCTTGTTTAGTGACATAACTATAGGAGAACAGACATAAAGGACTTGCAAAGACCGGTCTATGGTAGGTTTGAGAACATCGGGGCTTGTTTCCTTAGCGACTCAATGAACATGATCAAGAGGATAGAGGAGGGGTCGATCCGAAGAGAATGGTTGCTGCCTCTGGAGCGGTATCGGCTGGCAAAGATTAGTTTCATCTTCGTGCCAGGTCATGCGGGAGTACAAGGAAATGAGCGGGCTGACAAGCTCGCAGGTGAGGCTACTGTGGAGGGCGGACGCGCCATGGACCAGGCTGACATTCTGAATGCTCTACGAGAAGTGAGACTTTTGCAAGAACCAAGTGATGACTGTGAATCTACAACAATGGCCAGACTGCGAGAGCAGCAAATTAAAAGAAGGGTGGCCAAACAAGAACACTACGCAGGAAGCCAAAGAAGATTGATAAACAAACACAGAACTGGCGTCGTTAGCCGCTACACGCTGCGGGATTTGCTGAGGAGGGGATCCGAGCACTTATGGACTGAATGGTCCGATGTGCAACGAGGATGATCTGTCGACTAACTATCTAACTAACTAACTTGAGAACATCAAAAGTACAATTTCCTCGTGGTCTCTTGTGCAGAGCTTCGCGTCATCTCGGTCCAGGAATCGGGGGGGGGGGGGGGGGGGTTTGCAAGACCGGTGATGTAACAAGGCATCTGATTACGGGCGGTGTAAGATATAGCCTGGTCACGGCTCACCACCATGTAATTTACTGGGAGGGATTGGTCCAGTTTAGGATCTTTCTCTAGGAGTAGTTGCCTTGTAAACAGACTACGACCAAAGGCCTATGGGATATGTTGACAGCATGGTAGAGATATCCGAGGTCTTCTGATTAAACACTCGGCTCCAAGAATCATCAAACTTGCATAGGCAACACATAGACACGATATTTTTCATGTCTACTAGCAAGATACCGTGTGGTTCTAGATCAGCTTCCCGTCCAGAGAACACCCACACTTTCCTACAGAGAACAATCATTATCTCTTCCGTGTAGTATCCTCGTCGAAACACCAGGGATAGTCGTTTGCCCATTCTTCCGTTTTTTTTTCAGCATTTCTAAGTATAGAATGTCGTTAGTTGGGCTTTTGTTGTCTGAGGAGATGGAGAAACACTGAGTAACATGTGTGAACACGTTTTGGGTGTACTTGAACAAAGACCGAGAGTTCATTCCTCAGCTGCAGCCACAGCTAGCAGAAAACACCGGAACCAGGATCAAAGAACACAAGAGCCACCCTGACCTACATCGCGTTCTCTACATGAAGAATGAGAGGTTCACTGACCAGGCTGACGTCATCTGTAATACAGGGATGTAACTACAATAGGGAAGAGAAAACTGTTTAATTCAAACTATCATGTCGTTACTATGGGGGAAATAATCACATACCACACGACAGCAAACATACAGTGTTGTACAGACTTACTTTCAGTACATTTGGGGCCCTGGTAGCCACTCTGACATCCATGAAGACATGTTCCATTTTTGTTGTCACAGAAATGTTCCCCAGGATTAAGATCTCTCACACAGAATTGGCTACAGCCAAGCTGACAACCTGGGCCATAGCTGCCCACGTCACACCCTAGAGTAAGATCACAAATGTGATTATTGGGCCGTTCGTGGACATCTGGGGCATGGCTGATCAGACCACATAATGTGGTAGACCTGCCAGAACATTCCATTATCTAAATGGGAAATAATGTTTATATATGTTGTTGTCTAGAATGCTTTAAAATTTGTGTCTCATATTATTTGTTATTAGCCATCCATGGGAAACCCGACAGTCATGACTGAAGTTCTTGTTTAATGAGTTACCCATGGGAGACCAGCCAATCATGACCGAATTTCTTGTTTAAGGAGTTATCCATGGGGGACCAGACAAGAATATCTGAAGTTCTTATTTAGTGAGTTATCCATGTGTCCAGACACCATGACTGAAGTTCTTGTGTAATGACATAGCTATAGCAGAAAAGACATAAAGGACTTGCAAAGACCTGTCTATGGTTGGTCTAGAGATCATCAAAAGTACCATCTCCTCGTGGTTTCTTGTGCAGAGCTTCGCGTCATCTCGGTCCAGTAATCGGCGGGGCTTTAAGACCGGTGTTGGAATTACGCATCTGATTACGGTCGGTGTAAGATATAGCCTGGTCACGGATCACCACCATGTAATTTACTGAGAGGGATTGGTCCTGGTTAGGATCTTTCTCTAGGAGTAGTTGCAATGTAAACAGACTACGACCAAAGGCCTATTGGATATGTTGGTGCTGAATTTGACAGAATGGCTGAGATATCTGAGCTGTTCTGATTAAACAGTCGGCTCCAAGAATCATCAAACTTGCATAGGCAATACACAGACACGATATTTTTCATGTATACTAGCAAGATACCGTGTGGTTCTAGATCAGCTTCCCGTCCAGAGAACACCCAGACATTCCCTCAGAGAACAATCATTATCGCTTCCGTGCAGTATGCTCGTCGAAAAACCAGGGATAGTCGCTCGCCCCTTCTTCCATATTATCCTCATTATCCAAACCGCTAGAAAAGCACATCCACAAAACAACACTAGATCACTTAGTTCGCCATAAATTGATAGTTGACAGTCAGTCAGGATTTCGGCCAAAATATTCTTGCCATACGGCACTAACAAACATGATAGAAAACTGGCATCAAAATATTAACAACAATACTCTATGTGGAGCGGTGTTTATAGACTTTAGGAAAGCATTCGATATGATAGATCATACTATTCTAATTAAAAAACTAGAAACAATGAAAGTAAGTTTTAATATAGTGACATTAATAAAGTCATTCTTATTAGACAGAAAGCAAGTAGTATCACACAATAAAGTTTTATCTCAAGCCATTACCATTAATATTGGAGTACCTCAGGGGTCTATTCTTGGCCCTCTATTATTTGCCATTTATATAAATGATCTTCCATTAAATCTGTCGTCGTCCTGCGATCTATTTGCTGATGACTGCACAGTATATACAAACGCTGTTGATCGTAATGTGCTAGAATTATCCTTGCAACAGGAAATAAATAGTGTAGTTAACTGGAGTCATGCAAACCGCATGCAAATTAACATTACTAAAACAAAGTCTATGTTAATAGGAACCAGGCAAAGACTTCACACTCTAAACTCGCAGAGAACTCTTCAGCTGCACATTGGCAGCACGCCTGTAGAAAGTGTCACCGAGCACAAGACACTGGGTGTTATCATAGATCAAAATCTAACTTTTAACTCACATGTTCATGCTCTAGTTAAACAAATAGCCAAAAAAGTATACCAACTTGCCAAAATTAAACATTTCCTTGACGAAAACACAAGAAAGATATTCTATACTTCTCATATACAAACACATATTGATTACTGCTCCACAGTCTGGGATGGATGCTCCAAATCAATAACAAAACGCCTATATTCACTCCAGAAAAGGGCAGTGCGTTTAATTAATGGTGAAAAGCTTACCGACAATTCTAACCTATATAAACGTCTCCGGTTACTGCTACTCCACAAGCGCCTGCTTTTTAATAAGACCAAACTAATTCACAAAATCCTATTTCAAAATGCTCCAAGCTACCTTTGGCCATTGTTTAAATATAACGCTAGACATAGCGAACGACTAAATATACTTCATGTCCCTAAACCTAGGATAGACTTATATAAAACAAGCTTAGCATACTCTGCCGCTCAGTTGTGGAACAATCTTCCACAAGAAATCAAAGACACCACCAATCATGATACATACATTCGCAACCTGTTTGAACACTACCTTAGTACAGACTACATGCCCCCATAACAAATAACACAAACAAGACAATAATGGTAACTTATCTCAAACGACAACTAGCCAAAAAACATTCCGTTATGTATGGCACGTTACACCCTCCTTAGGTATTTATAATGCCCATGTTAAACACTGCCTCAGTGAGTCATTTGTTATTGATTATTTTTCATGCGTTTTAAATGTTCTTTTGTTGTCAAAAGTTGCTTCATAAGTGATGTTGAATGAAAGAATGTATGAGAGGAAATAGAGAAGAAGGGCAGAATGTCAGACGAGCCTGCGTGCCCAATTCTTAACCCTTTGAAAATAAAGACTTATTATTATTATTATTATTCCGTTGTTTTTCAGCATTTCTAAGTATAGAATGGCGTGAGCTGGGCTTTTGTAGTCTGAAGAGATGGAGAAACACCAAGGAACATGTATGAACACGTATTGAGTGTATTTGAACAAAGACCGAGAGTTCATTCCTCAGCTGCAACCACAGCCATCAGAATACACCGGAACCAGGATCAAAGAACACACGAGCCATCCCGACCTACATCGCGTTCTCTACATGTAGTATGAGAGGTTAACTGACCAAGCTTACGTAATCTGTAATACAGGGATGTAACTACAATAGGGAAGAGAAAACTGTTTAATTCAAGCAATCGTGTCGTTAGTATGGGGAAAATAATCACATACCACATGACAGCAAACATACAGCGTTGTACAGACATACTTTCAGTACAGTTGGGGCCTTGGTAGCCACTCTGACATCCATGAAGACATGTTCCATTGGTGTTGTCACAGAAATGTGCCCCAGGATCACGGCCTCTCACACAGAACTGGCTACAGCCAAGCTGACAACCTGGGCCATGGCTGCCCACGACACACCCTAGAGTAAGATCACATATGTGATTATTGGGCAGTTCGTGGACATCTGGGGCATTGCTGATCAGACCACATACAGTGGTAGAACTGCCAGAACAATCCATTGTATAAAAGGGAAATAATAATTATATATGTTGTTATCTAATATGCTTTAAAATGAGTGTCTCATATCACGTGTTATCAGCTATCCCTGGGAAACATGACAGTCATGACTGAATTTCAAGTTTAATAAGTTACCCATGGGAGAAAATTCAATCCTGACTGAATTTCATGTTTAAGGAGTTATCCATGGGAGACCAGACAATCATGACTGAAGTTCTTGTTTAGTGAGTTAACCATGGGTCCAGACATCATGACTGAAGTTCTTGTTTAGTGAGTTAACCATGGGTCCAGACAACATGACTGAAGTTCTTGTTTAATGAATTATCGATGGCTGACCAGACAAGCATGACTGAATTTCTTGTTTGAGGAGTCATTCATGAGGGACCAGGCAAGCATGAAATACGTTCTTGTTTAGTAAGTTATCCATTGGTCCAGACACCATGACTGAATTTCTAATTTAATGACATAACAATAGGACAAAAGGCATACATGACTTGCAAAGAGCGGACTATGGTTGGGCAAAAGATCATCAAAAGTATCATCGCCTCGGGGACTCTTTTGCAGAGCTTCGCGTCATCTCGGTCCAGTAATCGGTGGGGTTTCAAGACCGGTGTTGGAACTACGCATCTGATTACGGGGGTGATAAGATATAGCCTGGTCACCGTTCACCACCCTGTAATTTACTGGGAGGGATTGGTATTGTTTATGATCTTTCTCTAGGAGTAGTTGCATTGTAAACAGACTACGACCAAAGGCCTATGGGATATGTTGGTGCTGACGTTGACAGCATGGCTGAGATATCTGAGCTGTTCTGATTAAACTGTCGGCTCCAACAATCATCAAACTTGCATAAGCAATACACAGACACGATATTGTTCATGTATACTAGCAAGATACAGTGTGGTTCTAGATCAGCTTCCCATCCAGAGAACACCCACACTTTCCCACAGAGAACAATGATTATCGCTTCCGTGCAGTATGCTCGTAGAAACACCAGGGATAGTCGCTCACCCTTTCTTCCGTTGATTTCAGCATTTCTAAGTATAGAATGTCGTTAGTTGGGCTTTTGCAATCTGAAGATATGGAGAAACACTGAGCAACATGTAAGAACACGTATTGAGTGTATTTGAACAAAGACCGAGAGTTTATTCCTCAGCAGCAACCACAGCTAGCAGAAAACACTGGAACGAGCATCAAAGAACACACGAGCCATCCCGACCTACATCGCGTTCTCTACATGTAGAATGAGAGGTTCACTGACCAGGCTGACGTCGTCTGTAATACAGGGATGTAACTACAATAGGGAAGAGAAAACTGTTTATTTCAAACTATCATGTCGTTACTTTGGGGGAAATAATCACATACCACACTACAGCAAACATACAGTGTTGTACAGACTTACTTTCAGTACAGTTGGGGCCCTGGTAGCCACTCTGACATCCATGAAGACATGTTCCATTGGTGTTGTCACAGAAATGTTCCCCAGTATTAAGGTCTCTTACACAGAATTGGCTACAGGCAAGCTGACAACCTGGGCCATAGCTGCCCACGTCACACCCTAGAGTAAGATCACATATGCGATTATTGGGCCGTTCGTGGGCATCTGGTGCATGGCTGATCAGACCACATAATGTGGTAGACCTGCCAGAACATTCCATTATCTAAATGGGAAATAATGTTTATATATGTTGTTGTCTAGAATGCTTTAAAATTTGTGTCTCATATCATTTGTTATCAGTTATCCATGGGAAACCCGACAGTCATGATTGTAGTTCTTGTTTAATGAGTTACCAATGGGAGACCAGATAATCATGAATTAATTTCTTGTTTAAGGAGTTATCCATGGTGGAAAAGACAAATATGATTGAAGTTCTTGTTTAGTGACATAACTATAGGAGAACAGACATAAAGGACTTGCAAAGACCGTTCTATGGTTGGTCTAGAGAACATCAAAAGTACAATTTCCTCGTGGTTTCTTGTGCAGAGCTTCGCGTCATCTCGGTCCAGGAATCGGCGGGGTTTGCAAGACCGGTGATGTAACTAGGCATCTGATTACGGGCGGTGTAAGATATAGCCTGGTCACGGCTCACCACCATGTAATTTACTGGGAGGGATTGGTCCAGTTTAGGATCTTTCTCTAGGAGTAGTTGCCTTGTAAACAGACTACGACCAAAGGCCTATGGGATATGTTGACAGCATGGTAGAGATATCCGAGGTCTTCTGATTAAACAGTCGGCTCCAAGAATCATCAAACTTGCATAGGCAACACATAGACACGATATTTTTCATGTCTACTAGCAAGATACCGTGTGGTTCTAGATCAGCTTCCCGTCCAGAGAACACCCACACTTTCCTACAGAGAACAATCACTATCTCTTCCGTGCAGTATGCTCGTCGAAACACCAGGGATAGTCGCTCACCCTTTCTTCCGTTGATTTCAGCATTTCTAAGTATAGAATGTCGTTAGTTGGGCTTTTGCAATCTGAAGATATGGAGAAACACTGAGCAACATGTATGAACACGTATTGAGTATATTTGAACAAAGACCGAGAGTTTATTCCTCAGCAGCAACCACAGCTAGCAGAAAACACTGGAACGAGGATCAAAGAACACACGAGCCATCCCGACCTACATCGCGTTCTCTACATGTAAAATGAGAGGTTCACTGATCAGGCTGACGTCATCTGTAATACAGGGATGTAACTACAATAGGGAAGAGAAAATTGTTTAATTCAAGATATCGTGTCGTTAGTATGGGGGAATTAATCACATACCACACGACAGCAAACATACAGTGTTGTACAGACTTACTTTCAATACAGTTGGGGCCCTGGTAGCCACTCTGACATCCATGAAGACATGTTCCATTGGTGTTGTCACAGAAATGTGCCCCAGCATCACGGCCTCTCACACAGAACTGGCTACATGCAAGCTGACAACCTGGGCCATAGCTGCCCAGGTCACACCCTAGAGTAAGATCACATATGTGATTATTGGGCCGTTCGTGGACATCTGGGGCATGGCTGATCAGACCAAATAATGTGGTAGACCTGCCAGAATATTCTATTATCTAAATGGGAAATAATGTTTATATATGTTGTTGTCTAGAATGCTTTAAAATTTGTGTCTCATATCATTTGTTATCATTTATCCATGGGAAACCCGACAGTCATGATTGAAGTTCTTGTTTAATGAGTTACCAATGGGAGACCAGATAATCATGAATTAATTTCTTGTTTAAGGAGTTATCCATGGTGGAAAAGACAAGTATGATTGAATTTCTTGTTTAGTGACATAACTATAAGAGAACAGACATAAAGGACTTGCAAAGACCGTTCTATGGTTGGTCTAGAGAACATCAAAAGTACAATTTCCTCGTGGTTTCTTGTGCAGAGCTTCGCGTCATCTCGGTCCAGGAATCGGCGGGGTTTGCAAGACCGGTGATGTAACTAGGCATCTGATTACGGGCGGTGTAAGATATAGCCTGGTCACGGCTCACCACCATGTAATTTACTGGGAGGGATTGGTCCAGGTTAGGATCTTTCTCTAGGAGTAGTTGCCTTGTAAACAGACTACGACCAAAGGCCCATGGGATATGTTGACAGCATGGTAGAGATATCCGAGGTCTTCTGATTAAACAGTCGGCTCCAAGAATCATCAAACTTGCATAGGCAACACATAAACACGATATTTTTCATGTCTACTAGCAAGATACCGTGTGGTTCTAGATCAGCTTCCCGTCCAGAGAACACCCACACTTTCCTACAGAGAACAATCATTATCTCTTCCGTGCAGTATCCTCGTCGAAACACCAGGGATAGTCGTTTGCCCATTCTTCCGTTTTTTTCAGCATTTCTAAGTATAGAATGTCGTTAGTTGGGCTTTTGTTGTCTGAGGAGATGGAGAAACACTTATTAACATGTGTGAACACGTTTTGGGTGTACTTGAACAAAGACCGAGAGTTCATTCCTCAGCTGCAGCCACAGCTAGCAGAAAACACCGGAACCAGGATCAAAGAACACAAGAGCCACCCTGACCTACATCGCGTTCTCTACATGTAGAATGAGAGGTTCACTGACCAGGCCGACGTCATCTGTAATACAGGGATGTAACTACAATAGGGAAGAGAAAACTGTTTAATTCAAACTATCGTGTCGTTAGTATGGGGGAATTAATCACATACCACACTACAGCAAACATACAGTGTTGTACAGACTTACTTTCAGTACAGTTGGGGCCCTGGTAGCCACTCTGACATCCATGAAGACATGTTCCATTGGTGTTGTCACAGAAATGTTCCCCAGTATTAAGGTCTCTTACACAGAATTGGCTACAGGCAAGCTGACAACCTGGGCCATAGCTGCCCACGTCACACCCTAGAGTAAGATCACATATGCGATTATTGGGCCGTTCGTGGACATCTGGTGCATGGCTGATCAGACCACATAATGTGGTAGACCTGCCAGAACATTCCATTATCTAAATGGGAAATAATGTTTATATATGTTGTTGTCTAGAATGCTTTAAAATTTGTGTCTCATATCATTTGTTATCAGTTATCCATGGGAAACCCGACAATCATGAATGAAGTTCTTGTTTAATGAGTTACCAATGGGAGACCAGATAATCATGAATTAATTTCTTGTTTAAGGAGTTATCCATGGTGGAAAAGACAAGTATGATTGAAGTTCTTGTTTAGTGACATAACTATAGGAGAACAGATATAAAGGACTTGCAAAGACCGTTCTATGGTTGGTCTAGAGAACATCAAAAGTACAATTTCCTCGTGGTTTCTTGCGCAGAGCTTCGCGTCATCTCGGTCCAGGAATCGGCGGGGTTTGCAAGACCGGTGATGTAACTAGGCATCTGATTACGGGCGGTGTAAGATATAGCCTGGTCACGGCTCACCACCATGTAATTTACTGGGAGGGATTGGTCCAGTTTAGGATCTTTCTCTAGGAGTAGTTGCCTTGTAAACAGACTACGACCAAAGGCCTATGTGATATGTTGACAGCATGGTAGAGATATCCGAGGTCTTCTGATTAAACAGCCAGCTCCAAGAATCATCAAACTTGAATAGGCAACACATAGACACGATATTTTTCATGTCTACTAGCAAGATACCGTGTGGTTCTAGATCAGCTTCCCGTCCAGAGAACACCCACACTTTCCTACAGAGAACAATCATTATCTCTTCCGTGCAGTATCCTCGTCGAAACACCAGGGATAGTCGTTTGCCCATTCTTCCGTTTTTTTTTCCAGCATTTCTAAGTATAGAATGTCGTTAGTTGGGCTTTTGTAGTCTGAAGAGATGGAGAAACACTGATTAACATGTGTGAACACGTTTTGGGTGTACTTGAACAAAGACCGAGAGTTCATTCCTCAGCTGCAGCCACAGGTAGCAGAACACACCGGAACCAGGATCAAAGAACACAAGAGCCACCCTGACCTACATCGCGTTCTCTACATGTAGAATGAGAGGTTCACTGACCAGGCTGACGTCATCTGTAATACAGGGATGTAACTACAATAGGGAAGAGAAAACTGTTTATTTCAAACTATCATGTCGTTACTTTGGGGGAAATAATCACATACCACACTACAGCAAACATACAGTGTTGTACAGACTTACTTTCAGTACATTTGGGGCCCTGGTAGCCACTCTGACATCCATGAAGACATGTTCCATTGGTGTTGTCACAGAAATGTTCCCCAGGATTAAGGTCTCTCACACAGAATTGGCTACAGGCAAACTGACAACCTGGGCCATAGCTGCCCACGTCACACCCTAGAGTAAGATCACAAATGTGATTATTGGGCCGTTCGTGAACATCTGGTGCATGGCTGATCAGACCACATACAGTGGTAGAACTGCCAGTACATTCCATTGTATAAATGGGAAATAATGTTTATATATGTTGTTGTCTAGAATGCTTTAAACTTTGTGTCTCATATTATTTGTTATTAGCTATCCATGGGAAACCCGACATTCATGACTGAAGTTCTTGTTTAATGAGTTACCCATGGGAGACCAGCCAATCATGACCAAATGTCTTGTTTAAGGAGTTATCCATGGGGGACCAGACAAGAATAACTGAAGTTCTTATTTAGTGAGTTATCCATGTGTCCAGACACCGTGACTGAAGTTCTTGTGTAATGACATAGCTATAGCAGAACAGACATAAAGGACTTGCAAAGACCTGTCTATGGTTGGTCTAGAGATGATCAAAAGTACCATCTCCTCGTGGTTTCTTATGCAGAGCTTCGCGTCATCTCGGTCCAGTAATCGGCGGGGTTTCAAGACCGGTGTTGGAATTACGCATCTGATGACGGGCGGTGTAATATATATCCTGGTCACGGATCACCACCATGTAATTTACTGAGAGGGATTGGTCCTGGTTAGGATCTTTCTCTAGGAGTAGTTGCAATATAAACAGACTACGACCAAAGGCCTATTGGATACGTTGGTGCTGAATTTGACAGAATGGCTGAGATATCTGAGCTGTTCTGATTAAACAGTCGGCTTTAAGAATCATCAAACTTGCATAGGCAATACACAGACACGATATTTTTCATGTCTACTAGCAAGATACCGTGTGGTTCTAGATCAGCTTCCCTCCAGAGAACACCCACACTTTCCCACAGAGAACAATGATTATCGCTTCCGTGCAGTATGCTCGTAGAAACACCAGGGATAGTCGCTCACCCTTTCTTCCGTTGATTTCAGCATTTCTAAGTATAGAATGTCGTTAGTTGGGCTTTTGCAACCTGAAGAGATGGAGAAACACCGAGGACCATGTATGAACACGTATTGAGTGTATTTGAACAAAGACCGAGAGTACATTCCTCAGCTGCAACCACAGCTAGCAGAAAACACTGGAACGAGGAGCAAAGAACACACGAGCCATCCCGACCTACATCGCGTTCTCTACATGTAGAATGAGAGGTTCACTGACCACGCTGACGTCATCTGTAATACAGGGATGTAACTACAATAGGGAAGAGAAAACTGTTTAATTCAAGATATCGTGTCGTTAGTATGGGGGAAATAATCACATATCACACGACAGCAAACATACAGTGTTGTACAGATTTACTTTCAGTACAGTTGGGGCCCTGGTAGCCACTCTGACATCCATGAAGACATGTTCCATTGGTGTTGTCACAGAAATGTGCCCCAGGATCACGGCCTCTCACACAGAACTGGCTACAGCCAAGCTGACAACCTGGGCCATGGCTGCCCAGATCACACCCTAGAGTAAGATCACACATGTGATTATTGGGCAGTTCGTGGACATCTGGGGCATGGCTGATCAGACCACATACAGTGGTAGAACTGCCAGAACAATCCATTGTATAAATGGGAAATAATGATTATATATGTTGGTATGTAATATGCTTTAAAATGTGTGTCTCATACCACGTGTTATCAGCTATCCTTGGAAACTTGATAGTCATGACTTAATTTCATGTTTAATAAGTTACCCATGGGAGAAAATTCAATCCTGACTGAATTTCTTGTTTAAGGAGTTAACCATGGGTCCAGACAACATGACTGAAGTTCTTGTTTAATGAATTATGGATGGCTGACCAGACAAGCATGACTGAATTTCTTGTTTGAGGAGTTAGTCATGAGGGACCAGACAAGCATGAAATAAGTTCTTGTTTAGTAAGTTATCCATTGGTCCAAACACCATGACTGAATTTCTAATTTAATGACATAACATTACGACAAAAGACATACATGACTTGCAAAGAGCGGACAATGATTACGCTAGAGATCATCAAAAGTATCATGGCCTCGGGGACTCTTGTGCAGAGCTTCGCGTCATCTTAGTCCAGTAATACGCGGCGTATGCAAGTCCGGAGTTGGAACTACGCATCTGATTACGGGCATGGTAAGATATAGACTGGTCACGGTTCACCACCATAGTATTGACTGGGAGGGATTGCTCCAGTTTAGGATCTTTCTCCAGGAGTAGTTGCATTGTAATCAGACTACGATCAAAGGCCTATGGGATATGTTGTTGCTGACTTTGACAGCATGGCTGAGATATCTGAACTGTTCTGATTAAACAGTCGGCTCCATCAATCATCAAACATTCATAGGCAAAACACATACACGATATTTTTCATGTCTACTAGCAAGATACCGTGTTGTTCTAGATCAGCTTCCCGTCCAAAAAAACACCCAAACTTTCCCACAGAGAACAATCATTATCTCTTCCGTACAGTATGCTCGTCAAAACGCCACGGATAGTCGCTCGGCCCTTCTTCCGTTGGTTTCAGCATTTCTAAGCATAGAATGTCGTTAGTTGGGCTTTTGTAGTCTGAAGAGATGGAGAAACACTGAGGAACATGTATGAACACGTACTGAGTGTGTTTTAACAAAGACCGAGAGTTCATTCCTCAGCTGCAGCCATAGATAGCAGAACACACCGGAACCAGGATCAAAGAACACAAGAGCCACCCTGACCTACATCGCGTTCTCTACATGTAGAATGAGAGGTTCACTGACCAGGCTGACGTCATCTGTAATACAGGGATGTAACTACAATAGGGAAGAGAAAACTGTTTATTTCAAACTATCATGTCGTTACTTTGGGGGAAATAATCACATACCACACTACAGCAAACATACAGTGTTGTACAGACTTACTTTCAGTACATTTGGGGCCCTGGTAGCCACTCTGACATCCATGAAGACATGTTCCATTGGTGTTGTCACAGAAATGTTCCCCAGGATTAAGGTCTCTCACACAGAATTGGCTACAGGCAAACTGACAACCTGGGCCATAGCTGCCCACGTCACACCCTAGAGTAAGATCACAAATGTGATTATTGGGCCGTTCGTGGACATCTGGTGCATGGCTGATCAGACCACATACAGTGGTAGAACTGCCAGTACATTCCATTGTATAAATGGGAAATAATGTTTATATATGTTGTTGTCTAGAATGCTTTAAACTTTGTGTCTCATATTATTTGTTATTAGCTATCCATGGGAAACCCGACATTCATGACTGAAATTCTTGTTTAATGAGTTACCCATGGGAGACCAGCCAATCATGACCGAATGTCTTGTTTAAGGAGTTATCCATGGGGGACCAGACAAGAATAACTGAAGTTCTTATTTAGTGAGTTATCCATGTGTCCAGACACCGTGACTGAAGTTCTTGTGTAATGACATAGCTATAGCAGAACAGACATAAAGGACTTGCAAAGACCTGTCTATGGTTGGTCTAGAGATCATCAATAGTACCATTTCCTCGTGGTTTCTTGTGCAGAGCTTCGCGTCATCTCGGTCCAGTAATCGGCGGGGTTTCAAGACCGGTGTTGGAACTACACATCTGATTACGGGCGGTGTAAGATATAGTCTGGTCACGGATCACCGCCATGTAAGTTACTGAGAGGGATTGGGCCTGGTTAGGATCTTTCTCTAGGAGTAGTTGCAATGTAAACAGACTACGACCAAAGGCCTATGGGATATGTTGGTGCTGACGTTGACAGCATGGCTTAGATATCTGAGCTGTTCTGATTAAACAGTCGGCTCCAACAATCATCAAACTTGCATAAGCAATACACAGACACGATATTGTTCATGTATACTAGCAAGATACCGTGTGGTTCTAGATCAGCTTCCCATCCAGAGAACACCCAGACTTTCCCTCAGAGAACAATCACTATCTCTTCCGTGCAGTATGCTCGTCGAAACACCAGGGATAGTCGCTCGCCCCTTCTTCCGTTGTTTTTCAGCATTTCTAAGTATAGAATGGCGTGAGCTGGGCTTTTGTAGTCTGAAGAGATGGAGAAACACCGAGGAACATGTATGAACACGTATTGAGTGTATTTGAACAAAGACCGAGAGTTCATTCCCCAGCTGCAACCACAGCCAGCAGAAAACATCGGAACCAGGATCAAAGAACACACGAGCCATCCCGACCTACATCGCTTTCTCTACATGTAGTATGAGAGGTTCACTGAGCAAGCTTACGTCATCTGTAATACAGGGATGTAACTACAATAGGGAAGAGAAAGCTGTTTAATTCAAGCTATCGTGTCGTTAGTATGGGGGAAATAATCAAATACCACACGACAGCAAACATACAGCGTTGTACAGACATACTTTCAGTACAGTTGGGGCCCTGGTAGCCACTCTGACATCCATGAAGACATGTTCCATTGGTGTTGTCACAGAAATGTGCCCCAGGATCACGGCCTCTCACACAGAACTGGCTACAGCCAAGCTGACAACTTGGGCCATGGCTGCCCACGACACACCCTAGAGTAAGATCACACATGTGATTATTTGGCAGTTCGTGGACATCTGGGGCATGGCTGATCAGACCACATACAGTGGTAGAACTGCCAGAACAATCCATTGTATAAATGGGAAATAATGATTATATATGTTGTTATCTAATATGCTTTAAAATGTGTGTCTCATATTACGTGTTATCAGCTATCCCTGGGAAACAAGACAGTCATGACTGAATTTCATGTTTAATAAGTATCCCATGGGAGAAAATTCAATCCTGACTGAATTTCTTGTTTAAGGATATATCCATGGGAGACCAGACAATCATGACTGCAGTTCTTGTTTAGTGAGTTAACCAAGGGTCCAGACAACATGACTGAAGGTCTTGTTTAGTGAGTTAACCATGGGTCTAGACAACATGACTGAAGTTCTTGTTTAAGGAAATATCGATGGCTGACCAGACAAGCATGACTGAATTTCTTGTTTGAGGAGTCATTCATGAGGGACCAGACAAGCATGAAATAAGTTCTTGTTTAGTAAGTTATCCATTGTTCCAGACACCACGACTGAATTTCTAATTTAATGACATAACAATAGGACAAAAGGCACACATGACTTGCAAAGAGCGGACTATGGTTGGGCAAAAGATCATCAAAAGTATCATCGCCTCGGGGACTCTTGTGCAGAGCTTCGCGTCATCTCGGTCCAGTAATCGGCGGGGTTTTCAAGGCCGGTGTTGGAATTACGCATCTGACGTTGACAGCATGGCTGAGATATCTGAGCTGTTCTGATAAACAGTCTGCTCCAACAATCATCAAACTTGCATAGGCAATACACAGACACGATATTTTTCATGTATAATAGCAAGTTACTGTGTGGTTGTAGATCAGCTTCCTGTCCAGAGAACACCTACACTTTCCCACAGAGAATAATCATTATCGCTTCCGTGCAGTATGCTCGTCGAAACACCAGGGATAGTCGCTCACCCTTCTTCCGTTGATTTCAGCATTTCTAAGTATAGAATGTCGTTAGTTGGGCTTTTGCAATCTGAAGATATGGAGAAACACTGAGGAACATGTATGATCACGTATTGAGTGTATTTGAACAAAGACCGAGAGTTCATTCCTCAGCTGCAACCACAGCTAGCAGAAAACACTGGAACGAGATTCAAAGAACACACGAGCCATCCCGACCTACATCGCGTTCTCTACATGAAGAATGAGAGGTTCACTGACCAGGCTGACGTCATCTGTAATACAGGGATGTAACTACACTAGGGAAGAGAAAACTGTTCAATTCAAACTATCGTGTCGTTAGTATGTGGGAAATAATCAAATACCACACGACAGCAAACATACAGTGTTGTACAGACTTACTGTCAGTACAGTTGGGGCCCTGGTAGCCACTCTGACATCCATGAAGACATGTTCCATTGGTGTTGTCACAGAAATGTTCCCCAGGATTAAGATCTCTCACACAGAATTGGCTACAGCCAAGCTGACAACCTGGGCCATAGCTGCCCACGTCACACCCTAGAGTAAGATCACAAATGTGATTATTGGGCCGTTCGTGGACATCTGGGGCATGGCTGATCAGACCACATAATGTGGTAGACCTGCCAGAACATTCCATTATCTAAATGGGAAATAATGTTTATATATGTTGTTGTCTAGAATGCTTTAAAATTTGTGTCTCATATTATTTGTTATTAGCCATCCATGGGAAACCCGACAGTCATGACTGAAGTTCTTGTTTAATGAGTTACCCATGGGAGACCAGCCAATCATGACCGAATTTCTTGTTTAAGGAGTTATCCATGGGGGACCAGACAAGAATATCTGAAGTTCTTATTTAGTGAGTTATCCATGTGTCCAGACACCATGACTGAAGTTCTTGTGTAATGACATAGCTATAGCAGAAAAGACATAAAGGACTTGCAAAGACCTGTCTATGGTTGGTCTAGAGATCATCAAATGTACCATCTCCTCGTGGTTTCTTGTGCAGAGCTTCGCGTCATCTCGGTCCAGTAATCGGCGGGGCTTTAAGACCGGTGTTGGAATTACGCATCTGATTACGGTCGGTGTAAGATATAGCCTGGTCACGGATCACCACCATGTAATTTACTGAGAGGGATTGGTCCTGGTTAGGATCTTTCTCTAGGAGTAGTTGCAATGTAAACAGACTACGACCAAAGGCCTATTGGATATGTTGGTGCTGAATTTGACAGAATGGCTGAGATATCTGAGCTGTTCTGATTAAACAGTCGGCTCCAAGAATCATCAAACTTGCATAGGCAATACACAGACGCGATATTTTTCATGTATGCTAGCAAGATACCGTGTGGTTCTAGATCAGCTTCCCGTCCAGAGAACACCCAGACATTCCCTCAGAGAACAATCATTATCGCTTCCGTGCAGTATGCTCGTCGAAAAACCAGGGATAGTCGCTCGCCCCTTCTTCCATATTATCCTCATTATCCAAACCGCTAGAAAAGCACATCCACAAAACAACACTAGATCACTTAGTTCGCCATAAATTGATAGTTGACAGTCAGTCAGGATTTCGGCCAAAATATTCTTGCCATACGGCACTAACAAACATGATAGAAAACTGGCATCAAAATATTAACAACAATACTCTATGTGGAGCGGTGTTTATAGACTTTAGGAAAGCATTCGATATGATAGATCATACTATTCTAATTAAAAAACTAGAAACAATGAAAGTAAGTTTTAATATAGTGACATTAATAAAGTCATTCTTATTAGACAGAAAGCAAGTAGTATCACACAATAAAGTTTTATCTCAAGCCATTACCATTAATATTGGAGTACCTCAGGGGTCTATTCTTGGCCCTCTATTATTTGCCATTTATATAAATGATCTTCCATTAAATCTGTCGTCGTCCTGCGATCTATTTGCTGATGACTGCACAGTATATACAAACGCTGTTGATCGTAATGTGCTAGAATTATCCTTGCAACAGGAAATAAATAGTGTAGTTAACTGGAGTCATGCAAACCGCATGCAAATTAACATTACTAAAACAAAGTCTATGTTAATAGGAACCAGGCAAAGACTTCACACTCTAAACTCGCAGAGAACTCTTCAGCTGCACATTGGCAGCACGCCTGTAGAAAGTGTCACCGAGCACAAGACACTGGGTGTTATCATAGATCAAAATCTAACTTTTAACTCACATGTTCATGCTCTAGTTAAACAAATAGCCAAAAAAGTATACCAACTTGCCAAAATTAAACATTTCCTTGACGAAAACACAAGAAAGATATTCTATACTTCTCATATACAAACACATATTGATTACTGCTCCACAGTCTGGGATGGATGCTCCAAATCAATAACAAAACGCCTATATTCACTCCAGAAAAGGGCAGTGCGTTTAATTAATGGTGAAAAGCTTACCGACAATTCTAACCTATATAAACGTCTCCGGTTACTGCTACTCCACAAGCGCCTGCTTTTTAATAAGACCAAACTAATTCACAAAATCCTATTTCAAAATGCTCCAAGCTACCTTTGGTCATTGTTTAAATATAACGCTAGACATAGCGAACGACTAAATATACTTCATGTCCCTAAACCTAGGATAGACTTATATAAAACAAGCTTAGCATACTCTGCCGCTCAGTTGTGGAACAATCTTCCACAAGAAATCAAAGACACCACCAATCATGATACATACATTCGCAACCTGTTTGAACACTACCTTAGTACAGACTACATGCCCCCATAACAAATAACACAAACAAGACAATAATGGTAACTTATCTCAAACGACAACTAGCCAAAAAACATTCCGTTATGTATGGCACGTTACACCCTCCTTAGGTATTTATAATGCCCATGTTAAACACTGCCTCAGTGAGTCATTTGTTATTGATTATTTTTCATGCGTTTTAAATGTTCTTTTGTTGTCAAAAGTTGCTTCATAAGTGATGTTGAATGAAAGAATGTATGAGAGGAAATAGAGAAGAAGGGCAGAATGTCAGACGAGCCTGCGTGCCCAATTCTTAACCCTTTGAAAATAAAGACTTATTATTATTATTATTATTATTCCGTTGTTTTTCAGCATTTCTAAGTATAGAATGGCGTGAGCTGGGCTTTTGTAGTCTGAAGAGATGGAGAAACACCAAGGAACATGTATGAACACGTATTGAGTGTATTTGAACAAAGACCGAGAGTTCATTCCTCAGCTGCAACCACAGCCATCAGAATACACCGGAACCAGGATCAAAGAACACACGAGCCATCCCGACCTACATCGCGTTCTCTACATGTAGTATGAGAGGTTAACTGACCAAGCTTACGTAATCTGTAATACAGGGATGTAACTACAATAGGGAAGAGAAAACTGTTTAATTCAAGCAATCGTGTCGTTAGTATGGGGAAAATAATCACATACCACATGACAGCAAACATACAGCGTTGTACAGACATACTTTCAGTACAGTTGGGGCCTTGGTAGCCACTCTGACATCCATGAAGACATGTTCCATTGGTGTTGTCACAGAAATGTGCCCCAGGATCACGGCCTCTCACACAGAACTGGCTACAGCCAAGCTGACAACCTGGGCCATGGCTGCCCACGACACACCCTAGAGTAAGATCACTATGTGATTATTGGGCAGTTCGTGGACATCTGGGGCATTGCTGATCAGACCACATACAGTGGTAGAACTGCCAGAACAATCCATTGTATAAAAGGGAAATAATAATTATATATGTTGTTATCTAATATGCTTTAAAATGAGTGTCTCATATCACGTGTTATCAGCTATCCCTGGGAAACATGACAGTCATGACTGAATTTCAAGTTTAATAAGTTACCCATGGGAGAAAATTCAATCCTGACTGAATTTCATGTTTAAGGAGTTATCCATGGGAGACCAGACAATCATGACTGAAGTTCTTGTTTAGTGAGTTAACCATGGGTCCAGACATCATGACTGAAGTTCTTGTTTAGTGAGTTAACCATGGGTCCAGACAACATGACTGAAGTTCTTGTTTAATGAATTATCGATGGCTGACCAGACAAGCATGACTGAATTTCTTGTTTGAGGAGTCATTCATGAGGGACCAGGCAAGCATGAAATACGTTCTTGTTTAGTAAGTTATCCATTGGTCCAGACACTATGACTGAATTTCTAATTTAATGACATAACAATAGGACAAAAGGCATACATGACTTGCAAAGAGCGGACTATGGTTGGGCAAAAGATCATCAAAAGTATCATCGCCTCGGGGACTCTTGTGCAGAGCTTCGCGTCATCTCGGTCCAGTAATCGGTGGGGTTTCAAGACCGGTGTTGGAAATACGCATCTGATTACGGGTGGGATAAGATATAGCCTGGTCACCGTTCACCACCCTGTAATTTACTGGGAGGGATTGGTATTGTTTATGATCTTTCTCTAGGAGTAGTTGCATTGTAAACAGACTACGAACAAAGGCCTATGGGATATGTTGGTGCTGACGTTGACAGCATGGCTGAGATATCTGAGCTGTTCTGATTAAACTGTCGGCTCCAATCAATCATCAAACTTGCATAAGCAATACACAGAAACGATATTTTTCATGTATACTAGCAAGATACAGTATGGTTCTAGATCATCTTCCCATCCAGAGAACACCCACACTTTCCCACAGAGAACAATCATTATCGCTTCCGTGCAGTATGCTCGTCGAAACACCAGGGATAGTCGCTCACCCTTTCTTCCGTTGATTTCAGCATTTCTAAGTATAGAATGTCGTTAGTTGGGCTTTTGCAATCTGAAGATATGGAGAAACACTGAGCAACATGTAAGAACACGTATTGAGTGTATTTGAACAAAGACCGAGAGTTTATTCCTCAGCAGCAACCACAGCTAGCAGAAAACACTGGAACGAGGATCAAAGAACACACGAGCCATCCCGACCTACATCGCGTTCTCTACATGTAGAATGAGAGGATCACTGATCAGGCTGACGTCATCTGTAATACAGGGATGTAACTACAATAGGGAAGAGAAAATTGTTTAATTCAAGATATCGTGTCGTTAGTATGGGGAAAATAATCACATACCACACGACAGCAAACATACAGTGTTGTACAGACTTACTTTCAATACAGTTGGGGCCCTGGTAGCCACTCTGACATCCATGAAGACATGTTCCATTGGTGTTGTCACAGAAATGTGCCCCAGCATCACGGCCTCTCACACAGAACTGGCTACAGGCAAGCTGACAACCTGGGCCATAGCTGCCCAGGTCACACCCTAGAGTGAGATCACATATGTGATTATTGGGCCGTTCGTGGACATCTGGGGCATGGCTGATCAGACCACATAATGTGGTAGACCTGCCAGAATATTCTATTATCTAAATGGGAAATAATGTTTATATATGTTGTTGTCTAGAATGCTTTAAAATGTGTGTCTCATATCATTTGTTATCAGTTATCCATGGGAAACCCGACAGTCATGATTTAAGTTCTTGTTTAATGAGTTACCAATGGGAGACCAGATAATCATGAATTAATTTCTTGTTTAAGGAGTTATCCATGGTGGAAAAGACAAGTATGATTGAAGTTCTTGTTTAGTGACATAACTATAGGAGAACAGACCTAAAGGACTTGCAAAGACCGTTCTATGGTTGGTCTAGAGAACATCAAAAGTACAATTTCCTCGTGGTTTCTTGTGCAGAGCTTCGCGTCATCTCGGTCCAGGAATCGGCGGTGTTTGCAAGACCGGTGATGTAACTAGGCATCTGATTACGGGCGGTGTAAGATATAGCCTGGTCACGGCTCACCACCATGTAATTTACTGGGAGGGATTGGTCCAGTTTAGGATCTTTCTCTAGGAGTAGTAGCCTTGTAAACAGACTACGACCAAAGGCCCATGGGATATGTTGACAGCATGGTAGAGATATCCGAGGTCTTCTGATTAAACATTCGGCTCCAAGAATCATCAAACTTGCATAGGAAACACATAGACACGATATTTTTCATGTCTACAAGCAAGATACCGTGTGGTTCTAGATCAGCTTCCCGTCCAGAGAACACCCACACTTTCCTACAGAGAACAATCATTATCTCTTCCGTGCAGTATCCTCGTCGAAACACCAGGGATAGTCGTTTGCCCATTATTCCGTTTTTTTTCCCAGCATTTCTAAGTATAGAATGTCGTTAGTTGGGCTTTTTTAGTCTGAAGAGATGGAGAAACACTGATTAACATGTGTGAACACGTTTTGGGTGTACTTGAACAAAGACCGAGAGTTCATTCCTCAGCTGCAGCCACAGCTAGAAGAAAACACCGGAACCAGGATCAAAGAACACAAGAGCCACCCTGACCTACATCGCGTTCTCTACATGTAGAATGAGAGGTTCACTGACCAGGCTGACGTCGTCTGTAATACAGGGATGTAACTACAATAGGGAAGAGAAAACTGTTTATTTCAAACTATCATGTCGTTACTTTGGGGGAAATAATCACATACCACACTACAGCAAACATACAGTGTTGTACAGACTTACTTTCAGTACAGTTGGGGCCCTGGTAGCCACTCTGACATCCATGAAGACATGTTCCATTGGTGTTGTCACAGAAATGTTCCCCAGTATTAAGGTCTCTTACACAGAATTGGCTACAGGCAAGCTGACAACCTGGGCCATAGCTGCCCACGTCACACCCTAGAGTAAGATCACATATGCGATTATTGGGCCGTTCGTGGACATCTGGTGCATGGCTGATCAGACCACATAATGTGGTAGACCTGCCAGAACATTCCATTATCTAAATGGGAAATAATGTTTATATATGTTGTTGTCTAGAATGCTTTAAAATTTGTGTCTCATATCATTTGTTATCAGTTATCCATGGGAAACCCGACAGTCATGATTGAAGTTCTTGTTTAATGAGTTACCAATGGGAGACCAGATAATCATGAATTAATTTCTTGTTTAAGGAGTTATCCATGGTGGAAAAGACAAATATGATTGAAGTTCTTGTTTAGTGACATAACTATAGGAGAACAGACATAAAGGACTTGCAAAGACCGTTCTATGGTTGGTCTAGAGAACATCAAAAGTACAATTTCCTCGTGGTTTCTTGTGCAGAGCTTCGCGTCATCTCGGTCCAGGAATAGGCGGGGTTTGCAAGACCGGTGATGTAACTAGGCATCTGATTACGGGCGGTGTAAGATATAGCCTGGTCACGGCTCACCACCATGTAATTTACTGGGAGGGATTGGTCCAGTTTAGGATCTTTCTCTAGGAGTAGTTGCCTTGTAAACAGACTACGACCAAAGGCCTATGGGATATGTTGACAGCATGGTAGAGATATCCGAGGTCTTCTGATTAAACAGTCGGCTCCAAGAATCATCAAACTTGCATAGGCAACACATAGACACGATATTTTTCATGTCTACTAGCAAGATACCATGTGGTTCTAGATCAGCTTCCCGTCCAGAGAACACCCACACTTTCCCACAGAGAACAATCATTATCGCTTCCGTGCATTATGCTCGTCGAAACACCAGGGATAGTCGCTCACCCTTTCTTCCGTTGATTTCAGCATTTCTAAGTATAGAATGTCGTTAGTTGGGCTTTTGCAATCTGAAGATATGGAGAAACAATGAGCAACATGTATGAACACGTATTGAGTATATTTGAACAAAGACCGAGAGTTTATTCCTCAGCAGCAACCACAGCTAGCAGAAAACACTGGAACGAGGATCAAAGAACACACGAGCCATCCCGACCTACATCGCGTTCTCTACATGTAAAATGAGAGGTTCACTGATCAGGCTGACGTCATCTGTAATACAGGGATGTAACTACAATAGGGAAGAGAAAATTGTTTAATTCAAGATATCGTGTCGTTAGTATGGGGGAAATAATCACATACCACACGACAGCAAACATACAGTGTTGTACAGACTTACTTTCAATACAGTTGGGGCCCTGGTAGCCACTCTGACATCCATGAAGACATGTTCCATTGGTGTTGTCACAGAAATGTGCCCCAGCATCACGGCCTCTCACACAGAACTGGCTACATGCAAGCTGACAACCTGGGCCATAGCTGCCCAGGTCACACCCTAGAGTAAGATCACATATGTGATTATTGGGCCGTTCGTGGACATCTGGGGCATGGCTGATCAGACCAAATAATGTGGTAGACCTGCCAGAATATTCTATTATCTAAATGGGAAATAATGTTTATATATGTTGTTGTCTAGAATGCTTTAAAATTTGTGTCTCATATCATTTGTTATCAGTTATCCATGGGAAACCCGACAGTCATGATTGAAGTTCTTGTTTAATGAGTTACCAATGGGAGACCAGATAATCATGAATTAATTTCTTGTTTAAGGAGTTATCCATGGTGGAAAAGACAAGTATGATTGAAGTTCTTGTTTAGTGACATAACTATAGGAGAACAGACATAAAGGACTTGCAAAGACCGTTCTATGGTTGGTCTAGAGAACATCAAAAGTACAATTTCCTCGTGGTTTCTTGTGCAGAGCTTCGCGTCATCTCGGTCCAGGAATAGGCGGGGTTTGCAAGACCGGTGATGTAACTAGGCATCTGATTACGGGCGGTGTAAGATATAGCCTGGTCACGGCTCACCACCATGTAATTTACTGGGAGGGATTGGTCCAGTTTAGGATCTTTCTCTAGGAGTAGTTGCCTTGTAAACAGCCTACGACCAAAGGCCCATGGGATATGTTGACAGCATGGTAGAGATATCCGAGGTCTTCTGATTAAACAGTCGGCTCCAAGAATCATCAAACTTGCATAGGCAACACATAAACACGATATTTTTCATGTCTACTAGCAAGATACCATGTGGTTCTAGATCAGCTTCCCGTCCAGAGAACACCCACACTTTCCTACAGAGAACAATCATTATCTCTTCCGTGCAGTATCCTCGTCGAAACACCAGGGATAGTCGTTTGCCCATTCTTCCGTTTTTTTCCCCCAGCATTTCTAAGTATAGAATGTCGTTAGTTGGGCTTCTGTAGTCTGAAGAGATGGAGAAACACTGATTAACATGTGTGAACACGTTTTGGGTGTACTTGAACAAAGACCGAGAGTTCATTCCTCAGCTGCAGCCACAGCTAGAAGAAAACACCGGAACCAGGATCAAAGAACACAAGAGCCACCCTGACCTACATCGCGTTCTCTACATGTAGAATGAGAGGTTCACTGACCAGGCTGACGTCATCTGTAATACAGGGATGTAACTACAATAGGGAAGAGAAAACTGTTTATTTCAAACTATCATGTCGTTACTTTGGGGGAAATAATCACATACCACACTACAGCAAACATACAGTGTTGTACAGACTTACTTTCAGTACAGTTGGGGCCCTGGTAGCCACTCTGACATCCATGAAGACATGTTCCATTGGTGTTGTCACAGAAATGTTCCCCAGTATTAAGGTCTCTTACACAGAATTGGCTACAGGCAAGCTGACAACCTGGGCCATAGCTGACCACGTCACACCCTAGAGTAAGATCACATATGCGATTATTGGGCCGTTCGTGGACATCTGGTGCATGGCTGATCAGACCACATAATGTGGTAGACCTGCCAGAACATTCCATTATCTAAATGGGAAATAATGTTTATATATTGTCAGGATCTTATATTTGGCTCGTTCGCTAACACGGGTGAGACAGTACAAGTATAACGTGATTCGACGAAAGACACAACGACATAACGTTCTATGGATTTATTGCCACATTAAATACAGAACGATAACTACAACAATCTACAATATATAACTCACAACCACAATACAGCTCTCAGGTCTGACGCTCAAGATATCAGTCGTTCGGCTCTCACACACAGAGATCCATACAAACGCCTTGCTTTCATCACACATGTCCTTCCAGTCTGAAGTCCCAGCTCGGTCTGAGCCCAGCACGCAAACTGCCCACTGCCTCGCGTGGTGTCACGTGGCCTGCGTGCGTCTGTCGTCCGCCTGACCGCTGGTCGCGTGTCAGGTAACAATCTTGCCAGCCGACAATTCTTGTCCGCCGGGTGTCGTAACGATGTTGCTGCATAGCTATATCATCTTAGGCTCTGACATTCTCCCCGGGTACCTCAATGAAAGATGCCGTCTTTCATTCATGATGTATGTATATACTGGGGTAGTGTTAAATTTATGTCAGAGACTACCCTTTCCCAGTGTTATGCATGAAAATACATATATGGCATAGAAATATATACAAAAAATGTAAGTTGCATTGAAATGACAAATGAAGTACAACTTTTAACACAACTCAGGTTTCATCCCCCTGATGCCTGGTTACCTCCATTGCAATAATACCCAGTCAGATCAGTAGTACCAGCTTCACGCATCTACCTCGCAGCAATTTGAAAAAAACGTAATAATATGGTTGTTTTGCAACAGCCATCTAGCCAGACTGAAATACGACTTTGTTTGAGTCGTATTAAACAATCAAGCTCTGACCTCATTTGGCCAGGAGCTTTTATGTTGGTTTGCAATGTTGGCAGCTCTATGTCATGCTTGGTGGAAGCCTACCCGCTGTATTAGCAGTTTGAGCAACAAAATGTCTATTTGTACAATACAAATTAATGAATATGTTTCAAATTATGGCCCTTGGTGTAATTCATAAATGCAAGGGAAGTAATTTTGACATTCAAGAAATTTAATAAATTACAATAATTATTTAATTTCTTAGCGTCATTGCTTGACGTTTCTTCATATTAACGAGAAAAAATCGGTAATATGAATACATTAATCAAGATATGATTCTAAGATTACATTTATCAAAATAAATAAGTACCCAATTGGTGTATTATATTTTATAGATTCAAAAGGATTTTACAATCGTCATAAATTTTTGAATATTTGTATATCGTCTGCTAATTTTGTTATACTTTTTAAATTACACCGGAAATACACACGAAACGCAAAATGTTGTTGATGTTACACTGTCTGAACACAAATGATCCGGTTTTATTTCGGAACGGATAGTAAAATGTTCTCACAGTTTGTGTCTGATGTTATAGTATCACAACGGTTTATGATGGAATGTTCTTATTTCCGATGTGTTCACAACTTCTGGATAATGATCGACTGTTTTTATTTCTGATGTTCAAATGTCGAACATTTTGGATTAAATTTGATGCAGAGGTGGTGTAGAAGTCACTGTTCAGTCCACATTTGCACACGTCGATAAAATATCACGGTGAAGAAATTCACGCACAGCTGTCACTGTTAAATGGTAAAGTTCGCTTCTGGTAAGTGGTTAAGCGTCTGTGACAGTGTTCTTGTTGTTTATTTACAATTAATAATGTTCTCTTTCTAACACACACTATACAATTATACTACACTCATTACATGACTTAATTAAAATAAGTATATTAATATTATACATGTCGGTTTCTAACCGTATCACAATTTCAATTATAGACCTTACACAGTAGGTGAATAGCAACAAAATTCACTTATTGGTGGCTGTGTTGGTCTGAGTGTAATAATACACAGTGCACTCAGACATTGATTACTGGGTCGGTCGGACAACGGGACAAAAGATCGGCAATTGTATTGCTTCTGCCGGGAATGTGACGAACTTCGAAACTGAAATTTAGAAGCTTCAAGGACCATCGAGCAATCATATTATTGGATGGTACTCCGGCATTTATATACCGTAATGGACTGTTGTCAGTTTCAATGATAAAGTGACGTCCTAGAAGGTATTTGGATAGCTTCGTCACACTTTCTACTAAGGCCAGTGCATCTAATTGCGGAATGGACCATGCACGCTCTCGAGGCCTTAGTTTTCTTGATATGAAACAAATGGGATGCAGGATGTTGTTGTATTCCTGCAACAGGACTGCCCCAATCGCAACGGAGCTAGCATCTGTTCTCAATCTGAAAGGTAAACGGATATTGGGCAATTTAAGGATTAGATTATTCGAATTCTTATCAGAAAAGTATGCCAAAACTTTATGAAATGCATTTCGTAGGCATTCATCGTGTACAACTTTTTCAGGTTTATCCTTGGTTAGTAAGTTAGAAAAATCTCGGTGAGTTCTGAAAAATCAGGAATAAAGTTCCTGTAATAGTTGATAAGTCCCAGCAAGCTGCGGACTTGTTTCTTATTTGTTGGAAGTGACAGTTTTAGAATTTTGGAGACAATTTTGTTGTCTGTCATGACAAAGCCATTGGATATTCTGTACCCCAAAAATGATATCTCTTGGTAAGCCATGCTCACCTTTGAAGGCTTCACTGTCAGTCCGTGTTGTCTGATACGTTCTAGTGTCTGTTCTAGTGTCTTTATATGTTCCGTCATTGTCTCTGTATGGACACAGATGTCGATATAGCAAATGATATTAGGAATGTAGATAGGAGGAGTCGTACAGCAGACAAGACAACTCTGGAGTTACTGGGTCTAAGGATATAAAGTGGGTTACGGTTAAAATTTTCCGAAATGTGGGAATATTCACATTTCATGTTGAAATCATTTTGAGTGCTATCTCCAAACCTGCACTCGTACATGTGTGTATACATTCAATAGTTCAAACAATAATAATACCACATGTATAGTTTTGAAATATAATCGTGCATGTTTGTATGATTTTCTGCAATTTGTATATATTTTCCAAAATATGTAGGTAAATTTGTTGCTGATTTTTGTCAGTAATTTCACCGACTGATGCTTTACATTGTTCAGCATACGTATGTGTTTGAGTTGATTTAATATAGAGATTATGAGTGGCAATAACAAAATTTGGTTCAACAGTAATGATGTAAGTAACAAAGTCTGCTGGTTTGTCGTGAGTACTATCATCTGTGTTGTGTCATGATAATGTGGACATGCAATTGTCTGTGCAGACATTTGTTTTGTATTTACAATGAGTAGTGCAAGTATAACCATCCACTGTGTGCAGTTGGTTATGTGTGTTGTTAACAGGGAGTACAGGAGGTATAGTATATAACATGATGATTTGTGATTTTTCCTTGCTGTTGTGAACTGTTTGTTTTCTGCACCTTTTTCTATGTGCTGATACACACCAGTTTCTGTTTCTTCTTGTTGTAAGATGGTATGGTGTGGTACTTTGGTGTGTTCATCATGTTGTTGTATGATGAGTGGTGTAGTTAAGGCAGTACTTGTTGTTGTGTTAACTTTTTCGTGTGTGTGATTCTTGGACTCTGTGTATTCTGTCACATTTAATACATTTCCAATCAATAAATCACAACATGGATTGTCTAATAAAGCACAAGTTACTCTGCCTGATAAGAAAGGTGATTTTATATTGGCCCATGCCATGGGATATTTTTCTAATGTCCCTGAAACAGTTCTGCAATAGATGTACTCATCTAGGTAGTCTTTAGGATCAGCTAGGGTCTTTCGAATACCGATAAGACAAGACCCTGTGTCGCGTACACATGTGCATACTGTGTCATTGATGTAACCTTCATGGAATGTTAGTTTTCCTAACGACAGTCTTGAGGTTTTGTTAATTTCCTCACCTTCTTGTTGAGTATTGACCTCTTTACATAAGGGATGAGGTTGAGTGATGTTAACAACATTATTAAAATATGGTACAAAGTCTGATGGGTGAACCTCAGTTTGTTCTGACTTCGCAGTGTTTGGTCTTGTCTTCGTCTCTGTGATGTTCACTTTTTCTATGTTCTTTGCTGAACTGCGTCTTGAATCTATTACCAAGTTAGCTTCCTCATTGGTAATAGGGACGGCGTGCCCGCATGTTAAGATACCATTTTCAAAGAAGGTATTACAGACAGTGCATCTGTTGGCACTAAATATGTCACACGCCTGTGCTGCATGTAGAGGATGTTTTTCTGGATTTTCGTCTTCTGACGCTGAGCTATCGAACAAGGCGGCATTGGCTTTATTGGTCATATGCCTGCCTCTACAATCCATGCGATGGTGACCGTAAGCCTTGCAGAGAAAACATTTACGTAAACTTTTGAACGATCTACGTTCTCTGTCTTGTCTGTTTACCATATTTTGCAAGTATGTTTGGTACCCTGGGTTTTTATCGCACATCTCGTTCACATAGTGAGACATTTTACAGTGAATACAATGTCTAAATTTTTCAGAGGTAGGCCTGTTTGGTTTTTGCCTACTATAGTTTTTATCATAGTTGGCTGCTGCTACCCAGTTACTGTCAGTAGCTTCAGTGGCAAAACACTGTTTGTTGGCCGTATAATAGGCCGACCCACGTCTTTCCATTTCTTCCACACTTGTGCATTCATTCTCCTGTAAGAACTTAGAAAAAGATGATGGGATAGAAGAAATGACCTTATCTCGAATGATGAGATCTTCTAATTTATCATAATTTTTGTTAATTTTGGCTGATGACGTCCATTTGCTGAAAACATCTCGGACTAAACAGAGGTAGTCAGAGAACGTTTGAGTTGATTTTGGACTCAATGTACTGAATTGTTCTCTGTAACCTGCTTCGTCTAACATGAAATGTGCCATTATTTTAGATTTAATATAATGGTACTCTTTCCTGAGGTCTTTGGGGATGGTTTCAATGACTTTAAGAGGTTCCCCAGATAGACTCCTCATATATAGAATATTCCATTCCGAAAGTGGAACTTGGTAATGTTCCATTAAAGTCTCAAAATTTTGGGTAAAGGCTGCTATGCAGTCACCCGAGGTATAGTTACGTACGATACCTTGGTACTTCTTATACTGGTTTTCTTTTTCTAGTCTTTCAGATTTCTTTGACTCTTTATTCATCGCAGTCTCAGTGTCAAGTTGTTTCATTTTCAATTGTAACTCTAATTCTTCTCTCTTACTCTGCGCTGCTATCTCTGCTTTCTTAAGTTCACTGTCTATCTCAGCTTGCTTTAGAGATGTTTCTGCCTCTATTTGCTTGGCAGCTTTTTCAATCTCTGCTTGTTTCAAGGCTGTTTCTGCCTCTGCTTGCTTGGCAGCCATTTCTGCTTGTTTTAGAGCTCTTTCTGCTGCTCTATCTTCGCGCTCACAGTATTCAGCGTATTTATTTTCACTCCACTTTGTTAACTCATCCCCTTGTAACTTTAATTTTAAGCCCATATCAATGAAATCAAACAATGACGACATGATGGAGAAAATACGTCAATGATACTGCACAAAATATGTTGTAAATGGTTAGTAGAAAAAAAAAACAATTTACAATTGATTTTACTATACGATGCGTGCCCACTAATGCATACGTAAAGTTAAAGTAAAGAAAAATATACTCAAGTGCCCTTGGATACGGTGACGAATGTTAGGACAAACTGGCTAGAAAACTGTAGGGTCGTACTTCGGAACCACTAATGACCTCTACGGCAAGGTTATGGATGGTACGAAAAACCTGCTTGTTTTTGGAGAGAAATAAGTTAGCGTCTATTTGTTGGTGTGTGCCTGCAAGTCACTAAGTGTTGATTAGGTTTGGATGGCGTCGAGTATAATTGTATGTCGTAAATTTGTCGTCAACAGTGTTTTTCTCAACAGAAATTACACTCTTTCCAAAACTCTTTGCGTTCCACAAACTCAATACATAAAGACAATCTATCTGTATTGAACACTCAATAACATTGATGACACATCACTTACATCAAGATGACACTCAGTAAGGACATAGACATCAAGTTTACAAGATGGCGACAAGGTCAAAATGGCGACAAAATCACAATGTCGACAAGGTCAAACGGTGACACGTTTCACAAATCACACATGTTTTACACGTTTACAGGATCAAACAATATGTACTGCACATTTACTAATAGTTTTAAACATATTTAAACAATGTAGTAATGGATCACACTGAGACTTTTCCGATCACATTTACATCACTATAACCTTGACAAATTTTACAAGTACAAGAATTATAGTTTTAGATGACAAAGACGAGCAACACACGTCTACATATATTAGGTTCTTAAACAAGGACGAGCAACCCACGTCCACACGTGTCAGGATCTTATATTTGGCTCGTTCGCTAACACGGGTGAGACAGTACAAGTATAACGTGATTCGACGAAAGACACAACGACATAACGTTCTATGGATTTATTGCCACATTAAATACAGAACGATAACTACAACAATCTACAATATATAACTCACAACCACAATACAGCTCTCAGGTCTGACGCTCAAGATATCAGTCGTTCGGCTCACACACACAGAGATCCATACAAACGCCTTGCTTTCATCACACATGTCCTTCCAGTCTGAAGTCCCAGCTCGGTCTGAGCCCAGCACGCAAACTGCCCACTGCCTCGCGTGGTGTCACGTGGCCTGCGTGCGTCTGTCGTCCGCCTGACCGCTGGTCGCGTGTCAGGTAACAATCTTGCCAGCCGACAATTCTTGTCCGCCGGGTGTCGTAACGATGTTGCTGCATAGCTATATCATCTTAGGCTCTGACATATATGTTGTTGTCTAGAATGCTTTAAAATTTGTGTCTCATATTATTTGTTATCAGTTATCCATGGGAAACCCGACAATCATGATTGAAGTTCTTGTTTAATGAGTTACCAATGGGAGACCAGATAATCATGAATTAATTTCTTGTTTAAGGAGTTATCCATGGTGGAAAAGACAAGTATGATTGAAGTTCTTGTTTAGTGACATAACTATAGGAGAACAGACATAAAGGACTTGCAAAGACCGTTCTATGGTTGGTCTAGAGAACATCAAAAGTACAATTTCCTCGTGGTTTCTTGTGCAGAGCTTCGCGTCATCTCGGTCCAGGAATCGGCGGGGTTTGCAAGACCGGTGATGTAACTAGGCATCTGATTACGGGCGGTGTAAGATATAGCCTGGTCACGGCTCACCACCATGTAATTTACTGGGAGGGATTGGTCCAGTTTAGGATCTTTCTCTAGGAGTAGTTGCCTTGTAAACAGACTACGACCAAAGGCCTATGTGATATGTTGACAGCATGGTAGAGATATCCGAGGTCTTCTGATTAAACAGTCGGCTCCAAGAATCATCAAACTTGAATAGGCAACACATAGACACGATATTTTTCATGTCTACTAGCAAGATACCGTGTGGTTCTAGATCAGCTTCCCGTCCAGAGAACACCCACACTTTCCTACAGAGAACAATCATTATCTCTTCCGTGCAGTATCCTCGTCGAAACACCAGGGATAGTCGTTTGCCCATTCTTCCGTTTTTTTTTCCAGCATTTCTAAGTATAGAATGTCGTTAGTTGGGCTTTTGTAGTCTGAAGAGATGGAGAAACACTGATTAACATGTGTGAACACGATTTGGGTGTACTTGAACAAAGACCGAGAGTTCATTCCTCAGCTGCAGCAACAGATAGCAGAACACACCGGAACCAGGATCAAAGAACACAAGAGCCACCCTGACCTACATCGCGTTCTCTACATGTAGAATGAGAGGTTCACTGACCAGGCTGACGTCATCTGTAATACAGGGATGTAACTACAATAGGGAAGAGAAAACTGTTTATTTCAAACTATCATGTCGTTACTTTGGGGGAAATAATCACATACCACACTACAGCAAACATACAGTGTTGTACAGACTTACTTTCAGTACAGTTGGGGCCCTGGTAGCCACTCTGACATCCATGAAGACATGTTCCATTGGTGTTGTCACAGAAATGTGCCCCAGGATCACGGCCTCTCACACAGAAATGGCTACAGCCAAGCTGACAACCTGGGCCATGGCTGCCCACGTCACACCCTAGAGTAAGATCACACTTGGGATTATTGGGCAGATCGTGGACATCTGCGACATGGCTGATCAGACCACATACAGTGGTAGAACTGCTAGAACAATCCATTGTATAAAAGGGAAATAATGATTATATATGTTGTTATCTAATATGCTTTAAAATGTGTGTCTCATATCACGTGTTATCAGCTATCCCTGGGAAACATGACAGTCATGACTGAATTTCATGTTTAATAAGTTACCCATGGGAGAAAATTCAATCCTGACTGAATTTCTTTTTTAAGGAGTTATCCATGGGAGACCAGACAATCATGACTGAAGTTCTTGTTTAGTGAGTTAACCATGGGTCCCGACATCATGACTGAAGTTCTTGTTTAGTGAGTTAACCATGGGTCCAGACAACATGACTGAAGTTCTTGTTTAATGAATTATCGATGGCTGACCAGACAAGCATGACTGAATTTCTTGTTTGAGGAGTCATTCATGAGGGACCAGACAAGCATGAAATAATTTCTTGTTTAGTAAGTTATCCATTGGTCCAGACACCATGACTGAATTTCTAATTTAATGACATAACAATAGGACAAAAGGCATACATGACTTGCAAAGAGCGGACTATGGTTGGGCAAAAGATCATCAAAAGTATCATCGCCTCGGGGACTCTTGTGCAGCACATCGCGTAATCTCGGTCCAGTAATCGTCGGGGTTTCAAGACCGGTGTTGGAACTACGCATCTGATTACGGGTGGGATAAGATATAGCCTGGTCACCGTTCACCACCCTGTAATTTACTGGGAGGGATTGGTCCAGTTTAGGATCTTTCTCTAGGAGTAGTTGCATTGTAAACAGACTACGACCAAAGGCCTATGGGATTTGTTGGTGCTGACGTTGACAGCATGGCTGAGATATCCGAGCTGTTCTGATTAAACAGTCGGCTCCAACAATCATCAAACTTGCATAAGCAATACACAGAAACGATATTTTTCATGTATACTAGCAAGATACCGTATGGTTCTAGATCATCTTCCCATCCTGAGAACACCCACACTTTCCCACAGAGAACAATCATTATCGCTTCCGTGCAGTATGCTCGTCGAAACACCAGGGATAGTCGCTCACCCTTTCTTCCGTTGATTTCAGCATTTCTAAGTATATAATGTCGTTAGTTGGGCTTTTGCAATCTGAAGATATGGAAAAACACTGAGCAACATGTATGAACACGTATTGAGTGGATTTGAGCAAAGACCGAGAGTTTATTCCTCAGCAGCAACCACAGCTAGCAGAAAACACTGGAACGATGATCAAAGAACACACGAGCCATCTCGACCTACATCGCGTTCTCTACATGTAGAATGAGAGGTTCACTGATCAGGCTGGCGTCATCTGTAATACAGGGATGTAACTACAATAGGGAAGAGAAAACTGTTTAATTCAAGATATCGTGTCGTTAGTATGGGGGAAATAATCACATACCACACGACAGGAAACATACAGTGTTGTACAGACTTACTTTCAATACAGTTGGGACCCTGGTAGCCACTCTGACATCCATGAAGACATGTTCCATTGGTGTTGTCACAGAAATGTGCCCCAGGATCACGGCCTCTCACACAGAACTGGCTACAGGCAAGCTGACAACCTCGGCCATAGCTGCCCAGGTCACACCCTAGAGTAAGATCACATATGTGATTATTGGGCCGTTCGTGGACATCTGGGGCATAACTGATCAGACCACATAATGTGGTAAACATGCAGGAATATTCTATTATCTAAATGGGAAAAAATGTTTATATATGTTGTTGTCTAGAATGCTTTAAAATTTGTGACTCATATCATTTGTTATCAGTTATCCATGGGAAACCTAACAGTCATGATTGAAGTTCTTGTTTAATGAGTTACCAATGGGAGACCAGCCAATCATGACTTAATCTCTTGTTTAAGGAGTTATCCATGGTGGAAAAGACAAGTATGATTGAAGTTCTTGTTTAGTGACATAACTATAGGAGAACAGACATAAAGGACTTGCAAAGACCGTTCTATGGTTGGTCTAGAGAACATCAAAAGTACAATTTCCTCGTGGTTTCTTGTGCAGAGCTTCGCTTCATCTCGGTCCAGGAATCGGCGGGGTTTGCAAGACCGGTGATGTAACTAGGCATCTGATTACGGGCGGTGTAAGATATAGCCTGGTCACGGCTCACCACCATGTAATTTACTGGGAGGGATTGGTCCAGTTTAGGATCTTTCTCTAGGAGTAGTTGCCTTGTAAACAGACTACGACCAAAGGCCTGTTGGATATGTTGGTGCTGACTTTGACAGATTGGCTGAGATATCCGAGCTGTTCTTATTAAACAGTCGGCTCCATCAATCATTAAACTTGCATAGGCAATACACATACACGATATTTTTCGTGTCTAATAGCAAGATACCGTGTGGTTCTAGATCAGCTTTCCGTCCAGAGAACACCCACACTTTCCCACAGAGAACAATCATTATCTTTTCCGTGCAGTATGTTCGTCGAAACACCAGGGATAGTCGCTCGCCCCTTCTTCCGTTGTTTTTCAGCATGTATAAGTATAGAATGGCGTGAGCTGGGCTTTTGTAGTCTGAAGATATGGAGAAACACTGAGAACATGTATGAACACGTACTGAGTGTATTTGAACAAAAACCGAGAGGTCATTCCTCAGCTGCAGCCACAGATAGCAGAACACACCGGAACCAGGATCAAAGAACACAAGAGCCACCCTGACCTACATCGCGTTCTCTACATGTAGTATGAGAGGTTCACTGACCAGGCTGACGTCATCTGTAATACAGGGATGTAACTACACTAGGGAAGAGAAAACTGTTCAATTCAAACTATCGTGTCGTTAGTATGTGGGAAATAATCAAATACCACACGACAGCAAACATACAGTGTTGTACAGACTTACTGTCAGTACAGTTGGGGCCCTGGTAGCCACTCTGACATCCATGAAGACATGTTCCATTGGTGTTGTCACAGAAATGTGCCCCAGGATCACGGCCTCTCACACAGAAATGGCTACAGCCAAGCTGACAACCTGGGCCATGGCTGCCCACGTCACACCCTAGAGTAAGATCACACTTGTGATTATTGGGCAGATCGTGGACATCTGGGACATGGCTGATCAGACCACATACAGTGGTAGAACTGCTAGAACAATCCATTGTATAAAAGGGAAATAATGATTGTATATGTTGTTATCTAATATGCTTTAAAATGTGAGTCTCATATCACGTGTTATCAGCTATCCCTGGGAAACATGACAGTCATGACTGAATTTCATGTTCAATAAGTTACCCATGGGAGAAAATTCAATCCTGACTGAATTTCTTTTTTAAGGAGTTATCCATGGGAGACCAGACAATCATGACTGAAGTTCTTGTTTAGTGAGTTAACCATGGGTCCCGACATCATGACTGAAGTTCTTGTTTAGTGAGTTAACCATGGGTCCAGACAACATGACTGAAGTTCTTGTTTAATGAATTATCGATGGCTGACCAGACAAGCATGACTGAATTTCTTGTTTGAGGAGTCATTCATGAGGGACCAGACAAGCATGAAATAATTTCTTGTTTAGTAAGTTATCCATTGGTCCAGACACCATGACTGAATTTCTAATTTAATGACATAACAATAGGACAAAAGGCATACATGACTTGCAAAGAGCGGACTATGGTTGGGCAAAAGATCATCAAAAGTATCATCGCCTCGGGGACTCTTGTGCAGCACATCGCGTAATCTCGGTCCAGTAATCGTCGGGGTTTCAAGACCGGTGTTGGAACTACGCATCTGATTACGGGTGGGATAAGATATAGCCTGGTCACCGTTCACCACCCTGTAATTTACTGGGAGGTATTGGTCCAGTTTAGGATCTTTCTCTAGGAGTAGTTGCATTGTAAACAGACTACGACCAAAGGCCTATGGGATTTGTTGGTGCTGACGTTGACAGCATGGCTGAGATATCCGAGCTGTTCTGATTAAACAGTCGGCTCCAACAATCATCAAACTTGCATAAGCAATACACAGAAACGATATTTTTCATGTATACTAGCAAGATACCGTATGGTTCTAGATCATCTTCCCATCCTGAGAACACCCACACTTTCCCACAGAGAACAATCATTATCGCTTCCGTGCAGTATGCTCGTCGAAACACCAGGGATAGTCGCTCACCCTTTCTTCCGTTGATTTCAGCATTTCTAAGTATAGAATGTCGTTAGTTGGGCTTTTGCAATCTGAAGATATGGAGAAACACTGAGCAACATGTATGAACACGTATTGAGTGTATTTGAGCAAAGACCGAGAGTTTATTCCTCAGCAGCAACCACAGCTAGCAGAAAACACTGGAACGAGGATCAAAGAACACACGAGCCATCTCGACCTACATCGCGTTCTCTACATGTAGAATGAGAGGTTCACTGATCAGGCTGGCGTCATCTGTAATACAGGGATGTAACTACAATAGGGAAGAGAAAACTGTTTAATTCAAGATATCGTGTCGTTAGTATGGGGGAAATAATCACATACCACACGACAGGAAACATACAGTGTTGTACAGACTTACTTTCAATACAGTTGGGACCCTGGTAGCCACTCTGACATCCATGAAGACATGTTCCATTGGTGTTGTCACAGAAATGTGCCCCAGGATCACGGCCTCTCACACAGAACTGGCTACAGGCAAGCTGACAACCTCGGCCATAGCTGCCCAGGTCACACCCTAGAGTAAGATCACATATGAGATTATTGGGCCGTTCGTGGACATCTGGGGCATAACTGATCAGACCACATAATGTGGTAAACATGCAGGAATATTCTATTATCTAAATGGGAAAAAATGTTTATATATGTTGTTGTCTAGAATGCTTTAAAATTTGTGACTCATATCATTTGTTATCAGTTATCCATGGGAAACCTAACAGTCATGATTGAAGTTCTTGTTTAATGAGTTACCAATGGGAGACCAGCCAAACATGACTTAATCTCTTGTTTAAGGAGTTATCCATGGTGGAAAAGACAAGTATGATTGAAGTTCTTGTTTAGTGACATAACTATAGGAGAACAGACATAAAGGACTTGCAAAGACCGTTCTATGGTTGGTCTAGAGAACATCAAAAGTACAATTTCCTCGTGGTTTCTTGTGCAGAGCTTCGCTTCATCTCGGTCCAGGAATCGGCGGGGTTTGCAAGACCGGTGATGTAACTAGGCATCTGATTACGGGCGGTGTAAGATATAGCCTGGTCACGGCTCACCACCATGTAATTTACTGGGAGGGATTGGTCCAGTTTAGGATCTTTCTCTAGGAGTAGTTGCCTTGTAAACAGACTACGACCAAAGGCCTGTTGGATATGTTGGTGCTGACTTTGACAGATTGGCTGAGATATCCGAGCTGTTCTGATTAAACAGTCGTCTCCATCAATCATTAAACTTGCATAGGCAATACACATACACGATATTTTTCGTGTCTAATAGCAAGATACCGTGTGGTTCTAGATCAGCTTTCCGTCCAGAGAACACCCACACTTTCCCACAGAGAACAATCATTATCTTTTCCGTGCAGTATGTTCGTCGAAACACCAGGGATAGTCGGTCGCCCCTTCTTCCGTTGTTTTTCAGCATTTATAAGTATAGAATGGCGTGAGCTGGGCTTTTGTAGTCTGATGATATGGAGAAACACTGAGGAACATGTATGAACACGTATTGAGTGTATTTGAACAAAGACCGAGAGTTCATTCCTCAGCTGCGACAACAGCTAGAAGAAAACACCGGAACCAGGATCAAAGAACACACGAGCCACCCTGACCTACATCGCGTTCTCTGCATGTAGAATGAGAGGTTCACTGACCAGGCTGGCGTTATTTGCAAAACAGGGATGTAATTACAATAGGGAAGATAACGCTGTTTAATTCATATTTTCATGTCGTTACTATGGGAAAATATCACATACCATATAACCGCAAACATACAGTGTTGTGCAGACTTACTTTCAGTACAGTTGGAGCCTTGGTAGCCACTCTGACATCCATGAAGACATGTTCCATTGGTGTGGTCACAAAAATGTGCCCCAGGATCACCGTCTCTCACACAGAACTGGCTACAGGCAAGCTGACATCCTGGGCCATAGTTGCCCACGTCACACCCTAGAATAAGACCACACATCTGAGTATATAGATAGTTTATGGACGTCTGGGACATAGCTGCCCACGCCACACTATAGAGTAATATCACACATCTGAGTATAAAGATAATTCCTGGACGTCCTTGACGTAGATGCTCACGCCACGCACAGTTCTGTAAATACCAATATCTAGTACTTTAATACACATTAACGTGTGTATTGTTGTTGTCTCAATGCATTTACAAATGTGTCTCACTTCCGTGTTTTATACATTCTTATTATTATCATCAGTGCCGTTTGGCGTTCGTGATCATGTCTGTCAACAGCCTTTTGTCTTGTGTGCTGCGAAGCATTTCTAATACCTACATCCTTTCATGCCACTATCTAAAATATTCTCTTTTGGTATCCCTCTGCCTCTCTTCCTCTTTAGCCTTCCTGTTGTAATGATATACTCCAGCTTTCTCCATCCCATGATGTTCCGAAATAATGTGGACTGTCTTCTTCTGATGTAACTAGTTCTCTTTGTGCGTCAACTTCTGTTACGATACTTGGTCTTTCTATCTATCCACAGCGATCTTGTCGTTCTTCTATAGAATCACATCTCCACAGCTTCCACATAATACCTCAATTTTCTGCTAATTCTCCATGATTCGCGTCCCTAATTAAGATTGGCTCAATATATCTCTTCTCTGTGGAGAAGTCGCCAAGCCAGCTGACTCGGGCAATGAAGGTTGTGGGTTCGATTCTGGTCCGCGTCCTGCGGTTCATGAGTGCATTTTTTCGGAGACTCCTGAGGGTCGTCGCTGGAGCTACTGAGTTCGTGCTTTGTGCGACTCTTGCCATATGAGATAAAACCCGGTGCAATGAAGTCGACCCTGTCGACATGCATCTCTTAAGAACTCTTTTCCGTACCTCGATTGATACAAATCAACAGCAGAGAATATTCTTGATCTTGTTAAACGCTGTCGTTACTTGGCTTGTTCTACATTTAACTTTCTGACTACATCTTCCATCCACTTTTATTAAAGTGCCACATACTTAAATACATTGACTTCTTTCAGACAGGTTCCGAATCACTCCGATGTACATGATTTCTTTGTAATAATTAGTACTTCTATTATTGTTTTCTGTTTCTCATACTAAGTACCTATGTTTTGACATCCTGTTGCAATTATATCTATCATTTCCTGTAACCCTGTTTTATTTTTAGCGACCAAAACCGTGTCATCAACATAACGCAGGATGTTTACATTATGCCCACCAACCGATATTTCTGGCGTGTCTCATGTGGATCTCATTATTATTTCGTTGTAAAATCTGAACAGATCGGGTGATAATACACCAGTCCTGTCTAAAAATAATGAGACCAGACACATTTTATTTTCCATTCATAATTGGCAAAAAATCAAATTCCTGAACTTCCGTATACAAACGAAACGGTCCTCTTCGTAAATAGGGCTACGAATTAGAAAAGATGATTGTGTTTGTCCAGAGATGATGTTTGTCCAGTGTCAGAAATTCATGGGTGCTGCCGCCAAGTTAAGTACTATCACTGGAAAGCAACTCGATTCGTTAGAAATATGTGAATTAAAGATTACGCCTCTGGATACCCGTGAGTACAACTGAGAATGGCTCGTTACTGTGTATAATTAGCTGATCTTGGTATCCTCAAGGAGTGATACAGAGAAAGTTAGATGCCTTGATTTACGTCTAATACTGAACTACTAGGCAGGACACGTTTACCCCTGACAATGTCCTTCTCTCTCTAGGTTGTAATTAAGCATCCCACCAAGGTAAGCAATGCAGTTGCTTCCCTTGGACACAAGTTAATGAAGTACCATCCAATTTATTGTTAATCAATATTATTTACAACATGATGTTGATTGGTATGATGATGCGTACTTTGATACGACATTTACAACTTTCAAATATAGCAGGTAAATAAGTAAAACCTGAACGTAATTTCTAAGGGTACTTGCAAAATGCCTGGATCTATGGTTGGGTTAAAGGAGAAATCTGCCTCTTACATAATTCCACTGAGATCCAATAAGATAAACTGGGATCAGCTGGGATCCAATATGGTTTCGCCACGATCAAGAAAGATAGTCGTGTCGGTTTTCTTGACCACTGTTTAGTCCTAACGCTACCTGATCTTTTCTGGTTATCCCGTAACTACAACCTAGCAAACTTGTTGAGAACTTGGAATACATAATCAAGAATGTGTAGTGTCTAAGTTTTATGCCAAGACAATCCTAGAAAACACATACAATGCATAACCCCTACACACACACACACACCCACACACACACTCACAATACGATGTCCGGCAGTGTCTCTCTTCCAGCTTTACGGCGTTCTCTCTCCTATGTCTCTCTATATTTTTCACCCCCTCTTCTCTCTGTCTTCCTCACTCTGTCTAGTCGGGAGGGCTTTTCTATTAGTCGAACACGTCTGTAGTTACAACTTCAGCCTTCCCTGTTTCAGGTCCCGTCATGAGAAATGAAATGTCGTAAGTCCATGTCACCCATTCAGATACCGGGTTCTTTGCAGCCTCTCCGTCAACAGTTGTTTTAGCAGATCAAATGGTAAGTGGTGTTATTATACGAGTGTCTGATTGCCGGGCTTAAGTGTCGGAGATTAGTGTCTTTGCCATTCCTCTGTGAGTTACGATGAATACTCGTTCACCACGTATCATATACCTGTTACGAATCGGCAATCTGTATGGAGAATGCCACTTATAAAGCACAACACACATACACCCGGGTTACCATATGACATTCAATATCTCAGATATTTACAAAACATTATGTTACCACGGAACCTGAACTACAAGAACACACATGTATGTTGCCATGGTACCTGGACTACAAGAACACACATGTATATTACCATAGTACCTTGACTACAAGAACACACATGTATGTTACCATGGTACCTGGACTACAAGAACACACATGTATGTTACCATGGTACCTGGACTACAAGAACACACATGTATGTTACCATGGTACCTGGACTACAAGAACACACATGTATGTTACCATGGTACCTGGACTACAAGAACACACATGTATGTTACCATGGTACCTGGACTACAAGAACACACATGTATGTTACCATGGTACCTGGACTACAAGAACACACATGTATGTTACCATGGTACCTGGACTACAAGAACACACATGTATGTTACCATGGTACCTGGACTACAAGAACACACATGTATGTTACCATGGTACCTGGACTACAAGAACACACATGTATGTTACCATGGTACCTGGACTACAAGAACACACATGTATGTTACCATGATACCTGGACTACAAGAACACACATGTATGTTACCATGGTACCTGGACTACAAGAACACACATGTATGTTACCATGGTACCTGGACTACAAGAACACACATGTATGTTACCATGGTACCTGGACTACAAGAACACACATGTATGTTACCATGGTACCTGGACTACAAGAACACACATGTATGTTACCATGGTACCTGGACTACAAGAACACACATGTATGTTACCATGGTACCTGGACTACAAGAACACACATGTATGTTACCATGGTACCTGGACTACAAGAACACACATGTATGTTACCATGGTACCTGGACTACAAGAACACACATGTATGTTACCATGGTACCTGGACTACAAGAACACACATGTATGTTACCATGGTACCTGGACTACAAGAACACACATGTATGTTACCATGGTACCTGGACTACAAGAACACACATGTATGTTACCATGGTACCTGGACTACAAGAACACACATGTATGTTACCATGGTACCTGGACTACAAGAACACACATGTATGTTACCATGGTACCTTGACTACAAGAACACACATGTATGTTACCATGGTACCTTGACTACAAGAACACACATGTATGTTACCATGGTACCTGGACTACAAGAACACACATGTATGTTGCCAGGTAAACCTACCTGTCCCGCAGTCCTGCCCCAGGAAGCCAGCAGCGCACCCAGAAGGACATCCTCCAGTGCTGACAAAGCAAGACTGACCCCCAGCACAGTGACATGTGTGCTCACACTCCCGCCCGTACTTTCCGGTCTGGCAGGCCGAGTCTGGTCATGAGAAAATATCTCTGGTATATGATAACATCTCTAGGACCATGATAACATCTCTAGTACATGATACCATCTCTAGTAATGATAACCTCTCTAGTACCATGAACTGTCGTATTCTATCTCGCTATTGTCCTTAGTTTGAACATTACTGCACTTGTTATGTCTGTGTGCCTGCGCATGTTATGTCTGTCTCCCTACACATGTTATATATATCTCCCTATACATGTCATGTCTGTATCCATATACATGTTATGTCTGTATCCCTACACATGTAATGTCTGTCTATCCACACATGATATGAGTGTCTCCATTCACAAAGTTATGCCTGTCCCACTATACATGTTATGTCAGTCTTCCTATAAATGTTATGTCTGTCTCCCTACACATGGTATGTCTGTCTCCCTGCACATGTTATATCTGTCTACGTACACATGTTATGTCTGTCTCCCTATATATATTAGTTTGGACATCTCTGCACATGTGTATGTCATCTTGTTATTATACTGAACATAGCCTAAATAAATGCCTATAAAAACTGCACAGGCTGCATAATACAGGTCAGGGAATATCTTTTGTGGACACCTATATAACATGTACCAAACGTACAGGTACATAGTACAGTTAAATAGAATAGATATATAGTACAAATACATGCTACCGATAAATGCTACATATACCTAGTAAAGATATATAGTACAGATACATGCTACAGATAAATGCTGCAGATACCTAGTACAGATATATAGTACAGATACATGCTACAGATAAATGCTGCAGATAAATAGTACAAACAAATAATACATATGAAAAGTACAGATAAATGCTGAGATAAATAGTACATATAAATGCTAAAGATAAATAGCACAGATAAATGCTAAAGATAATTAGCACAGATAAATAGTACATATATTTGTACAGACAAATAGTACAGATAAATAATACAGTTAAATAGTACAGATAAATAGTACAGATAAATATTACATATAATTGTACAGATAAATAGTACATATAAATACTACAGATAACTGTACAGATAAATAGTACATATAAATACTACAGATAACTGTACAGATAAATAGTACATATAAATACTACAGATAACTGTACAGATAAATAGTACATATAAATACTACAGATAACTGTACAGATAAATAGTACATATAAATACTACAGATAACTGTACAGATAAATAGTACATATAAATACTACAGATAACTGTACAGATAAATAGTACATATAAATACTACAGATAACTGTACAGATAAATAGTACATATAAATACTACAGATAACTGTACAGATAAATAGTACATATAAATACTACAGATAACTGTACAGATAAATAGTACATATAAATACTACAGATAACTGTACAGATAAATAGTACATATAAAAAGTACATATAAATAGTACAGATAAACAGTAAAAATAAATAGTATATATAAATGCTACAGATAAATAGTACAGCTAAATAGTGCAGATAAATAGTACAGATAAACAGTACACACACATAGTACAGATACATAGTACATATAAATAGAACAGATGAATAGTACAGAGAAATTGAAGAACAACACAAAAATAAAATACCAAACTAATGCTCAAAAAATCAAATCAAATCAAATGAAATCAAATCAACTTTATTAGGGTCACAAATTGGGCGCGCAAGCCCGTCTTACATTCGGCCCTTCCAATCACTCGTCTTTCGTTCATCAAGAGCATTATACATTTACATAGGAAGAAAAATAAACATTGTGAAATGAATGTTGTAAACATAAACAAGGCTAATTACCATGTTATGAAGCCCATCTCCCACCTATCCATACATCACCCCACCCACACAACACCCCCACCTACCCACACACGCGCGCACCAAGGGACACATACACACCCCCACCTACCCACACACATGCACACCAAGGGACACATACATACCCCACCAACCGACCCATCCCCCTCCCGCACATCCCCCACCCACACACACTGCCCTCACCTGATCCCCCAACCAAAATACACTCGCCACCCACATACATTCCCCCACCAACCCACACATCCCACGCCCATCCACATACACATCCTACCCCACACATCCTCTCCTCACCCACACCTCAAACCACCCATCCCCCAGCCACATCTCCATCGACAACATATTCCCCACCCACACACAATCCCCGACCAACCCACACATCGCACATCCACTCACACATCCCCAAACCATACACACACATCCCCACCAACTGACATGTCCCTATCCCCCCCCCCCCCCCCACACACACACACACACACATCTCCCTAACCACCCATACATCCCCAATCCACTCAAAAGATATCATGAGCGTACTAATCAAAGAACACATACTTCAGCAGGCTGCCTAGAGACAACAGATTGACAACTCATAATAAAAAAAAAGATCAGATTTTACATGTATGGTCAAATTATGTGAAAAACCTTCATGATGATAACAGAGAAGAACAGTATGATATTCACAATAATAATGAATGACCATCAATTTTGAAGATCGAGGTTCAGAATGTTCTTAACCATATGAAAACTGGCAAGACTCCCGGTTCAGACAGCATCACAACCGAAATGATTAATGCTTTAGAAGAATACGCAACAGTTAAAGTTACCAGACTCCTGAATACAAAATATGATACTGGAGGTATACCTCACGAATTATGTAATTATGTATTTAATGCAATCCCAAAGAAATCAGGAGCCTTGGAATGTGATCAGCATCGAACAATTAGTATAATGAGTCACATCACGAAGATTTTGCTTAGAATTATCATGCAGAGTGTTAGCATTAAATACAACCTGAAATAGAATAGGAACAATGTGAGTTTGTAGAAGGTAAGGGTACAGTAAATGCTGTGTATATACTGAGAACAGTAATTTAACGTTCTATAGAAGTAAAAAAACATCTACACCTTTGCTTTATTGACTAATCAAAGGCTTTTCATAAAGTGAGACATGTCGACATGATAAGGATGCTTGAAGATCTACAAATTGGTGGGAAAGACCTTAGAATTGTAAAAAACATATATTGGTAACAACAAGCTGCCATAAGAATTGATAATGAAGTAGGTCAATATCAGCCTATTAAGAGAGGTGTGAGACAGGGATGTGTAATGTCTCCAGATCTGTTTTCCCTGTACTGTGAAAATATTTTCAGAAATATAGAAGATATAGAAGGAATCAACATTGGGGGACGATACATCAATAACATTAGAAACGCACGTGATACAGTCTTAATTTCAGACAATGAACAGGATCTGCAACATTTAGTAGATGCGGTTGTTTTACACAGTGAACAACTAGGGTTAGAATTGAAATGTAAGAATACACAGATTATGGTCGTCACTGGGAAGAAGGAAATACCACAATGTCACATACAAGTAAATTGGAATATTCTTAAACAAGTGAATAGGTATAATTATCTCGGAACAGTCATAACATCTGATGGGAGATGCCTTGAAGAGATTAGATCAAGAATCGCCATGTCGAAGGTAGCCATTTTCAAGATGAAAAACATACTGACCAATAACAAGATATCAAATGAAACGAGAAAAAGAGTGTTGAAGTGCTACATAGAACCTTTACTTTTATATGGATGTGAAGCGTGGACAATGAGAGTACAAGCTTGAAAACATCTGATTGCTGTGAAAATGTGGTTTCTGGGGAAAATGCAAAGAATACTATGGACAGAGAGAAAAACCAATGAACAAGTCCTACGAGAAACAAATGATTAGAGACATTAGACGTAGACAGTCGACATTTTTGGGCATGTTGTGAGAAGAAATGAATTGGGGAACTTGGTGACAACAGGCAAGATCAAAGGGAAGAGGCCAAGGGGAAGACCAAGAAGTAAATACCTGGATGGCTTGGCCACGTGGCATGGTCGAGACAGAAACACGAAGCTGATACACGACTCTGGTGATCTGGCGAGATGGCAAATTATGACCTCCCACGCTGATCGGCATGGCACATGATGGATGGATAAATAGAACAGATAAATATTACAGATAAAATAGTACACATAAATAGTACACATAAATAGTTCACATAAAGAGAACACATGAATAGTAAAGAAAAATAGTATACATAAATAGTACTCTATGCTACAAATGCCAAACCTGGACAATGACAGAAAAAGAGAAAAGAAAAATCACAACAACAGAAATGAGGTTCCTGAGAAGAATACAAAACGTATCAAGAAGAGATAAGATCAGAAATGAAGAAATCAGGACTAAAGTGGGAGTTAAAGAAGCACTAGATTTTATTAGAAAGCAGCAAGTCAAATGGTTTGGCCATGCAAATAGGTTATCAGTCAACAGCATACCACAACAGGCAATGATATACAGACCAGATAGAAACAGAGGAAGAGGCCGACCACGTAAACGTTGGACGGAGGGAATAGCAGAGTCCATGGGAATATCGATATATGAAACCCATAATCGGTCACTCTCACGAAGTTTATACTTCACCTCGACACCGCAAGGTACAAGAGGAACATGATGATATGAGATGAGATGAGAAATAGTACAGATAAATAGTACAGATAAATAGTCCACATAGATAGTACAGATAAACAGTACACATAAATAGTACAGATGAATAGTACACATACATAGTATACATAAATAGTACACATAAATAGTACAGATAACTCATTGGCACCTTGCTGTCTTGACAGACGATAATTTGTAAGGGATGGAATTATTGCCTCTCCATAGCACAAAGCCTGGGCTAAAATATAGAGATCATGTGTTGCCCATGCAGCATGATCACTTTCTCGGCCTGCCTAGTTCACTTCAGAGGAAAGGTAACATCCCTACATCTGGAACAAGACAAGCTGCAGAAGCTGCCAGATCAGCAAAACAATGCTCTAATTGTGCGCCTGTCGGAGCTTCGATCCTAGACCAGCCGCCAACCAAGGCTTAGGGCCTGGTCTGCCCTGCCATGACACTTTGTCTTTAGGTTGCATTTCCTCGCACCAGGGTAAGTCTTGCACCCTCCCAATTGCGCTCTTCCGCCCGAAGCCGTTTGCACAATGTGGGGTGTCGGGTTTGGTAAGCGCCGCCCAATGTTCGGCGCTAACAGACAGCAGGTAGTACCGCCTACTGTTATACGGTAGCTCAGTCATATCTGACTCAGACCTGACACAAAGAACAGATAAATGGAACATATAAATAGTATATATAAATAGTACAGATAAATAATACACATAAATAGTACATATAAATAGTACAGATAAATTGTACAGATAAATAGCACAGATAAATAGTACACATGAATAGTGCAGTTATGAAGCTAGTTGAAGAAGGTATCTTTCAATGAAGTATTTAGAGGATGGCAGAATGGATCAAAGAATGAACATCTTATGTGAACACACTTGCGATTTTATATCAACTACCATCAATACAGCCACAGGAGTTAACCATACGGTATGTGTACGAAATCGTGAGCCACCTGAGATGGCGAGAAGTAAAGATACGAACCGGCATTTACCTCCATAAACCTCCAGCTCACACAGGGTGAGCATCCGTTCTGTGTTAGAGACTGCAACATTCACGATAAGGATGGGTGGGGTCACCTGGTCGGGTACCACGGTGTATACCATCTTGATATAAGAGCTGTCTGTGTAGTTAAACACTGGAGTCATTCCGAGGCCGAAGCTTCTTAGTTCAAATCTATCTATTCGTTGACTTGTATCTGGAAGCGCGGGAAAATATGTGTATATGAATGTTGTGTTTGCTGTAATAGTCGGCGCTGTGGCAAAGGGATTACAAACACATTTCTTAACCCCGCATACCCCGTTCGAAACACAGCTGTGGGAAATTTGGAAGCAAACCGTCTTGCTTTGATTTCCATACACTAATATGAGTGTTGGTCGATGAGAAAGCATTGGTAGACTACTGAACGTAAATTTTCCAAGAAATTACAGACAACCAACAATGCTGGGTTGACTGCGAAGCACTGTAAAGTATATACAACTAACTTTAGTAGCTGGAATACCGCTAGACTTGAACAAGGCATTTCTTTGTCCGCTTCCTTTTCATTTATGGGTGGGTGTGGGTGTAAGGTGAGTGGGTGGAGAGATTGTGTAGGTGGGGGATGTGTTTGTGGGTTGGGAGATGTGTGTGTGGGGTATGTGCGTGTGAGTAGGGAGATGTGTGGTGGTGGGTGATGTGTGTGGGTGGTGAATGTGTGTGGGTGGGGAGATGTGTGTAGGTGTGGATTGTGTGGGTGGGGAGATGTGTGTAGGTGGGGAATGTGTATGGCTTAAGATGTGTGTGTAGGTGGGGCATGTATGTGTGTGTGTGGGTGGGGCATGTGTGTAGGTGGGTTGTGTGTGTGGATGGGGAGATGTGTGTAGGCGAGGCATATGTGTGGTTGAGGATGTATGGGTCGGGGATGGGTGGCTGCATGTATGTGTGCCTGGGTGTGTGTATGGGTGGATGGGGAATGTGTGTATGGGGTGTGTGTGGTGGATGTGTGGTGGATGGGAGATGTGTGGTTGGTGGGGATATGTGCATAGGTGGGGATGGGTGGGTGGGTGGCGGCACGTATGTGTGCCAGGGGGGGGGGTGTGGTTTGGTGGGGGTGTCTGGTGGGTGGGGATATGTCTCATAACATGGTAATATGCACTATTTATGTTACAACATTCATTTGACAATGTTTGTTTTTTTCCCTATGTGAATATATCATGCACTTTTGATGAACGAATGATGCGTGATTGGAAGAGCCAATTGTAAGACAGGCCTGCTTGCTCAATTTGTTATCCTTTGAAACTAAAGTTCGTTCTATTATTGGTCTGATATTTCTTTACGGACGCATTCCCGGTGTGCCTGTTTACAGCAGACCTTCGATATTAGCGTCGTTCAGCAGAAACATCCCACTTCTTCCCTGAATGTGTCGGAACTTATTTAAGCCCTTCGACGCCTCAGAAATGTGGCATCATCTTCTTCGTTGCTATATACATGTGTTGTCACCAATTGGCTCGCCCAGGAATGCCACATGCATGCTGGTCGATCGTCTATGAAAGGCAGGGGCAAACCACGGAACAGTGGTAGTTCCATGGTATCTACACAAACCTTGTACTGTGTATTAACAACATCGTAGGGTTCCGGCATATATGATCCATGTAAGTGAATGATTATATCATGGACAACATCGTAGAGTTCCAGCATATATGATCCATGTAAGTGAATCATTACATCATGAACAGCAAGCAGCTGGTAGACTAGCTGCTGACACATCATTCTGATTTCTTTGTGCAAAGGGGAGTAAGACATGACTGCATTGCTATATATATATATATATATATATATATATATATATATATATATATATATATATATATATATATATATATATATATATATATATATATATATAAAATGTCATGTCAAACAATGTATTTTTTTTTTTAATATGAGACCAGTGAACATGTTAATGCATTCCTAACTAGAGGAAACACAATTCTAGAACTCAAGTATGCGGATGATATGAGCCTCAGCTTACATAGTGGTAAAATGTTAGAAGAGTTAATCATGTCTGTAAAAAGACAAAGTGAGGATAAAAATGGCGTTCTAACCTTTAAAAAAAAAATATATCCACAAGTAAATGTCACCCAATCAACACAACCATCAATGAAGACATTGAAAACCTGACATTTGTGGCCACGTTGGCTCCATAATTAACACAATTAAACTTTTCACAACAATGATGATGTAGACGGGACTTAACAATGACTAGGTTAAACAATGTTACACATGTATATAATAACACTAGCAAAAACAAACACACACATAAACAGACACTCTCTCACACACACACACAAACAGACACTCTCACTCACACACAAACAGACACACACACACACACACGCATACAACACACAAACAGACACTCTCACACACACACAAACAGACACACACACACACACACACACACACACACACGCATACACACAGAGAGAGCATGCATGTGTCCTAAAACTATATACAGACCTGAGTGGTTGTTCTGTTTTGATATTACTGAATTACATGGTACAGAAGAGTCTATTGTTATAACTATACAGGTAGCATTCACTCACACGTGACCCTCCATTGCTATAACTATACAGGTAGCACTCAATCACAAAAGATTGTTATAACCACATAAGCGGCATTCAACCACACAAGTGTCTCTCCATTGTTATAACTATACACTCCGTTCATTTCACTTGAACACATATTGCTCTCCCTTTTCAAGGGACCATCCCCCACTGGTCCAAGCCTGACATCCAGCTCATGCCTGTGGCTCCTAGTAGCTGTTAGCACGCGACAGCGGCCACCCCCGGTCAACAGCTGTGACAGGCTTGCTAAACCAGGCGTGGGTAGCCGATTTGGTGTCAAACTGATCGGTGAATTAGGGTATGCGGGATTCGGCAGACTGCGGGGAAGAAATCATTCCTGATTCAACGGACAAGGCGGCGTTTACCTGCAAAGCTTTGTCGAACGTAATGAGCACGGCAAGGCACGTAGAGCGCCCTGGTCATCCACTGCACCTGTATTCGTCTCCAGTCGTCTTGACTTGTCTTGCCACTGAACTCAGATGAACTCAGGCGAGAGAGTGAGGTCGACGAATTGCGGAACTATTCCTCACTTTAATCCAATTCATCGCGCAAGTCATTCTTCATCCAACATCATATATCACCTTCAAGCCCTGTGTCGATGGGCGAGCGGTGAAGCGGCAGGCGTGGGTACGCTGGCAGCCGTAGTCGCAGACCTGCACACAGGCGGCTCAGGCCATATGGTCGTCTTCTACCGACATGAGCAGCAGTGGGATTCGGATGCACTCTGAGCGACTGAGCAGCCCTCTAAATGAACACACTGCTCACCTCCATAGCACGAGGAAAGGGCTAGAAAGGGTGCCCTAAACATTGTCTTCTCCAACATTACCAAACCAGCTAGCCGCGGTTGGTTGGTACCCTATATTGCGGTCGACATACAAACAAAGAACAAAAAGGTAAAGGTAAAAGAGCAAACCATATTCCCTTAACAATCGGAACCCGTAATGTACGTACCCTACTTGATAGAGACGGCGCGTCGGGTCCAGAGAGACGAACAACACTGAATGGGAGAGAGTTGGGGAGGTACAACATTGACATTGCAACCTTGAGCGAGACACGACTTGCAGAAGAAGGCCAAATCTGTGAAGTAGGTGCCGGCTATACATTTTTCTGGAGTGGAAGGAAAAGCGAGGAAAGACGCCAATCCGGTGTGGGATTTGCCATTAAGTCGGACCTGTTCGGCAAATTAGCTGGATTTCCAAAGACTATAAACGACAGGCTTATGACTATTAAATTGCCCCTGCTGAATAGAGGGAAGCATGCAACCATTGTGAGTGTCTATGCACCAACTATGACAAATGAAGATTATGTCAAGAACAAGGTCTATGAGGACTTGCACAATGTATTAACGTCTGTTCCCAAAGGAGACAAACTTATACTCCTTGGGGATTTCAATGCCAGAGTACGCACAGACACCACCTCTTGGAGTGGCATTAATGGAAAGCACGGAGTCGGAAAGTGTAACAACAATGGACTCCTCCTCCTTCAGACATGTGCCGAACACGATCTCCTGATTACCAACACAATTTTCCGTCTACCCATGAGAAATTGGAGAACGTGGATGCACCCTCGCTCGAAACACTGGCACCTCATTGACTATGTCATCATCAGGAGGAGTGACAGACAAGACGTTCGGCTAACAAAATCCATGTGTGGTGCCGAATGTTGGTCAGACCACAGTCTCATTATCTCGAAAATAAACATACACATCAAACCACCACGGCGTCCTCAAGGCGTGAAACTGCAAAAAAAAGAAAAAACAACAACTAAATGTTACCTGCCTAAACAGCAATAAAATGCAGCAGTCGTTTGAAAATATGCTGGAAGACCGTCTCAAGCCAAATGCTGCAGCACAACAGGACATAGAAACAGAGTGGAGAGCCCTAAAGGACATAATTTACAACACTACTATGGAAAATCTTGGTCCAGCCCCCAAAAAGCATAAAGACTGGTTTGATGAAAATTCCGAAGACATCAACCAATTGCTGTCCGAGAAACATCTTCTCCTCAAGGCACATTAGAATGACCCGAAATCAACATCTAAAAAGGATGCCTTCAAGAACATTCAGAGAGTAGTGCAGCAGAAACCTCGGCACATGCGGAACTCATGGCTGAGCAACAAAGCTGATGAAATTCAAGGTTTTGCCGACAGACATGATATGAAAAACTTCTACGACTCACTGAAAGCGGTCTAAGGTCCTACACCACCACACATAGTTCACCTCCTCAGTGCAGATGAGGGAACATTGGTCACCGATAAGAAATAAATCCTTCAACGCCGGGCTGAGAATTTCAGCAACATCTTAAATGCAACTTCCTTCTTCGATGATGAAACCATCAACTGCCTTCCTCAAGTTCCCATCAATGAGACACTTGATACCTGCCAACCATAGTGGAAGTAAACAAAGCCATCCAGCAACTCTCCAGTGGCAAGGCACCTGGTCCTGACTCCATCCAAGCAGAGATATACAAGGCAGGTGGGCCGGTCCTAACAGAGCAGCTTCACTAAGTCTTCACAAACATATGGGTGAACGAGACCATGCCACAAGATTTCATGGACGTGTCAATAGTCCACCTTTACAAACGTAAAGGAAACCGCCAATCCTGTGACAACCACCGAGGCATCTCCTTGCTTTCAATTGCAGGGAAGATACTCGCCAGAATCCTTCTCAATCGCCTCACGGTCCATCTCGATCAAGGTCTTCTTCTTGAGAGTCAATGTGGCTTCAGAAAAGAACGAGGAAGTGTTGACATGATTTTCGCTGCAAGGCAGCTGCAAGATAAATGTCAGGAACAGAACTGCGAAATGTTCTCCACTTTCATTGACCTTACTAAGGCTTTTGATAAAGTCAGCAGAGACGGACTGTGGACGATTATGGAAAAATATGGTTGTCCACGAAAGTGTGTCCAAATAGTGCGGCTATTTCATGATGGTATGCAGGCAAGAGTAAAGGAAAATGGTGAACTGTCTGGGCCCTTTCTGAACTAATGGGGTGAAGCAAGGTTGTGTCCTGGCACCAACACTGTTCAGCCTCATGTTTTCAGCTATGTTGACGAATGCCTTCGAGAACAACGACATTGGAATGGACATCAACTTCCGCATGGATGGAAATTTATTCAATCTCAGAAGGCTGAAAGCTAAAACAAAAGTTAACAGGGACACCGTCAGAGAGCTCCTGTTTGCTGATGATTGCGCTCTGTATGCCAACTCAGAGGCAGACACGCAACATAATGTCACAGCTTTCTCACATGCCTGTGCCAACTTTGGGCTCAATATCAACTTGGCGAAGACTGTAGTTATATACCAGCCAGCTCCAGGGACTAATCACACTGTGCCGAATATCAAAGTGAATGGTCATAGACTAAGTGTTGTGGACAAATTCACCTATCTTGGCAGCACTGTGTCACAAGCTGCCACAATTGATGACGAAGTGAATGCAAGAATCTCCAAGGCCAGCGTGGCCTTTGAGAGACTGTACAAGAATGTATGGGACAGAAATGGAATAAGCCTGCAAACAAAGCTGAAAGTCTACAAAGCAGTTGTATAATCCACACTGCCATATGCTTGTGAAACCTGGACTGTTTATCAGCGACACGCAAGGAAATTAAACCACTTCCACACAGTCTGCCTTAGGAAGCTACTGAAGATTAAATGGCAAGACAAGATCCCAGACACTAGAGGCCTAGAAAGAGCGTCCATGCCCAGCATCCAAACTAAACTAATGAAGAATCAGATTTGCTGAGCTGGTCACTTAACTGGCATGCCAGATCACAGGCTCCCTAAACAATTTTTACGGCGAGTTGCGTTGTGGTAAACGCTCCCAAGGCGGTCAGAGTTAACGTTTTAAAGACACTCTGAAAATCTCTCTGAATGCTTTTGGAATTCATCATGACACCTGCAGCCAGAGACCGAAATTCGTGGCGTGCATCATTACGCAAGGGTACAGTCACGTGTGAAGCAACCAGGACTGCAAGAGCTGTGAAGAAAAGGCAGGACAAAAAACACCACTGCAGAAAATCCTCCTCCAGAAACGTCAAGCATTCTTTGTCCACATTGCCAAAGAACATTTCGAGCCAAAATAGGCCTTATCAGCCATCTTAGAACTCACGGCTCCATACTTTCAACCCCACTGGATGAAATGAATGGTCATCATCATTCTTGATGGACAAACAACAAGTGTGTGTGTGTGTATTTGTTGTGCACGCTTTCTGTGAACTCCATGATAGTCCTTAAGCACTGGACTGAGTGTTACCTGTGCATTAGTTTTCCCTATTATCAATGCCCCTCGCCATAAGGAGAACCTACTTCGACTTCAGAGGTACTTGTAATTTAGGTCCCCAAATCAAGGATGAACAGTCAACCTTTTAGTCCAATTATCCTCTCTTACCTCGGTCATCAGCATACTAGAAGTTTAAAACTCGCGTTCTTTTCTATTCAGCCATGCTGACCTCCAAATGATGTATTCCATGGGATAAGTCTGCACTTGAATATGTGAGACAACATTAGTTCACAGATTGAATATGTAAATCTACCATACACTAAACCCAACTTACAGGGATCACCTCTGTTGTACAAGACATATCTGGTGACGCGTTGTGGTTTGGAAAAGCTGATGTTGAGGTTGGGGTGTGGGTCTCCAGGGAGTGTGTGGCTGCAACTGTTGCCTCTGAAGAACAGCTGGTTTGTGTTCCCATCCACGGCCTTCTGGGATGGGTAAATTCTACGACTGTTTTCCGAGTATGTGCTGGACTGAGACGTGTTTTGTCTCAAGGCTACATTACGACCTGAAACAATCAATGACACACAGGTCACGATAGCTGTATCGCATACATGTGTGTGTGTGTGTGTGTGTGTGTGTGTACATGTGTGTATGTCCATGTGTATGTGTGTGTGTGTGTGTGTGTGTGTGTGTGTGTGTGTGTGTGTGTGTGTGTGTGTGTGTGTGTGTGTGGAGACCTGAAATAGCAAACATCACACGGTCACGATAATTATGGCACATGCATCTGTGTGTATATATGTGTGTGTTTGTGTGCGTGTGTTGGAACTACGGGATGTTTAAGATTGTCTGTTTGTGTAATATGTTTGTAGAAGGTGTAATGTGTTTGTCGAAGGTGTAATGTGTTTGTCGAAGGTGTAATGTGTTTGTCGAAGGTGTAATGTGTCTCTAGAATGTAAACGCAACTGTACGTGTGGTGTGTGAATTTGTTTGCAGAATGTGTACTGTGTTTGTTGAATGTGTAGTGCCTTTCCCGAATGACAACGTAACTGCTTGTGTGATGTGTGGGTGTGAGATGTGTTATGTAATTTGTGGGTGTATGATGTGTGATGTGAGCACCTGTGTGTGGCAGACACCTGCTGTTGGTATGTAAAGTGTTGCAATAATCATATGTCTTGTACTGTACAGAAACATAGGTAGCCAGTATTCCCCTCCCGTAACGAACGAAGAGATCTGACATCAATCATGATACGTCCACGTTCATGTCATAGCCAGGGTAACGTGCTAACCGTTACACCAATGTACTCGCTATACTACTGTTTGTGACATGTCTGCGTATTTCTGGTTGTGACGTAGGCAGGCGTTTGTAGCCTGATGACGTAATTGTGTGTGTGTGTGTGTGTGTTATATGTGTGTTACTGTATGCCCATGTGTTTTACCGTATGTGCTTGTGTTTTAGTGTATGTGCATGTTTTACTGTAAATGAATGCATTTTACTGTATGTGCATGTGTGTTACTGTATGTGTATGTATTTTACTGTATGTACATGTGTTTTTCTTTATGTGCATGTGTCTTATTGCATGTGCATGTGTTTTACTGTATGTGCCTGAATTTTACTGTATGTGTATGCGTTTTACTGTTGTGCATGTGTTACTGCATGTATATATGTTACTGTATGTGCATGTGTGTTACTGTATGTGCATGTGATTTACCGTATGTGCATGTTTTACTGTTTGTGCTTGTGTTTTACCCTGTATGCATGTGTTTTACTGTATGTGCATGTGTTTTGCTGTTTGTGCATATGTTATTGTATGCGCATGAGCTTTACCGTGTGTGTATGTGTTTTAATGCATGTGCACAAATGGAAATGACTACTCTAGAGGTACAGGTAGCTGGTTTTGGTATCCCTCAAGGAGTGGCAGGAGCAGGAGGTTAGATGCCTAGGTTTACTTCTACTAGTTTACAGCTAGACAGGGCATGTTTCCTACCTGACAATCCCCCCTTCCTGGTTACAATATCTCTTCTCCCTTCCCCCTCCCCCAACCAAATCTCTTTACATAAAAGGTACATATACATTGTTACGTACGCTTGGAAAATATGAAGATCGAACAATGTGTTAAAACAAACTACTACCAGATTTATTTTCTGTCAATAAATCTTAGACATGGTAGTCACAGATAAGGTGAAGGCGGCAATTGTAACGACAGGATCTGTTCGACTACGGGGACGTCCTTCAGACTCTTCAGACAGAGTGAGAGAGACAGAGAGGAGAGACCGAGAGCGAGATACATATATAAATGTGTGTGTGGTGTAGTGTGTGTGTATCGATCTCCGTCTCTCCTCTCTCTCTCTCTCTCTCTCTCTCTCTCTCTCTCTCTCTCTCTCTCTCTCTCTCTCTATCTATCTATCTATCTATCTATCTCGCTATCGGTCTCTCCTCTCTGTCTCTCTCACTCTGTCTGAAGAGTCTCAAGGACTTCCCCGTAGTCGAACAGATCCCGTCGTTACAATTGCCGCCTTAATCTAATCTGTCACATCATGAGGAATTGGGTGCCCTAAGCCCATGTCTCTCATTCAGACACAAGGTTTCTTTGCAGTCGCTCCTTCATTTAAAGTTGGTTCAGCTGATTAAGTGATCAGTAGTGTTAATACAAGAGTGTCTGATCTTTGGGATTAAATGTCGGTGATCAACCTCTACATAAAGCCTTATATGCGTTACGATGAACGCAGGTTCATTACGCATGTGCAATGTCTACGCACACCATATACCCGTTACATAATTTGCATATTTATACACTACAACACCTTTTCTTCAAACAAAACCACGATACAATCGTATAATAGTCACCCTGTGGTAACATATTATATGTGAAGCATGAATCAATACGCACAAAGAATTCTACTTATAAAGAAGAACTACTATTCACCCATGTCTGATAAATCTATCTTACACATCGTGTACCTCTCAAATATAAAGATTATAATTAAAAATATGCATAGAAACATAATTAAAACGATGCATAGAAACACAATAAAAAATAAAAGTCTATTCCATCTTGTGTACCAAGAATGCAATGATAATACAACTATCTACACCAAAGTGAAACGAAAACAGCTTTCACTGAATAGTGACTAGAAAATAACATTCTTAGAAATTTATAAACAGCATGGGGATCAGGACTTATCGATAAGTGATATGCATACATCTAAAATGGCTATTTACCTGATTCTTCCATAGACAAATCTAATGAGAATGCCCAAGCCCTGAGCATATTTACCCAGGTCCCTGATTATCTTCCTCATCTCACCTTATCTGTTGGCCAACCGTTGATCCCCTGATCTTGAGTTAAACACTTATCACGAGTTGTTAGGGCAGGAGGTCTCCCGGACTAGGCATTGTTTCAGGTCACACATTCGTGTGGTTGAAAGCTCCCTTCTCAGTCTAAAATCCCCCCCCCCCTTTCCCTATGACTGACCAGCTCACACCTGTGTCCATTTCCCTGGGTCTCTGAGAATACGGATGGGCATTTTGTTTCCGGTCAAACTGTTTGAAGCTGTCAGTACAACCTTGCAGCTCCTGACTCTCGAGAAAAGAAATCACGTCAAATTTGAGATTTTTTCAAACGTAGATACCAGACTGCATTCACTTTGTGTGATTACAGTCTAGTTGCGCAATTTTGAGTCATTAATTGGTAGACGCAGAGCAGCCGGGTGAAATTGTTATCATTCTGTATCCCGTTCCTCCTTAATTTATCCTTAATTTGAATGAGAAAGTAATGCTGATGGTATCTGTGACATTCCATTACAGGAGGTATATATCCAGTATCATATACTGTGTTCAACAGTCTGGCGATTTGCTCTATTATATATTCTTCTAAGATATTAATCACTTTTGTTGTGATGTTGTCTAAACCGTGCCAGTTTTCACATGGTTAAGAGCATTCTGAACTTTCATCTTCAAAACTGATGGTCCCTCGTTATTATTTCGAATATCATTCAGTTATTCTCTTGTATCATCACCAATGTATTTTACATAATCTTACCATACATGTAAAATCTAAACTGTTTCTATTAGATATTTTCATCTTTTGTTTTTAGGCAGTCTGTTGATGTACGTGTTCTTTTGTTAGTAAGCTCCTGAATTCTTTTGTGCATTGATTTGGTATTATCACTATCGTGTTGGTTTTCAATTTCTATGCAATTTTTCTCGAGCCATGCTTCTTTTGCCTCCTTACATAATTTTCTGACTTTTCTGTGAAATATAATCATATTTGTCAGGATTATTTTTATTGCGTCTTCTTATTTCCATTAATCGTAAAATGTGTTCAGTCATCCATTTCTTACGACCTATTTTCTTAAATTTATGGAGTAGTTGTTTCTGCAGCCAAACTGATTGAATTCTTAAACATTTCCCATTGATCATTCACGTCTTGAAATAAGAAAATATATCAAATTAGTTCTTTTCTACTATATTCAAACTGTCTCGCATTGTATATGTACACATATCATATTTAGTGTTTCCTGGAGTATACTTGACTTTCTCTAACTTTACCTTCAATGTGCCTGTAATCAATCTGCGATCACTGTACCAGTTCGCATTTAGAACTGTGTTACCTATTGTTAATGCACTTCGAAACCTACTGCTAATCAGGATATAATCATGGGCTATATGAAAAAGAAAGAGTCTTAATGTGTAATGTAATAATTGTGTGAGTGTGTATATGTATGGAGTTGTACATGCGTGTGTATTTATCCTATGTTTATATGCTTGTTTGTTCACATTATTTGTACATTTTTTTTTTTTTTGGGGGGGGGGGAGGAGGGGGGGGGGGGGGGTCTTTTCATATCCTATTTATAGGACATTGCAGACAATACCCAGCATTTTTCAGCTGCTGTTGATGTCTTGGCAAGTTTTACGTTCAGTAGTTTACTTTTTCTTTCTGAACGACAGACTTACATATCTTTCCGTAAGAAATCAACGCAACGCGATCCGCTGTCGAATCTCGCGCAGATGTATTTCGTACGTGAGTATACGATATTACTAACAGCGTCTTAAACCCCTTCGCCAGAGAGACCGGGTTATTTGTACATAATTGTATGTTTATGTAATGTGGTCATTGTGTGTGTTTGTGTGTTTATGTGTCTTGTCTGTTTGTGTCTGTGTGTGTCTGGGTATGTGTGTCTGTGTCTGTGTGTGTTTATTTACATTATGTGTACACAATTGTAAGTTAATGTAATGTGGTCATTGTGTGTGTGTTTATGTGTTTTGTCAGTATGTGTCTGTGTGTGTCTGGATATGTGTGTCTGTGTCTGTGTGTGTACATAATTGAATGTTTTATGTAATGTGTTCATTGTGTGTGTTTGTGTGTTTATGTGTCTTGTCTGTATGTGTCTGTGTGTGTCTGGGTATGTGTGTCTGTGTGTGTGTGTGTTTATTTACATTATGTGTACATAATTGTAAGTTTATGTAATGTGGTTATGGTGTGTGTTTATGTGTTTTGTCAGTTTGTGTCTGTGAGTGTCTGGGTATGTATGTCTGTGTCTGTGTGTGTTTATTTACATTATGTGTACATAATTGTATGTTTATGTAATGTTCCAGAGTCAGATGATATGCTGCTCTCACGTGAACACGCATAACAGTAATGCGTGTTTAACTTTCTCCACAGCTATGTACCGAGTGGGTTGCACGGAAGGGAGGTTGCCATACACCTAGTTTACCATGGACTTACACGTCTGAAGTCTGTAGCTTGCCACAGCTGTAAGACAGTCTTCTCTATGCGATGACCTGTGTGCCAGTACGTTCATTAAACGATGCCTGTGTACAAACTGAATGTTGTGATATGGCCACAAAAAACACATGCGATTAAAACATAAACAAACCTCCACTGATGTACACAGAGCACAGATGCCGCACGCCCTCCCCCGACAGAACCACGTACTCCACATTCTCGCTCAGGTCACAGTGGATGTCCAGTGTTGTGTTGTCCACTCGGGCAGTTCTGATGTGTGTACAGCTCAAGCTTTCGTCCCACCCGAAGCGGACTGTCAGGTTGTAGAGGAGATCTGCCGGGGGAAAAGGTGGGAGGGGGGATCAATGGATGAGCTACACACTACACAGACAGACATGGGCACGGTCTATATAAACTTGACAGTTGGTGTCATTGTATGATGTATGTGTGTGTGTCTGTGCGTGTGCGTGTGTGTGTGCATATGCGTGTGTATGTCTCTGTGTTTAAGCCATGGCACGGTATGTTTGTGGTGGGTGGGTGAGGATATGTGTGTGGGTGGGGGATAGTGTGTGGGTGGGTGATAGTGTGTGTGTCTGGGTGGGGGATGGGTGTGATGGGTGCGGGGAATGTTTGTATGGGTGGGGGATGTGTGTGGGTGGGTAGGGGATATGTTGTTGGTTGGAGGGAAGTATGTGTGGGTGGTGGGGGTGTTTGGGTGAGGGATGTGTGTGTGTGGATGGTGGATGTGTGGGTGGGGGTATGTGAGTGGATGAGGGATGTGTAGGTGGGTGAGGGTATGTGTGATCGAGATATGTTCGGGGGTTGGGGGTGGGTGGTTTAAGGTGTGTGGGGCCGCGTAGTAAAGGATGTGTGGGTGAGTGAATGTGTGTGGGTTGGTGGATGGGTGTGTGTGTGTATGTGTGTTGAGAAATGAGTGTTGTGTGTTGGTTGAGGGTATGTGTGTGGTGTGTTGGTTGGGGATGTGTATATGTTTGGGGGAGTTGTGAGGTGTGTGGGTGGGGGTATGTGCATGGTAGGTGGGGTAAGGTATCTGTGTGGATGTAGGTGGGGATATTGTGTGGTGTGTGGGTGTGGGATGTGTGGGTGGGGGATATGTGTGTGTGTGGTGTGTGGGTGGGGAATATGGTGTGGGCAGGGAATGTATGTGGTGTGCGGGTGGGGGATATGTGTGTGGTGAGGTGGTGGGTTAGGTCATATGTTGTTGAGTGGGATATGTATGTGTGGGTGGTGGGAGTGTGTGAGTGGATTGAGGATATATAGGTTGGTAGGGAGATGTGTGTGTGTGTGTGTGTGTGTGTGTGTGTGTGTGTCGGTAGAGGGATGTGTGTTGGTGGGGATGTGTGTGTATGGGTTTGAGATGTGTGAGTGGGTTCGGGATGTGTGGGTTGGTGGGGGATGTGTGTGTGTCGGCGGGGAATGTGTGGTCGATGGACGTGTGGTTGGAGATGGGTGGTTGGGGGTGTGGGTGGGTTGGTAGAGGATATATGGGTTGGAGATGGGTGTGTGGGTTAAGATGTGTATGTGGGTGGGCGCGGCATGTGCGGGTTGGTGGGGGATGTGTGTGTGGGTGGTTAGTGTGTGTGGGTTGGGGGAACGGATGTGGGCAGTGTGTGTGTGGGTGGGGGAATGGGTAAGTTAATGGGGTATGTATGTGTCCCTGTGAGTGTGTTGGGTGGGTGTGTGTGTGTGTGGGTGGGGTGATGTGTGGATGGGTGGGAGATGTGTCTCATAACATGGGAATTTTACAACATTCATTTGACAATGTTTTTTTTCTTCTTCCTATGTGAATGTATAATGCACTATTTATGAACGAAAGATGAGTGATTGGAAGGGCCGAATGTAAGACAGGCCTGCGTGCCCAAATTGTGACCCTTTTAAAATAAAGTTGAATTAAAATGAATTGATCTATTCTGTTTGGTGGAGTAGAGACATTAATCTTAGACAGAAATACCGGGCCAGAAGGTCAGAGGGGAAACACACAAAGATATGTGTGGAAAGCTTAAACAGCTGGCCAAGATATAGTAATACAAGACTAATTTCAACATAATATAACACGGTAGTGGGGAACTGGGGGAGCTGATAGTCAACACGAGCTCTAGGCAGGATAGAGAAGAAGAAGAAGAGGAGGAAGAAGAAGAAGAAGAAGAAGAAGAAGAAGAAGAAGAAGAAGAAGAAGAAGAAGAAGAAGAAGAAGAAGAAGAAGACTATTTAGAAGATATCTATGACAGATGAATGTCTATGACAGATAAAGACACGACAAGCGCGGGTTTAATGTTTCTGACATGTTGCCTGGGCACTGACCGTACCTGGGTTACTGAGGCGAACTCTGAGCCAGGTCACTTGGTACAGGCGGTCTAATGTGACGGTGACCGGGCTGTTCGCGGTTGTTTTTAGGCAAGTTTGGTCGTCGCCATCTGTTGCATCCCGAGCTGGAGATCTGTGGAAGGCCAAGTCCTCTGTGGACAGAATGTTTACTGTAAAGTGCTCAGCTAAACCAGTAAACTGTCACTATAGTATTGTACATATAGACTTCACTTAAAAGTAAAGTGGTGTTTCTTTTTCTATCAGCACCAGAACATATTGTTTAACGAACAAAATTGAAATGAACGAAGGAAAGAACGAACATTGTTTTGGAAGAATATTAGGATATGCTAAAGCAGTTGTGCCGGCTTCGTGGCTTAGAGGTTATGACGTTTCTCCGTAATCTCGTATACTCTCGTCGACAACATGATGACGGTTCAAATCAGTAGTGGTTCGAATCGCATCGGTAAATTGCGGGGTATGTGAGCCGGCCGCTCAGAAAGCAATGGCAAACTACTGAGCGTAATCTTGCCAAGAGGTCAACATATAGCTGAAAGATGCTGGTGTTGACAGCTAAGTCCTGTAAAGGATATGCTAAAAAAAAAAAAAAAAGCAGTTGTGATTCCTATGGCAAGACCATTGTTCTATCCCGTGTGTTGCCGGGGCCCATAAGGGAAGTAGAAAATAGCAACACTGTAGCCTACCATGCATGTTGTAAGAGGCGACTAAGGAGGCTATGGTTCCTGCTACTGAGTGAGTGCGTGGCGCGTCACTGTGAGCTGTGAGTTTCGTGTGAAATGCTTTTGAATCTGCCCGAGGGCTTTTGGAACGTGACTGCATGTTCGGAGTGATGGCAGATGGCTATGTCCCAGAGTTGACCAGATTTTGTCTTATGCAGAAATGCGTGGCTACTAGGCTTGTGGTTGACTGCCACTGCCATCGACGATGAACTGTATTTTCGTGGACTGTGTGGGTGAACATCGAGGAAACATCCAGATAGGAAAATGAATGCCGATTTCCATCAGAGATGAACTGGTGTTTCGTGGAGGACTTGTGCGTTGACACTCTGGCGGCGGCATTATGCACAGTGTATATGTGCCGGCTGTTGTTTGTCGAGACTCCTGTCTTTTCCACTTTTCACATTGGACAGTGGGGAGCGTTTTGTGTGATATTCACTGGCACAGGAACGGAGCATAATGGGGACGACCCGTTGCTGTGAAGTTGGAACTGCGACTGACTAACTAACTAATTAACTGGCCATTGTTAAGCAGCCTTAAAGACATGATAGTCATGTTAAAGTTCATAATCATCATCAAGTGCTCTAGACTACATGTATCTACTTGTGAACATTGCTCTAGACCAGATGTCGTCTCCTTTCAACATTGCTCTAGACTAGATGCCGTCTCTTGTCAACATAGCTCTAGCTAGACGCCGTCTCTTGTCAACATTGCTCTAGTCTAGATAATGTCTCTTGTCAACATTGCTCTAGTCTAGATACTGTCTCTTGTCAACATTGCTCTAGTCTTGATAATGTCTCTTGTCAACATTGCTCTAGTCTAGTTACTGTCTCTTGTCAACATTGCTCTAGACGAGACGCTGTCTCTTGTCAACATTGCTCTAGACTAGATACTGTCTCTTGTCAACATTGCTCTAGTCTAGATACTGTCTATTGTCAATATTGCTCTAGTCTAGATACTGTCTCTTGTCAACATTGCTCTAGTCTAGATACTGTCTATTGTCAACATTGCTCTAGTCTAGATATAGTCTCTTGTCAATGTGACGGGACAGCCCCGGCAGCATCATAATTACCCAAGTTTTCAAGGAATTACAGAGCCCACAATATTTTTCTAAAATTCTCTAAAAGAATAAACGTTCCCCAGAAGTGGATAAAAACGTAAGAGAAAAATACAGAGTCACTTAGAGCCCGCACTATCATTTTTACTACATTAGTAGATCAAAGCAACGTCTGGTCTCTACATCTAAGAGATTTTCCCTTTGATGTTCTGATCAACCAGACATCGCGGAGCCAGTCAGTTGAGATTGACGTGTTAGTTTACAAGCCTGCGGTTGGAATAGGGACTAAGACCTTACATTCAACAGGACCTAACGTGTGAACCAGCCACGGCAGAATGGGAGATAAGAGGGTCAGCCAGACCCGTCTGAAATAATACATGGCAGTGCTACTCAGGGGAAAACCCCGTGTGATCCAAAGACGGCAATATAATGCAGGCCTAACACCTATCTATAAGTCCAGACATTGGGGAGACGGGACAACGTCTGAGTTGCCACCACAAAGGAGCAATTAGGACCAGATACTTGACACCTCACGGCAATACAGCGGCAAAGTAGGAACACATGGCTGACACACTATTGCCAGCAACCCAGGAAGGCGGGTGTTAATAGCCTATTGGAATGTAATGACGCAACTGCATTGCCGCCAAAGCATGTTTCATTGTTTCAGGCGTGGCGGGGCCTCGGTCCATTTGATTGACAGATGAAACTACCCTTCACAGGAAAGGAGGAGGGGGGAGAAGAGTTTAGGACTTAATCCATCCCGTCATCGTACATGGAAAAATAGGTGGAGTTAATTAATAGGGGAGATATTAATTAGCCAACGTGAAAACTAGCCAGGGCTGAAGAGAATAAAACTACATGCATGGCCAGCAAGACTTCAGACGCAAATTTACAATAGCATTCTTAGGATACCTACTGGAGAAATATTAACATTTCGTTCTGTTGGACTTCTGTACGAAGTCGTATGACAGGATTTCCTAGCTATAACCCAGGTAATACCATTACTCTGATTAGTTTGTCTGCTAGTCTGAAGGCTTGTGTAGTTTCCTGTTTCTACATATTCTCCCAAACTTTACACTCGTGGATTTTCTTTGTACTTAATGTTCCAGTTTCTAGATTTACTATTACACTGAGAACTACCTTCTTCTTTCATTCACTACTTGGTTGTCTGATTTGTTGTATGTGATAATTTGGAGAAATCCATTATCCAAGCTACATGAGCGTGTGGCTTATGCATGTACAGGAGATACATTTAGATTCATCCTGTATGATGTTAAACATTGGGGAGACTGACTACTTAGGAGAAATTCCTGATAGCTACCAGTCTCTTGATAGCGTCCAATTAACATTGATTATTTGGACCAACACTTTGAGTGCCTACCAAGATTGTGGTGAAACCACTTGGTTTGAGGAATGGCACCAGTTCACCTTGTCTGCATGATGTCTGCATGAGGACAGACATGACTTAGGACATTCAATATCCCAGACAGATTCAGGGAAGGCATTTAATGTTCGACAGGACTGTGCGACCAGCCCTTCCGACAAGACAGTATGAATGAATCAGAAAGGGAAAGAGTAAGTGAGGTGAACTTATATGGGAAACACCCCATTACATAAATGTATGTGATGATGTATGTTTTGAGCTATAGATGTTCTAAATGGTTTTATGAATATATACATATATATTTATTTATTTAGAACTGATATATGTTTATGTAACATGCCATCATCTATCATCATACCATCATATATTATGACTTGAATGTATGTTTATATGAATGTATAGACATATGTGTTTGAGATGTGTAGACGTAGATACTACCCATCTCCGTTCGTTTCATTCCAGATCTCTTAGGAGCAATGGACAGTCAACAATCCATATCCGGAAGTGACTTAGCCTTGTGAAGGGACCAATTTGGACTCCTTCAATCTGACAGTGAACTGCGTCTCACTGGGGGAAGCATGACCTATGTGCTTCTGAGCTTTTCAGCCAGATGAGTTACGTATACCATAATATAATCATCATCATCATATGATCATCAATAGCAATAATAAACACAGTTGTTGTATTTTAAACTCAGTTGTCTGTATAAATCTAAATGTTTATAAATGTTTGTGTAGCGTAATCAAGTACACACCTTATATCATTTAGTGGGGGTTCACACATATTGTCCAGAAGTGGGAATCTATGTCCAGGAGGTCTCTTGCCTATGCAGTCATAAGTAACCAGATTACGTTGCATGTCTTAACTCCTCCTTTCTCACTTCTGGTGATACCAAGTACAGCCACATCTATATATATAGATATATTCTATCTTCAACGAGCCACTTCTTGGCTGTTTTCTTGAGTATCAGGGACAGTGTCTTAAATCAGCATAACAGACATTTGTTCCACGTTTTCTCTCTGGGATCTGGGGTGTTAATTAGTCCCTTCTGACAGAGTTAGGGGATCTTAAACTGCATCCAGAACTAAACACCAGTAGAAGAAAATGATTTTGGCTGAGTGGTTGCCCATCTGGAATCTAACCCCAGCCAGTTGGTGACAGTCAACATTGCTCTAGTCCAGATACTGTCTCTTGTCAACATTGCTCTAGTCTAGATACTGTCTCTTGTCAACATTGCTCTAGTCTAGATACTGTCTCTTGTCAACATTGCTCTAGTCTAGATACTGTCTCTTGTCAACATTGCTCTAGTCTAGATACTGTCTCTTGTCACCATTGCTCTACTCTAGATACTGTCTCTTGTCAACATTGGTCTAGTCTAGATACTGTCTCTTGTCAACATTGCTCGTCTAGATACTGTCTCTTGTCACCATTGCTCTACTCTAGATACTGTCTCTTGTCAACATTGCTCTACTCTAGATACTGTCTCTTGTCAACATTGCTCTACTCTAGATACTGTCTCTCGTCAACATTGCTCTAGTCTAGATAATGTCTCTTGTCAACATTGCTCTACTCTAGATACTGTCTCTTGTCAACATTGCTCTACTCTAGATACTGTCTCTCGTCAACATTGCTCTACTCTAGATACTGTCTCTTGTCAACATTGCTCTACTCTAGATACTGTCTCTTGTCAACATTGCTCTTCTCTAGATACTGTCTCTTGTCAACATTGCTCTACTCTAGATACTGTCTCTCGTCAACATTGCTCTACTCTAGATACTGTCTCTTGACAACATTGCTCTAGTCTAGATACCGTCTCTTGTCACCATTGCTCTACTCTAGATACTGTTTCTTTTCAACATTGCTCTACTCTAGATACTGTCTCTTGTCAACAATGCTCTACTCTAGATACTGTCTCTTGTCAACATTGCTCTACTCTAGATACTGTCTCTTGTCAACATTGCTCTAGTCTAGATACTGTCTCTTGTCAACATTGCTCTACTCTAGATACTGTCTCTTGTCAACATTGCTCTAGTCTAGATACTGTCTCTTGTCAACATTGCTCTACTCTAGATACTGTCTTTTGTCAACATTGCTCTACTCTAGATACTGTCTCTTGTCAACATTGCTATACTCTAGATACTGTCTCTTGTCACCATTGCTCTACTCTAGATACTGTCTCTTGTCAACATTGCTCTACTCTAGATACTGTCTCTTGTCAACATTGCTCTACTCTAGATACTGTCTCTTGTCAACATTGCTCTACTCTAGATACTGTCTCTTGTCAACATTGCTCTAGACTAGTCGCCGTCTCTTGTCAACATTGCTCTAATCTTGATACTGTCTCTTGTCACCATTGCTCTACTCTAGATACTGTCTCTTGTCAACATTGCTCTACTCTAGATACTGTCTCTTGTCAAAATTGCTCTACACTTGATACTGTCTCTTGTCAACATTGCTCTATTCTAGATACTGTCTCTTGTCAACATTGCTCTACTCTAGATACTGTCTCTTGTCACCATTGCTCTACTCTAGATACTGTCTCTTGTCAACATTGCTCTACTCTAGATACTGTCTCTTGTCAACATTGCTCTACTCTAGATACTGTCTCTTGTCAACATTGCTCTAGACGAGACGGCGTCTCTTGTCAACATTGCTCTACTCTAGATACAGTCTCTTGTCAACATTGCTCTAGTCCAGATACTGTCTCTTGTCAACATTGCTCTAGTTTAGATACTGTCTCTTGTCAACATTGCTCTAGTCTAAATACGGTCTCTTGTCAACATTGGTCTAGTCTAGATACTGTCTGTCGTCAACATTGCTCTAGTCTAGATAATGTCTCTTGTCAACATTGCTCTACTCTAGATACTGTCTCTTGTCAACATTGCTCTACTCTAGATACTGTCTCTCGTCAACATTGCTCTAGTCTAGATAATGTCTCTTGTCAACATTGCTCTTCTCTAGATACAGTCTCTTGTCAACATTGCTCTAGTCTAGATAATGTCTCTTGTCAACATTGCTCTAGTCTAGATACTGTCTCTTGTCAACATTGCTCCAGTCTAGATACCGTCTCTTGTCACCATTGCTCTACTCTAGATACTGTCTCTTGTCAACATTGCTCTACTCTAGATACTGTCTCTTGTCAACATTGCTCTACTCTAGATACTGTCTCTTGTCAACATTGCTCTACTCTAGATACTGTCTCTTGTCAACATTGCTCTAGACGAGACACCGTCTATTGTCAACATTGCTCTAGACTAGAATTAATCTCTAAAATATATTTCTTCAGCCTCGAGGATACATTTCTCTATCGTTATTTCATCATGATGTCAACTTCTGTGTGAATCCAGCCTCATGAACCTATTCTAGGGAAAAATATACCGTACAATTTACATTGAAGTAGCGAAGCAGCTACACTCATGACGTCTTGAGCGCGATCAGACCAGAGTTCGCCGCCAGAGGTCGTCGTCCGCCAACAGACGACTAGCCAACATTCCCTGGCGCATTCATTTCTAGACAATGTGCTGACGCTATCAAATCACAGACCCATAGCGGCTTCCTGTAATGGACATTTTTATTTTAACCAAACATTAATAACGCCACAATAACGGGACAGTCGAGCCCTACGGCAAGTTTAGGTAACAGACAGAAGTTAGAGGTTGGACATTAATCTCTGTACGGCATATATTTAAACGTGTGTCGACATTTAGTAAACAAACATAAATAATCGAAATCTTACCGTACTGGCAGGCGGGACCGAACCAGCCTCCCTCACACGGAACACCATGTTCACAGGTACCCTCAGTGGTGCAGTCATGGTCTAAACACCGACACTTGTACTGACACAGGGATCCGAACCACGTAGGTTTGCAAACTGAGACAGCATTTACTTTAGTTTCTACACCAGCTCATTTGTTAAATTGTTACCGCTTTATATACATATATACATATCAGGCGGGCCTTTTGCCGCTGGTTGCAGGGTCCGCTAAGGTCAGGCGGAGAGTCTGACGATAGTGCACGCTTTACACAGGTCCGGACACCTGTGATTGACAGATGTACGCGTCCTTATGGTTCAGACGAGTACGAGGCCCTCACCTGTGGGACTTGGCTGAACGCCCTAAGCCGGGTCCATTGGGTTCCAGAGTCTGGCCATAACTCGTTATCTGCTCGTGGAGGCGAGGTCTCGGAGGTTTGACGCTGAGCCGCCAGCGTCTGCAGCCTACCTTGTGCCAGGCGTATTGGTTACACATTACTCTGGAAAATACAAGGGCTAGGCCGAGAGAGAGAGAGAGAGAGAGAGAGAGAGAGAGAGAGAGAGAGAGAGAGAGAGAGAGAGAGAGAGAGAGAGAGAGAGAGAGAGAGAGAGAGACCAAGTCGTTTGAGCACCATTGTTTCTCTGAAGCTGTGCCCAGGCATTGTTATGGAATATTGGCCACATTCCAACTCACATACTTTGGTCTGTCATGACTGCAAGGTGCCACTCCCTCACATATATACATATAAGGTGGAGGTATTTCTCTCCCATCGAAGAGCACGCTACATAGTGGTGTCTCGTATACCGCAAGTTTACAATCATACTTGTAAAAGGCCGTCTCCCTGGCCAAGGGTTTAACGGCTTTCTCCGTAGTCCCGTATATCCACGTGAGGAACACAGCTGCCATGGACAGACAGAACACTTAATGAACAAGTCCTTCAAGAAACAAATGAAGATCGTAAACTGATTAGTGACATTAGACGTAGACAGTCAAAGTTCTTTTGGCATGTTGTGGGAAGAAATCGTGGCCACAACTGGCAAGATCGAAGGGAAGAGACCAAGGGAAAGACAGAAAAGTAAATACCCGGAGGGCTTGGCCACGTGGCATGGTCGAGACAGAAATACGGAGCTCATCCACGACTCTGCTGATCGAGTGAGATGGCAAAATATGACCGACCAAGCTTATCGGCATGGCACATTATTGATGGATGGAACACATATGCGCGAGATTCGGCAGCGGATTGCATCGCGTTGGTTACTTATAGAGTATGTGAACCGGTCGCTCAGAAAGCAATGGCAAACTACTGAGCGTAATCTTGCCAAGAACATCAACAACGGCTGAAAAATATTGGTGTTGACTCCAACGTCCTGTAA
>JACEFZ010023465.1:855000-982500 GCA_014155875.1 Cepaea nemoralis
GACCCACCAACATCACAACCAACCAACATGACTACCCAGAGCCATCACTGCCTATCAACATCATCGCTCTTTAGATACAGCTGTCATGGCAGCATGGTTACTGGAAAACGAGGCAACGGCCGACCAACATCACGGCCCTATAAAATCACGACCGTCTAACTAATAGCCCATCGACATCACAGCCCATAAACATCACCGCCCACCAACGTCATCGTTCACCAACATCACGGTTGAGAGATATTGTGTATACATGTATGCCCTATCGGTCGGCTCGCTACGTCACCATTTCTGGTGTTGGTCTGACTGCAGTATCGGCTCAACAACTGCCAACCCCATTCTCCTTCAAACATGCTGCATGCCCTTGACAGGAGGTTGCCATCAACCCATGTTCATGCGAACGATATGTCACAACCCACGAGACAGCAAGTAATGTAGACATCTACGAAAGTCACAACCCATGAGGCAGAAATTAATGTTGACATCTACAAAGTTCACAATATATGAGGCAACAAGTAATGTATATATCTATGACAGTCACAACACACGAGGCCGCCAGTAATGACACACGAGGCAACAACAGGAAACAAAGTACAAAGACAAGGGATGACAAAATGTCCTTTGATACAGTGCTAAAAGGAGAAGAGTGCAACTAAACTGATATATCAATAATATATGTAACGCAATGATATATCAATACTATATGTGCCATACCGATATATCAATACTATATGTGTCACACTGATATATCAATACTCTATGTGCTGGTTCTTACCATCACCATGTCGGCAGAGTCCCAGTTTCCTTCTTCTTTCCTCCCTTCCTTCACTGCCGACCCTGCCTCGATCCAGTTGTCTTGACTTCCCGTCACTTTCTTTCCCTCCTGTACATTCAGTTACCCATGTGTACACTAGGAATCGGAGGTTGTTTACGCAACTACAGTCTTCTAATGTGTCACAAATTAGCAATGTACTCTGGAACCTGTTTTGTGTGTTTGTATGTGTGTGTGTGTGTGTGTGTGTGTGTGTGTGTTTGTGTGTATGTGTATGTTGGTGGGAGGGGGGCTTGAGGTATGTGTCTGTGTCTTTGTGTGTGTGTGTGTGTGTGTGTTACACAAGGAGTACAGGAGGTTGGTCGGGAATCATGTTACGTGTTGTTTCCCACGTACGGATCTATGTATTGCTACTGGCCAGGTGTAGGGAACAGTCTGACCTCCCATACTCCCCTAGTCGCTATTAGTGCTTTGACCTAACCCCAGAGACCTGGCCTGGAGATGTGGGGATAACATGGGGCATGCTGACCTGGGCATGTCAACCCTATCCACTCGGTCCCATCAGTTACAGTTGAGATACATGCCCGGTCGAACACCGACTGATGTACACACATCTTGGGCTAGCATCATGTTCCCAACACGTCTCAAGGCGGGGAGAGAGGTCCCTGACCTGCTCCAGTTTACTGTGTCCTGACATTGTAGGGCGTCTGTTTGTCTGTCGTTAGCCACAGCTTTCTCTGCACATCCATATCTCCATAGGAGCTCAACTTTCCTCCCATAGAACACACGGCGAGAATCTCAGCACACCGATATCTCCATAAGTGCCCCACTTTACTCTCATAGAACGCAGGGCGAGAGTTTCAGCAAAGTGGCCGAACTCTATAGCCATCGAGAACTTAGATCTGTCTGTAAAAGAATCACACCTGATATCAACATTCCTGTTAGCTTGTAATTAGTCAAATTGTTGAACTTTGCATTAGATCTAGGAGATGGATCCTAAGAGAATTTCGTCCTTGCGCGATATGGCTGGAGGATGGTTCTATAACACCAGAGCTGGACGCAGTTAAGGGTCAGCGACTGATAAAAGGGAAATCATGGATGGCTCAGGCGGAGGATACGATCAGACAGGTGTGCCCCTTGGAGAACATTAGGCGTGGATAGGAGTGGGTCAGAGTGCCAGGGGAGCACTCAGACTTTTGCAGAGTTATAATCACATTGAGCCGGGAGTGTAGGGAGTGGGCAGCAGGGGCCACGGAAGTGGAAATCCAGCAACTAATTCAGGATAATGCTCGCCCGGGTGATGTGATTATCTACACAGATGGTTCGGTGTTGAGAGGTAGTAAAAGTGCCTGGGGTTTCTTGGCAAAGGCTAATGGCCGACGTTTGGTGCAGGAGAGCCTGGCAAATGATACCACAACATCTAGCTTAAGAATGGAGATGGAAGCAGTGAGTGCAGCTTTCCGCTGGATGGAGAATACGATGCACACACACACACATCGTGATTGTAACTGACTCAGAAAGCATGCTGAGTAGGGTGCTGACAGGCAAGCTTCGTGCCGAGTGGCTTGCTTCGCTTCGGAAGTCACGGGTGTCAAGCATCGTCTGGATCTTTTCTCCGGAGCATGCTGGTGTGCTGGGGAATGAACCGGCAGACAGATTGGCTGGCTCTGCAAAACTTGGTGGTGTATTGATGCATGATAAGGCAGACGTGGTTGCGGTCTTGTGAGAGCAGGTGTACACCACGGAGGAGCAAATGGATTACCATGGTCTGGCAAGAATGCGACAGCGTGGAGTGACGAGGGGACCTGGCCGATGCTCGACGCTTAAAGGAAAGGCGAGATGCACATAAAATCAGATTGCTACTGGTACTATTGGGGTTGGAACTCTTCGTTGGCTTCTGAGAATGGGGGCGGAGCGCTTATGGGAATGCCCCGAATGATGTGATGTCGGTTCCTACATCAATCTGTCAATCAATCAATCAATCAGTATCAGAGAGGGAAGTGTCATTTGTTCCATGGATCTACTGCACCATCATCAGAGAGGAGAGTGTCATTTGTTCTAGGAGGTAGGAAGGAAAGAGAGAGAGAGAGAGAGAGAGAGAGGGGGGGGAGAGGAATAGAGAGAGGAAGGGAGAGGGAGAAAAGGAGAGGGAGGGAAATAAGGAGAGAGACAGAGGGAGATGGAAGGCGAAGGAGGGATACTGAGGGAGAGAGGCAATGGGAGGGAGGGAGAAAGGGATAGGGAGGGAGAGAGAGTGCGAGAGAAAGAGAGAGGGGGGAGAGAGTGAAAGAGATAGGAAGCAAGAGAGGAAGAGGGGGAGAGAGGGTAATGAAGGGAAAGGGAGAGAGAGAGGGAGAGGGAGAGAGGGCGAGGGTGAGAGAGGGGGATAGGGAGATAGAAGGAGAGAAAAGGGAGGAGATAGACAGACAGAGCGAGAGATACGGAGGTATGGGAGGAATTGGCGAGGATTCAATGTCGTTTCAACGGGTTCTGATGATGCTCAGCACAAGCCCTGCTATCCGACCATGATAACATGGCGTGTCAAGTCTAGAGGATCGGCTTTATTGCACCGGGTTTTGTCCCATATGGTTCGGTCTGAACTCGACAGCCCCAGTGATCCCACGAGTCTTGGAGAATGTGACACTCGTCAAATTAAAGACTATGTCAAGAATCGACCACAACTTACATTGTCCAAGGCTCGCGGCTTTTTACTTTTGCCACGGAGATCCCCTTACCCTGCCCTACTCCCTCACCAACCCAGAGAAGTACTCATGTGTGTGGTTTGTGTAAATATCTTGCTCTTGTTGTTCCCTTGATAAAGACATATTTCGCACACACACAAATGACTGTGGGAGATCAAAAGCGGACGGGCATGTGAGAGTGTGTTACATCAGACAGCCTCTTTTCCGTTTGCTGAACTGGCTGGAATTCCGATAGAAGTACTGCGAGCATAGGTTGTTGTGCCAGGGGCAATGACATCCATGTACTTGACAAGGAAAGTTAACATTGTCGTTATGACTAGATAAGTTGCTGGTCAGTTAGTTAGTTGTTAGTAAGCTAGGTGGTTAGTTTGTTGATTAGTTAGTTGACTAGTTAGATAGTTAGCTGTTTAGTTAGTTAGTTAGTTAATTAGTTAGTTAGATAGTTAGTCGTTTAGTTAGTTAGTCAGTTGTTTCGTTAGTTAGTTAGTTAGTTATTTAGTTAGTTAATCAGTTATGTAGTTAGTTAGTTAGTTCGTTACTTAGTTAGTTAGCTAGTTAGTTAGTTACTTAGTACTTAGTTAGTTAGTTAGTTAGTTAGTTGCACCAACACTCACTTCCTCTGATGATGTGAAAGGTGCATTCTATGAGCATTCTTAGACTCTGTGATCAAGGCAGTACTAAAATCTGACAACATGTATGTGCTCGGTGATTTCAATGCTCGAGTGGGTATGAGCCCGAGTTCATGGCCAGTGTGCCTCGGAAAATAAACATCCGTTGCATGAATGAAAAGGCTGCTGGAGCATTGCAGCAGAAATGACCTATGTATTACAAACTCCTGTTTTAAGGCAAAAGAGCGGCATAAAGTCACATAGAAACACCAACGATCTGGCCATTAGCATAAACTAGACTTCTTCATCATACGGAGACAACATTTGAATCAAACATCATGAACTCGAAGTCACCACAGTGCTGATTGTGGTACAGATCAGTCTATAGTTGTTGCATGGGTTAGACTTAGATCAAAGAGAATCTACACAGCTAAACACAAATATGGCCCCAGGATAACCAAACAAAAAACAACATAGGTAGTCTCCGTGGCGAAGTTGTCAAGTCGTCTGCCTCGCGCTCTGAAGGTTGTGGGTTCGATTCCTGAGGGTCTTCACTGGAGCTTCGGAGTTCGTGCTTCGTGTGACGCTTTCGACACGCCGCCCTGCTGAAAAAGCCCGAGCCATATGAGATAAAACCCGGTGCAATGAAGTCGACCCTCTATTAATATTATCAACACTAAAGATAATGATACGCATTTTGAGTTCCAACAGCATCTTGAAGACGCTTTCACTGATACATCAGAAAATTGTACAGCAAGTGAAAAGTGGGGCAAACTTTAGGAAACTATAAAACATCGGTAGTTGAGTATGTAACAGTGGATCATAAGAGGCAAGGCGGTGTGCGGCAAACAGCCAGACACTGCAGTCCCTGACTGATAGAAAGAAGATAGCTCTCTTAAAAAAAACAAGGAATGAATAACACGAACCACTCTCAGTGAGCTGAAACAAGCTAGGACGGATGCTCAAACGACTAGTTGATCACGTTATGAGAGTGCATTTAAAATGCAAGTGATCAGGGAAACATTAAACGCATGTATGAAGGGGTAAAGAAATCTTGGGGTCCAATGATCAAAAGAAGTGCTACATTGAAAACCCTAACTGGAAAACTCATCACTGATAAGAAACAGTTGATGGATAGGTGGTTAGAACACTCTTTTGAGCTTTACTCAAGCGAGACCAAACTAGCGGATGATGCCCTCAATTCCAAAGAGGCTCTACCAACTCTTGACCACCTGGACACACTTCCCACCATAACAGAAGTTAAGTGTGCTATAAATGAACTTGCATCTGGCAAGGCCCCAGGTAAGGATGGAATTCTAATAGAGGTTATGAGGAGGGCAAGCCACACTCGCTCTACAGATCCAGAGCTATTCTGGCGAGAAGGACAAGTCCCACAGGATTTCAAAGATTCAAGCATCATAACACTGTACAAGAACAAGGGCGATCGGAGCGACTGCAACAACTATAGGGGTATCTCACTTCTGTGTATTGTTGGAAAAGTATTTGCCAGAATTGTTCTGCGCAGACTTCAAGTCCTAGGAGATCAAGTCTACCCCGAATCACAGTGTGGCTTTCGAAGGAATCGGTATACCACTGATATGATATTCTCATTGCGATAAATGCAAGAAAAATGCCATGAACATAATCAACCACAGTGGTTCGCAACCGGAGGGGAATCCCCTCCCCCCACCCCCCAATCCCCTCTGGGTATGGAATTTTAGGGTTTCCGTGGGTGGGGAGGGGGGTATAATATCATCAAATGGCATATCAGAAAACGAGATCGAAAATACTCGTAGATGCTATAAGGCAAACGAGCTCATTGGACAAAGGGAACCGATACTAAAGAACAAACACGTATTAATAGATAATAAAAATGCACTCTACAACACAATCTTCCAACCAACTCTGTGTTACCTATGCCAAATCTGGACAATGACAGAAAAAGAGAAATTAAAACAACTTACAACAACAGAAATTAGATTCATATTCAATCAATCAATCATGTGCCATGCAGGAAAGCGTGGGCGGTCATGACTCGCCATTTCACCCACACCAGACTCGTGAATCAGCTCAGTGTTCCTGTCTCGTCCATGCCATGTGGCCAAGCCATCCAGGTATTTTCATCTCGGTCTTCCTCTTCGTATGTTCACTAAGTTCTCCAATCCATTTCTTATCATAACATGGCCAACAAATGTTGACTGTCTACGTCTAATTTCTCTAATCAATTTACGATGTTCATTTGTCTCATGTAGTACTTGGTCATTGGTTTTTCTGTCTGTCCATGGTATTCTTTGCATTTTCTTCAGAAACCACATTTCTGCAGCCATCAGATGTTGTTCAGCTTGACTGCACATTGTCCAAATTTCACATCCATACAAAAGAACAGGCTCTATGTATCCCCTCAACACTCGTTTTCTCGATTCAATTAACATCTTTTTATTGGTCAGAATGTTTTTCATCTTGCTAAAGGCTACTTTCGCCATGGCGATTCTTGTTCTAATCTCTTCAAGGCATCTCCCATCAGATGTTATAACTGTTCCAAGATAATTGTACCGATTCACTTGTTGAAGAATATTTCCATTTACTTGTATATTACATTGTGGCACTTCTTCCTTCCTAGTGACGACCATAACCTGCGTCTTTTTACAATTTAATTCTAACCCCAGTTGCTCACTGTGTACAACAACTGCGTCTACTAATTGTTGCAGATCCTGTGCATTGTCTGCAATCAATACTGTATCATCTGCATATCTAATGTTATTGATGTTTCGTCCTCCAATGCTGATTCTTTTATATCTTCTACATTTTTGAAAATATTTTCACTATATAGGGAAAAAAGATCTTGAGACATTACACATCCCTGCCTAACACCACTCTTAATAGGTTGATATTGTCCCATTTCATTATCAATCCTTATGGCAGATTGTTGTTTCCAATATATGTTTTTTATAAGTCTAATGTCTTTCCCATCAATTTGTAGATCTGCAAGCATATCCACCATGTTAACATGTCTATCTCTATCAAAAGCCTTTATGTATGTAGTCAATAAAGCAAAGATGTATATCCTTGTTTATTTCTATAGCACGTTCAATAACTGTTCGCAGCATATACACAGCATTTACTGCACCCTTTCCTTCTACAAACCCACATTGTACTTCCCCTATTTCAGGTTGTATTTTCTTCCTCACTCTTTGCATGATAATTCGTAGCAAATTCTTTGTGATGTGACTCATTATACTAATTGTTCTATGTTGATCACATTCCAAGGCTTATAATTTCTTTGGTATTGCAATAAATACAGAGTTACATAATTCAGAAGGTATATCTTCAGTATCATATAATGTGTTCAGCAGTCTGGTGACTTGATCTAGTCCAAATTCTCCTAAAGCTTTAATCATTTCAGTTGTGATGTTATCTGCACCGGGGGCCTTGCCAGCTTTCATATGCTTAAGAACATTTCGAACCTACATCTTCAAAATTGGCGGTCCTTCATTATTAAATCTAATATCATACTGTTCCTCTCTGTTATCATTATACAGGTCTTTCACATAATCTGTCCATACATGTAGAATCTGATCTTTTTCTATTATGATTCTGCCATCTTTAGTTTTTAGACAGCTTGTTGATGTATTTGTTCTTTTATTAGTAAATTCCTGAATTCTTTTGTGCACTAATTTGGTGCTTTGACTGTTGTGTTGTTTTTCCAATTTCTAAGCACTTTTCCTCAATGCTACGCTTCTTTTGCCTCCTTACATAATATTCTGACTTGTCTGTGAATTTCTTCATATTTGTCAGAATTATTTTTGTAGAGTCTTCTTGTTTCCATTATGTGTAAAATTTCTTCAGTCATCCATTTCTTACGATCCACCTTCTTTAATTTTGGAATAGTTATTTCTGCAGCCAAACTGATTGAATTCTTCAAAATTTCCTACTGATCATCCACATCCTAGAGTAATATCTCTAGATGAGACAATATATCAAATCTGTTCTGTACTTCTATGTTGAATTTGTTTTGTATTTCCTTGTCATTTCTCAATGTACACAAATCTTATTTAGTGTTTCCTGTTATATACTTGACTTTCTTCAACTTTATCCTCAATGTTCCTGTGAGTAATCTGTGGTCACTATAACAATCAGCACGGGGAACTGTTTTTGTAATTGTTAGCGCGTTTCTAAATCTTCTGCTATCAGAATGTAGTCAATCTGGTTTCTTATCCTGCTATCAGGACTCCTCCATGTCCATAATCTTTTAGGGTGTTGCTTAAACCAGGTGTTTCCTATAATAATTTCCTTTTCTTTTGCCCACTCTACGAGCCTGTATCCTCTTTCATTTCTCTCTCCTAAACCATAGTTTCCTACTGTGTATCTATCACCTTGATTTCCTACTTTTGCATTGAAGTTTCCTATTATGAAGTTTATTTCTGAATTTTTACGTTTCTTTAAGGCAGACTCTATGTCATTATACAATTCCTCTACACTATCTTCACTGGATTCTCCTGTTGGTGCATATACGTGAATAACATTTATGCTAAAAGTTCTGCTACTCAATTTAACTAGTAGAACTCTGTCCGACACGCTCCAATGTCCTTGAACAGATTTTGATGTTTTCCGGTCCATAATAATTGCCACTCTCCTTTGTCGATCTTCACCTCCAGAATAAATAATCTTAAAATCTTCATCTATTATCTTGATGCCTGCTCCTGTCCATCTCGTTACGCACATCCTTAAAATATTATTTTTTTCTCTTTGTATTTCTTGTTTTATGTTCTCTAATTTTTCGTCGTTATTTAACGTCCTAACGTTCCATGTTGCTAATTTTAATGTCTGTGTCCTAGTCTTGCGATGATCAGTCTTTAGGCGAATCATAATGTACTAGGCACTTTTAAAGAGATAGTTTGCCGTCGCCATTTTACCGGAAGATTCATATTACGAATATGTTATGCATCAAGACAAGAGCAAGTCAGAAATGAATAAATCAGGACTACAGTGGAGGTTAAAGCAACGCTGGATTTTATTAGAAAACAGCAAGTTAAATGGTTTGGCCATACAACAAAGGCTACCAACTTACAGTGCTGGTCTCCTTGGCCTAGAGATTAGCAACTTTTTCTGTAACACCGAATACTCTCGTGATTTACGTGAGCGCACGAGAATTGGAAGCAGTTCGATTCGCGCCAGTGACTTATGAGAGTATGGAGCCGGTCGCTCAGAAAGTCGTGGCGTGCTGATGAGCGTAATCTAGCCCAGGAATCAACATACAGCTCAAAGATGCTGATGTTGACCGCAATATCCTGAAACAGGATGGAAATGCGGAAACCAAACCAAAAACAAAATAACCAACCGACAGTATACCACAACAAGCAAAGGTGTAAAGAGGAAACGGAACCAGAAGAAGACCATGTAACTGATGGAGAGCGGAAATAAAAGAATCCATGAGAATCAAGGTAAGTGATACCCATAAACGAGCACTCATCCTGCTATTTATGCTTCACTCCCACACCGCAAGGTACAAGAGGAACAAGATGAGATCATTACACAAACATAGAAACATGATTACATTATTGTACACAAACATACAAACATGATTTCATTATTGTACACAGTCGCAATCATGGTTAGGGTATTTTGTACAAACACAGAAGCATAAATAGATTATTGTATACACATACACACAGGTAATTGCATTATTGTATTCATCCATCCATCATGTTCCATGCCGGTAAGCGTGGGCGGTCATGATTCGCGATTTCACTCTATCACCAGAGTCGTGGATCAGCTTAATGTTCTTGTCTCAACTATATCACGTGGCCAAGCCATACAGGTATTGACTTCTCGGTCTTCCCCTTGTTCCTCGATCTTGCCAGCTGTCATCAAGTTCTCCGATGTATGTCCTCTCATAATTTGCCCAAAATAATTGGACTGTCTACGTCTAATTTCTCTAATCAGTTTACGATTTTCATTTGTTTTTTTTAGGACATGGTCATTGGTTTTTCTGTCTATCCATGGTATTCTTTATATTCTCCTCCGAAACCACATTTCCATAGCCATCAGCTTGACTACACACACACACACACACACACACACACGCACCCACACACACTACACACACATACACACACAGCAACGCAGGCAGGCAGGCAGACAGGTAGGCAGACAGGTAGGCACACAGACACACATACCTCACGTACGTACATACATACATACATGCACGCATGAGCGCGCGCATGCATGCATGAAGGCAGGCCGAGATGTTAGCAGTTAGCAGACAGACTGACATACATACATCAATTTCTGTATATGCATGAGTAGACATCTAAGAAACGTGCTACAGTCAGTCAGGCCTCACGCCCCCCTCACCTCAATCTAAGAGTACATACGTTACTGGTGAACTTTGACCTGTGAATTTATAGCAGTATACACTTCAAAAACACAACACACAACACACAGCGGGTGTGTACACACCTGGCAGAGTTTGATGGACCTTGCAGAGATCATTCCGTGACAGAGAGATGTAGTCATTGGATTCGGCGGGTGAGTCGGCATGTCCGTCAGACTTGGTTGTCTTGCGTCGCCTGTGAACACATTCATGGAGTTGAAGTCACATTGAATGTTGCTTGTGTTTGTGTCTGCTGTACTCTGTGAGTGTGAATGACCATGGTTAGTTCACTTCATTATCTTGCTGTGATCAATTTAGACGTATGACTGTATGTTATTGTCTAGCATGCCTGTGTTAAGAACTTTACTTTAATGCGTGAACATTATTTATTCGTTTTATTTTAACTTCTTTTTAACTTTTTGACTTCCGTTACAAATGGCGACGAAGTGGCATCGTTTATTCTTCGGGGAGACGCTGTTTAGAGTTTTCCTGTGGATTATGTGATGTTATTTCGTATTCGTTTATTGGAAGTGTTCAAAAGAAGCCATGGAGGGCAGGTGATGGAGGCAATTTTGAGGGCAGCCGACAGATATTTGTTGGTTATGGTCTCAAGTTACGCGAAGGCAGGCAGAGGATCTCTTTCGTGAGACAGTGGCTGCCGTCAAACGACCAGTACATATAATATTTTAGGGATGTGCGAAACGAGATGAGCAGGAGCAGGCATCAAGATAGATTAAGATTTTAAGATTATTTATTCTGGAGATAAAGATCGACAAAGAGGAGTGGCAATAATTTTGGACCGGAAACAATCAAAATCTGTTCAAGGATATTGGGCCGTGTCGGACCGAGTTCTACTAGTTAAATTTAGTGGCAGAACATCTAGCATAAATACTATTCAATTATATGCCTGTCAGCAACTTACTTGCGACAGGTAATTCAGGACTCCCTACTTTTGCACAACACGATTTAATAACTCGTGTGGTTTGCAAAAGGATACATTTTTATTTAGAGCTGATTACAAACAAGCTCTGCGAGCGGAATACTTCATTGATAATCAACAACATGGTATGTTTCACAGATGCAATGAAGAGGTGGAAATAATGATACTATTTACTAATTGGAATCTAAAGCCTAGCTAACACTATTGCTGATAAACTATATAAGATTCCTAGAGAGCACGTCTGCTCTCTATCCGTCCTTGTCCCAGTCTGAGCCACGCTTCTAATTGCGCGTTCAACCACGGACATTCAGTCCTGCATGCGCTGGCGAGTTTGCGTGCGTAGAGTCCCAGCACGCTTGGTCAGTTAACTAAAGTAACTGGTATTCTCCAGTTACTCGTCGAGAGGCGAGTTTCCTATACTCTTGAGAAACCCTCGCTCATAAGCACTCAATGCTCTCTTAGTTGACACGAGTGTGTCCTGTTGTCACGCTAAATATAGTGCCCGTGTCTCTCCTGTCTAGTGTTCTCTGTATAGCTCCATCTTAACTCTCTAAGCTTCTATGTAGATCTTTGACAATGCCCCAACAGGAGAATCCATTGAAGATAGTGTAGAGGAATTTTATAATGACAAAGAGTCTGCCTTAAAGAAAAGTAAAAATCCAGATTGACTACATTCTGATTAGCATAAGATTTAGAAATACACTAACAATAGCAAAAAAAAGTTCCCAGTGCTGATTGTTATAGTGACCACAGATTACTCACAGGAACATTGAGGATAAAGTTGAAGAAAGTCAAGTATATAACAGGAAACACTAAATATGATTTGTGTACATTGAGTAATGACAAGGAAATACAAAACAAATTCAACATAGAAGTACAGAACAGATTTGATATATTGTCTGATCTAGAGATATTACTCCAGGATGTGGATGATCAATGGGAAGTGTTGAAGAATTCAATCAGTTTGGCAGCAGAAAAATCTATTCCAAAATTAAAGAAGGTGGGTCGTAAGAAATGGGTGACAGAAGAAATTTTACACCTAATGGAAACAAGAAGACTCAACATAAATAATTCTGTCAAATATGAAGAAATTAAAAGACAAGTCAGAATATTATGTAATGAGGAGGCAAAAGAAGCATAGCTTGAGGAAAAGTGCTTAGACATTGAAAAACATCACAATAGTCAAAATACCAAATTAGTGCACAAAAGAATTCATGAACTTACTAATAAAAGAACAAGTATATCAACAAGCTCTCTAAATACTAAAGATGGCAAAATCATAATAGAAAATGATCAGATTCTACATGTATGGACATATTATGTGAAAAAAACTTTATAATGATAACGGAGAGGAAGAGTATGATATTAGATTTAATAATGAAGGACCGCCAAGTTTAAAGATAGAGGTGTGAAATGTTCTTAAGCATATAAAAGCTGGCAAGGCCCCCGGTGCAGATAACATCACAACAGAAATGATTAAAGCTTTAGAAGAATCTGGACTAGATAAAGTCACCAGACTGCTGAACACATTATATGATACTGAAGATATACCTTCTGATTTATGTAACTCTGTATTTATTACGTGATCAACATAGAACAATTAGTATAATGAGTGACATCACACAAATTTTGCTACGTATTATCATGCAAAGAGTGAGGAAGAAAATACAACCTGAAATAGGGGAAGAACAATGTGGGTTTGTAGAAGGAAAGGGTACAGTAAATGCTGTGTATATGCTGCGAAGTTATTGAACGTGCTATAGAAGTAAACAAGGATATACATCTTTGCTTTATTGGCTACACAAAGGCTTTTCATAGTTAGACATATCAACATGGTGGATATGCTTGCAGATCTACAAATTGATGGGAAAGACATTAGACTTATAATAAACATATATTGGAAACAACAAGCTGCCAGAAGGATTGATAATGAAGTGGGACAATATCAACCTATTAAGAGAGGTGTTCGGCATGGATATGTAATGTCTCCAGATCTTTTTTCCCTATTCAGTGAAAATATTTTCAGAAATGTAGAAGACATAAATGGAATCAGCACTGGAGGATGAAACATCAATAACATTGGATATGCAGATGATACAGTATTGATTGCAGACAATGCACAAGATCTACAACAATTAGTAGACGCATTTGTTGTACACAGTGAGCTTCTGGGGTTGGATTTAAATTGTAAAAAGACACATATTATGGTCGTCACTAGGAAGAACGAAGTACCACAATGTAATATACAATTAAATGGGAATATTCTTCAACAAGTTAATCGGTACAATTATCTCGGAACAGTCATAACATTTGATGGGAGATGCCTTGAAGAGATTAGAACAAGAATCGCCATGGCAAAAGTAGGCTTTAGCAAGATGAAAAACATTCTGTCCAATAAAAAGATGTCAATTGAAACGAGAAAAAGCGTGTTGAGGGGATATATAGAGCCTGTTCTTTCGTATGAATGTGAAACTCGGACAATGTGCTTTCAAGATGAAAAATATTTGATGGTTGCAGAAATGTGGTTTCTGAGGAAAATGCAAAGAATACCATAGACAGACAGAAAAACCAATGACCAAGTGTTACAGGAGACAAATTAAAATCGTAAATTGATTAGAGAAATTAGTCGTAGACAGTCAAAAATTTGTGGACATGTTATGAGAAGAAATGGATTGGAGAACATAGTGACAACTGGCAAGATCGAAGGGACAGACCAAGATGAAGACCGATAGGAAAATACCTGGATGGATTTATCCACATGGCATGGCCGAGAAAGGAACCCTGAGCTAATGCACGAGTCTGGTGATCGAGTGAAATGGCGAGTCATGACCGCCCACGCTTTCCGGCATGGCACATCATTGATTGATTGATTGATTTTAACTGCTGACATCGATGCGAAACTAATACAGACAGACAGACAGACAGACAGACAGACAGACAGACAGACAGACAGACAGACAGACAGACAGACAGACAGACAGACAGACAGACAGACAGACAGACAGACAGACAGACAGACAGACAGACCGACCGACCGACCGACTACCCGAACGAACGAACGAACGAACGAACGAACGAATAATCTTTATTTTCAAAGATTTAAGAATTGGGCCATCAGATCTGTTTGACATTCTGCCCTTCTTCTTTCTTTCCTCTCATACATTCTTTCTTTCAACATCACTTATGAAGCAAATCCTTTGACAACGTGTTGGTGTGTGTGTGTGTGTGTGTGTGTGTGTGTGTGTGTGTGTGTGTGTGTGTGTGTGCATGTGTGTGTGCATGTGTGTGTTTGCATGTGTGTGAGTGTGTGATTGTGTGGTTGTGTCTGTGTGTTATTGTGTATGTACATGTGTGTGTGTATGTGCATGTGTGTGTGTGTATGTATGTGCATGGTTGTGTGTGTATGAACCATACGTGGGGCATATGTTTATATGAGTTGATTGTGTGTGTAATAAAATCTCACGCTGTGCATGTATTTATATCAGTAGATTCTGTGTGTGTGTGTGTGTTTGTGTGTGTGGGGGGGGGGGGAACAGAATCACAATTGCGCACATATGTATATGGGTAGTTTATCTCATGTTTAGGTGTAACCTGGTAGCGGCCTGCCCTTATCGATGTGCAGTTGCCGAAGGTGTTATAACCTGCGTGTGTGATTGTCTTCCTAAATGTTCCTCCTGATCCTAGAAGATTGGACGTGGGAATATCTACCCCGGTGGGTAGACAATTTACCATCATGGCGTACTAGTGGTCTTTCCACAGCATGATTGGCGACATTTCCGTTTCTGTTAGAAGTGGACGTCCTACCTAAAGCCAGTCCGCCTCTTATGCTGAATAATTCACAACATTCTCCCTTCATGGGCAGAGGTCACTACACAAGTGCTGTATCACAGCTATAACAGTGCTGTAGGAAACATGACTGCAACAGTGCTGTAGCACAAATCACTACAGTAGTGCTGTAGCACAAATCACTACAATAGTGCTATAGCAAATATCACTACAATAGTCCTGCAAAACAAATCACTACAACAGTGCTGTAGCACAAATCACTACAACAGTGCCGTAGCACAAATCACTACAATAGTACTGTATTACAAATCACTACAACAGTGCTGTAGCACAAATTACTACAACAGGGCTGTAGCACAAATCACTACAACAGTGTCATTAATTATATCACGTGCAGCAGTCTCCAGGCGTGGACACGACATGGCAACCTACCTACGACAAGACAGCAACAACCATCAGAAGCACCAGCACACAAACACCGCCAACCACGGGGCCCGAAACAACAGCAGTTATATTCAGGTTGCCATTACTGTACAGCTCTGGAGACGATACAATAGTGACACCTTACTCAACAACTGTAGAAACAGCCATTCAAAGTCATGTTTCCGTCATGTGTTATTATGTCTGTGTGTCTATGTGTATGTGTGTGCATGTGTGCACAGAAGCATGTGTATTTATATGGGTGTATATGCAGCTAGTGTATGCGTGTGTATCTGGTGCGGGTTGTGTGTATGTGGGTGTGTCTGGTGCCTGTTGTGTGTACAGCTACCGCGGCTCTCCCCTCCCCCGCCCAAACGATGTACCGCACTTACATAATAAGCTAGAACAGGTGCAGGATGGGATGGAAGCGGGCCGCCAGCCAGTGGACAATGTCCGAGGTTTGGGAAATAACTAAAGACAGTCACATGAAGGCAACATTTCACACTGCAGGCCAGATGATCGAGCTGGAACAACAAACGGGCCATAGATTTATAATCCTCATTGTCTATGTTTTCTTGCCTGTCAATCAAAGTTCTGTGGGGAATTTTGTCTGACAGTCTACGTTCTGTGAAGCCTTTTGTCTGTTATTCTATGCTTCGTGAAGCATTTTGTCTGTTATTCTAAGTTTTTTGAAGCATGTTACGTGTATGTCTTCGTTCTGTGAAGTATATTGCCTGACAGCATAGGGTCTGTGAAGCATTTTATCCGTAAGTCTACGTTCTACGAAGCTCTTCTCCTGTCAGTCTACGTTGTGTGAAGCATTTTATATGTCAGTCTACGTACTGTGAAGTAATTTACCTGTCAGTCTAAGTTGTGTGAAGCATTTTACCTGTCAGTCTACGTTGTGTGAAGTATTTTACCTATGAGCCTACGTTGTGCGGGGCATTAAAATTACCAGGGCGTACCCAGGTCGCTCTCTGTAACAGAATGGACGAGCTATAACTATAAGAGAAACATACGGTATACGACGTGAGTAGCGGCAATGATCCTCATAGTTGACTGATTTAAACCGCGTTCTTCCAATACCAGCACACTTCAGCTTCGTGCATCTCTTCCTCGCGAGGGTCCCAACACCTGCACTTTCCCCCTTCCTGCATCTATTCTTCGCGGGGTGCCAACACCACCACTCTTCCCCTTCCTGCATCTGTTCCTCGCGAGGTGCCAATTCCATATTTCTGTCTGTATCCTTCTGTTTCATATTATCATTTTTACTACCACTCGATTTTAACATATACTGTATGCACTGCTTATTTCATCATGTTTATGTTAATCTTGTTAATTATCTATTGAATTGCATCACTGTGTTTTTTTTTACGTCAGACAATGTATATGCGTATTTTTCTTGTTCCATTTTGATAATTTCCCCATGTTTTCAAATTTCTTCTAATTTTAAAAAAAAATTGTTTTCTGAGGATGCTCACGATAATCGTCAATGTAAGTGTGTGTAAAATGTGGGAGTTTGTTCTTATTAGTTTTTAGTGATTATGTGAGGCAGCGTGTATGTGTGTAGATGTGTGAGTGTGTGTGGGAGCGGATGGGTGTGTGTATGTGTGTGTCTATGTATGTGTTTGTATGTGTGCGAATGAGTGTGTATGTATTCGTATATGTGTGCATATATGTGTATGTGTGTAAGTGTGTATGTTTGTGTGTTTGTGTGTGTGTGTGTTTGCGTGTATGTGTGTATGTATGTTTATGTGTGTAAGTGTGTGTACGTGTGATCTTGTGTATGTGTGTATGTATGTTTATGTGTGTAAGTGTGTGTACGTGTGATGTTGTGTATGTGTGTGTATGCATGTATATATGTGTAAGTAAGTATATGTGTGAGTGGGTATATGTGATTATGTGTCTAAATGTGTGTATGTGTGTTAGTGTATTTATGTGTGTATGTGTGTATGTGTGTATGTCTGTGTGTACGTGTGTGTGTTTGTATGTGTATATGTGTGTAAGTGCATATGTTTGTGTCCACATGAGTGTCTGCATGCCGTGTATACGAGGGAGTGTGTATTTGTGTGTTATTGAGTATGTGCATAACTGTGAGAGTTTGTGTAAATTATGCAAGTATGTATGCAGGTATGTATGCGTGTGTTTATGAATGGGCGTGTGTATGTGTGTCTGCCTGTCTCATAACATGGTAATATGCATTGTTTATGTTTAAAACATCCAATTGACAATGTTGTTTTCCTATGTAAATGTAACATGGACAATTGATGAACGAATGAAGAGTAATTGGAAGGGCCGCATGTAAGATGGGCCTGCGTTCCCTATTTGTGACCCTTTAAAAATAATGTTTGTTTGTTCGTTCGTTTGTTCGTTCCTTCATCGTTCCTGCATCTATTCCGCGCTGGTTCCCAACACCAGCACTCTTCCCCTTCCTGCATCTATTCCTCCAAGGGTCCCAACACCAGAACTCTTCCTCTCCCTGCATCTATTTCTTCCTGGATCCTTACACCAGCACTCTTCCCCTTCCTGCATCTATTCCTCTAGGGGTCCCAATACCAGAACTCTTCCACTTCCTGTATCTATTACTTGCTGGTTCCTTACAACAGCACTCTTCCCCTTCCTGTATCTATTTCTTCCTGGATCCTTACACCAGCACTCTTCCCCTTCCTGCATCTATTTCTTCCTGGATCCTTACACCAGCACTCTTCCCCTTCCTGCATCTATTTCTTCCTGGATCCTTACACCAGCACTCTTCCCCTTCCTGCATCTAATCCTCTAGGGGTCCCAATACCAGAACTCTTCCACTTCCTGTATCTATTACTTGCTGGTTCCTTACAACAGCACTCTTCCCCTTCCTGTATCTATTTCTTCCTGGATCCTTACACCAGCACTCTTCCCCTTCCTGCATCTATTTCTTCCTGGATCCTTACACCAGCACTCTTCCCCTTCCTGCATCTATTTCTTCCTGGATCCTTACACCAGCACTCTTCCCCTTCCTGCATCTATTCCTCTAGGGGTCCCAATACCAGAACTCTTCCACTTCCTGTATCTATTACTTGCTGGTTCCTTACAACAGCACTCTTCCCCTTCCTGTATCTATTTCTTCCTGGATCCTTACACCAGCACTCTTCCCCTTCCTGCATCTATTTCTTCCTGGATCCTTACACCAGCACTCTTCCCCTTCCTGCATCTATTTCTTCCTGGATCCTTACACCAGCACTCTTCCCCTTCCTGCATCTATTCCTCTAGGGGTCCCATTACCAGAACTCTTCCACTTCCTGTATCTATTACTTGCTGGTTCCTTACAACAGCACTCTTCCCCTTCCTGTATCTATTTCTTCCTGGATCCTTACACCAGCACTCTTCCCCTTCCTGCATCTATTTCTTCCTGGATCCTTACACCAGCACTCTTCCCCTTCCTGCATCTATTTCTTCCTGGATCCTTACACCAGCACTCTTCCCCTTCCTGCATCTATTCCTCTAGGGGTCCCAATACCAGAACTCTTCACTTCCTGTATCTATTACTTGCTGGTTCCTTACAACAGCACTCTTCCCCTTCCTGTATCTATTTCTTCCTGGATCCTTACACCAGCACTCTTCCCCTTCCTGCATCTATTTCTTCCTGGATCCTTACACCAGCACTCTTCCCCTTCCTGCATCTATTTCTTCCTGGATCCTTACACCAGCACTCTTCCCCTTCCTGCATCTATTCCTCTAGGGGTCCCAATACCAGAACTCTTCCACTTCCTGTATCTATTACTTGCTGGTTCCTTACAACAGCACTCTTCCCCTTCCTGTATCTATTTCTTCCTGGATCCTTACACCAGCACTCTTCCCCTTCCTGCATCTATTTCTTCCTGGATCCTTACACCAGCACTCTTCCCCTTCTTGCATCTATTTCTTCCTGGATCCTTACACCAGCACTCTTCCCCTTCCTGCATCTATTCCTCTAGGGGTCCCAATACCAGAACTCTTCCACTTCCTGTATCTATTACTTGCTGGTTCCTTACAACAGCACTCTTCCCCTTCCTGTATCTATTTCTTCCTGGATCCTTACACCAGCACTCTTCCCCTTCCTGCATCTATTTCTTCCTGGATCCTTACACCAGCACTCTTCCCCTTCCTGCATCTATTTCTTCCTGGATCCTTACACCAGCACTCTTCCCCTTCCTGCATCTATTCCTCTAGGGGTCCCAATACCAGAACTCTTCCACTTCCTGTATCTATTACTTGCTGGTTCCTTACAACAGCACTCTTCCCCTTCCTGCATCTATTTCTTCCTGGATCCTTACACCAGCACTCTTCCCCTTCCTGCATCTATTTCTTCCTGGATCCTTACACCAGCACTCTTCCCCTTCCTGCATCTATTTCTTCCTGGATCCTTACACCAGCACTCTTCCCCTTCCTGCATCTATTCCTCTAGGGGTCCCAATACCAGAACTCTTCCACTTCCTGTATCTATTACTTGCTGGTTCCTTACAACAGCACTCTTCCCTTCCTGTATCTATTTCTTCCTGATCCTTACACCAGCACTCTTCCCCTTCCTGTATCTATTTCTTCCTGGATCCTTACACCAGCACTCTTCCCCTTCCTGTATCTATTTCTTCCTGGATCCTTACACCAGCACTCTTCCCCTTCCTGTATCTATTTCTTCCTGGATCCTTACACCAGCACTCTTCCCCTTCCTGTATCTATTTCTTCCTGGATCCTTACACCAGCACTCTTCCCCTTCCTGCATCTATTCCTCTAGGGGTCCCAATACCAGAACTCTTCCACTTCCTGTATCTATTACTTGCTGGTTCCTTACAACAGCACTCTTCCCCTTCCTGTATCTATTTCTTCCTGGATCCTTACACCAGCACTCTTCCCCTTCCTGTATCTATTTCTTCCTGGATCCTTACACCAGCACTCTTCCCCTTCCTGCATCTATTTCTTCCTGGATCCTTACACAAGCACTCTTCCCCTTCCTGCATCTATTTCTTCCTGGATCCTTACACCAGCACTCTTCCCATTCCTGCATCTATTCCTCTAGGGGTCCCAATACCAGAACTCTTCCACTTCCTGTATCTATTACTTGCTGGTTCCTTACAACAGCACTCTTCCCCTTCCTGTATCTATTTCTTCCTGTATCCTTACACCAGCACTCTTCCCCTTCCTGTATCTATTTCTTCCTGGATCCTTACACCAGCACTCTTCCCCTTCCTGTATCTATTTCTTCCTGGATCCTTACACCAGCACTCTTCCCCTTCCTGTATCTATTTCTTCCTGGATCCTTACACCAGCACTCTTCCCCTTCCTGTATCTATTTCTTCCTGGATCCTTACACCAGCACTCTTCCCCTTCCTGCATCTATTCCTCTAGGGGTCCCAATACCAGAACTCTTCCACTTCCTGTATCTATTACTTGCTGGTTCCTTACAACAGCACTCTTCCCCTTCCTGTATCTATTTCTTCCTGGATCCTTACACCAGCACTCTTCCCCTTCCTGTATCTATTTCTTCCTGGATCCTTACACCAACACTCTTCCCCTTCCTGTATCTATTTCTTCCTGGATCCTTACACCAGCACTCTTCCCCTTCCTGTATCTATTTCTTCCTGGATCCTTACACCAGCACTCTTCCCCTTCCTGTATCTATTACTTGCTGGTTCCTTACACCAGCACTCTTCCCCTTCCTGCGTCTATTACTTGCTGGATCCTTACACCAGCACTCTTCCCCTTCCTGCGTCTATTCCTCTAGGGGTCCCAATATCATCACTCTTCCACTTTCTGTATCTATTACTTGCTAGATCCCAACACCAGCACACTTCTCCTTCCCATCCTCCTATCTCTATCCCAAGCTATTACCATTAATATTGGAGTACCTCAGGGATCTATTCTTGGCCCTCTATTTTTTGCCATTTATATAAATGATCTTCCATTAAATCTGTCGTCGTCCTGCGATCTATTTGCAGACGACTGCACAGTATATACAAACGCTATCGATCATAATGTGCTAGAATTATCCTTGCAACAGGAAATAAATAGTGTAGTTAACTGGAGACATGCAAACCGCATGCAAATTAACATTTCTAAAACAAAATCTATGTTAATAGGAACGAGGCAAAGACTTCACACTCTAAACTCGCAGCGAACTCTTCAGCTGCACATTGGCAGCACGCCTGTAGAAAGTGTAACCGAGCACAAGGCACTGGGTGATATCATTTATCAAAATCTAACCTTTAATTCCCATGTTCATGCTCTAGTTAAACAAATAGCCAAAAAAGTATACCAACTTGCCAAAATTAAAAATTTCCTCGACGAAAACACAAGAAAGATATTCCATACTTCCCACATACAAACACATATTGATTATTGCTCTACAATCTGGGATGGATGCTCCAAATCAATAACAAAACGCCTTTATTCGCTCCAGAAAAGGGCAGTGCGTCTAATCAATGGTGATAAGTTTACAGACAATTCTAACTGCATGAACGTCTTCAGTTACTGCCACTCCACAACCGCCTACTTTTTAATAAGGCTAAACTAACTCACAAAACAGTTAACTAACTCACAGAAACAGGCAACTCTGACTGGTTCTCAGTCGAAACAGGAGTGAAACAGGGTTGTGTCTTATCACCGATGCTTTTTGGAATAGCTATCGACTGGGTCATGCGCAAATGCACAAACAACTCAAATATGGGTATCCATTGGGTTGACAAAATTCTAGAAGACCTGGACTTTGCCGACGACATAGTGCTTTTGAGTTCAACACACCCGGATGCCCAAGAGAAAATAAACCACCTCCAAAATGTTTCAGGGCAAATTGGTCTCCAAATTAACACCACAAAAACAAAGACTATTGATCTTACCAACAGTTCAGATGACACCAAATTGAACAGCTACGTTCTTGAAAAAGTCAACAGCTTTACATACTTAGGAAGCAAAATGACATCTACAGGGGACTCAACACCAGAAATATCATCTAGAATCGCACTGGCATCTAGTGCCTTCAATAAACTGTCAAACATCTGGAAGTCAAAGACACTCAGCAAACACACAAAACTTAAAATCTTCAACTCTTGTGTGATTCCAGTGTTAACGTATGGATGTGAAAGTTGGAAATCAACGGTAGCTTTAGATAAAAAATTAGACAATTTTGAGAACAAAAGTCTTAGAAGACTTCTAAACATCCACTGGACAGACTTCAGAACCAATTCGCAAATAAGACAAGAGACTAAGCAAGATACAGTATCCAATTTCATAAGAAGACGCCGTTGGAACTACATCGGCCATGTACTCAGAATGGACAAGTCAAGACTCCCCTATCAAGCCCTCATATGGTCACCAGTAGGGAAAAGAAAACGGGGAAGACCAAGAGAGACCCTGCGTAGAACCATCATTAGAGAAGGCTCATTCAATGGCCAAGTAAATATCCAAGATCTACAACAGGTAGCAGCGAACCGCCAGGCATGGAGAGACAGGACTTCTGCCCTATGCGCCGCCTTAGGCTCAAGAGGAAAGACTAACTAACTAACTAACTAACTAACTAACTCACAAAATCCTATTTCAAAATGCCCCAAGCTACATTTGGCCATTGTTTAAATATAACGCAATACATAGTGAACGACTAAATATACTTCATGTCCCTAAACCTAGGATAGACTTATATAAAACAAGCTTAGCATACTCTACCACTCAGTTGTGGAATAATCTTCCACACTAAATCAAAGACACCACTGTCACCGCCTCACTTATTAGTAGATTGGGAAAGGGCTGCCACTCCAGCCCAAGGGATATAAGCGAGTCAAAGCAGGACCCGAGTAATCGAGAACCTTCTGGAAAGGTTGGGCAGATAGCCCATGGTTCCGTGGACACTGATGTGACCCGCCTAATGCGGGGTCCACGAGGAACTCGCACAGAGTTACCGCCCGTGCGAGTTGGAGACCCGCAAGGACGGTCAGAGGAGATTCGGACTGAAGAGAGACGACAGGGCCTGCCTGAGAGGGACTCATAGATATTCCTAATTATACTAGAATACTTAGACTAGATAGTGTGCTAGAGAATTGTATAACAACTATGTTTCATGTTTAACGATCTGTGATATGATGTACGCTGGCTTGTAACCCACTGCGCCAATGGTACACCACAATAAATATTCTATATTATAGCAAACGTTATTTGCTTTAGTTAATTCATTGTTGCCTGTATGAACCCAACCAGTTCCCTAGATAAGAGTAAGAACATGACAGGCAATTATGGGGGCTAGTTTTCCGGTTGTGGCATACAAAGCTTCATAGAGAATTTTCTGAATTCTGAGTTTTTGTAGGTTTTGTGAAACAGCTATTAAATGCCATATAAAAATATTTAAATGCTTCATATCACATTGATTTGATTAAATCAGAGTTCTGAATCTTTCATACTGTACAAAAACTAGTAGCTATCTAGCGATAGATTGAAATTATTCTGAGTCCCTCAGCAGTGCCAGGTGCAGTAATTATACTGCCGCATTATTTTGATGTTATCTATTATTTTGTTTCCCATGACTTCGACAGTGTTTTGACAGTGACTAATGTTTTCTTACTCCACAAGCAGATTGTTCCGCATAAAGTGCCGTGTGACATCTAATTAACCTTCCAACAGTGGCGAGAGTACGAGACAGCATCGGAGGATTCTAAAATTAAGAGCTAAGTTTCAAATCATACTCATTTCACCTCTGAGCAGTACTTCTCATCTTCCATCTATATACCACTTTGTATCATATTGATTTGTATGCATATTCATTATTGTATAACCAACATAACCTTGCATTTTGAGTTACGCATTAAAAAGTAAGGGAGATAACGAAATTTTCCACTCCCCAACATTTTTCTAAGGGATTTAACTTTATAAACATTACAAAGTAGTAAAACACAAAATGTCTACCTTAGATAAATGCATTGAGCAAGGAATAAAATTAGGATATAAAGAAGAGAAACTGTCAGAATGGGCACAGAAAACACACGCAGATAACATTGCCCGTGAAGAAAGAGCGATAGAACGAGAGGAAAAACAAAAGCAAATGCAAGCAGACGAGAAAAGATTGAGGCCGAAGAAAAAAAATTGCAGATTGAGGCCGAAGAGAAGAAATTACAGAGGGAGGCCGAAGAAAAAAAATTGCAGATTGAGGCCGAGGAGAAGAAATTGCAAACACAGGCAGCAGAAAAGAAATTACAAATGGAACTAGATGCAGCCGCCAAGCAAGCCCAGTTGAACGCCGACACACAAGTGAAGCTAAAACAGATGGAGATCGAGTCCAATGTAGAAATGTCAGTAAATAAACTTAGAAGCAAGGAGGAAGAACAAAAATACAATAAATACAAAGGTCTCGTGAAGGCTTTCTGTTCAGGAGATTCCATCTCCGCCTACCTAGAAAATTTTGAATGTCTCATGGCCTATCATAAGATAATAAAAGCAGATTGGGCATTTATTCTAATGCGAAACCTGGCGCTTGAACCATTGAAAGTAATAGAAACAGTACCACAGGAAATGCGTAAAGACTATGACTACCTTAAACAACGCATTCTCCAACATTTTTCATTAGATACTGCAGGTTACCAACAACAGTTTGCTAAACTATCTCCACAACCAAACCAAACTTTTATAGATTACGTTAGTACAGTCCAAGACGTGTGCACAAAATGGATCAACTCGGCTAAAACCAACAATAGCCATGACAAACTAAAAGAACTTATCATTATAGATAAAATAGTCAGCACAATCCCAACACCTTTTGCCAAATTCTTAAAACAAATGGACTGTAAGACCATTCAAGAAATCGAAACTAAGGGGAATGCATTTTTCACAGCAAATAGGGATATTTTTCAGCTGAACATGAGTCACAACGATACAGCAGCTGCAGTAATGAACACCAAATACTCCAAACAAACAAACAGTAAATTTACACCTCGCCCCAATTTGGGTAAAGTAGCAAAATGCCAATATTGTGGTTGTAATCACGACACTCGCGCTATGTGCGACAAATCGCCTATCTATCCTACCCATCTCAAAAGGATGGTGGAGAAACAGATGGCTAGGCACAACGCTGACCAGAGACTAGTCAAATGCTACTTTTGCCGAAGTTTTGGCCACTATAGTAAGAACTGTGATGGACGTAAGTTATTGAAGCAGGCCAATGCTGCATTTGTCGAAACATCGTCTGACGAAGAAATCGACTCACTCAATGAATGTAATAGTCAACAAGACAATGAGAGCGAGCTTGGGAATGCTGTACACATTATTGACACCATTACAGACAGTAGGTGCAACACCTGTACGAAGTTTCAGAATGACACAACATTACAATGCGGTCACACCATCCCGATTGTAAATGAGACAGCCAACGCTGCTTTATCATCCACAGGAAAACTAGCATTTTACACAGGGTTTATAAACAACAAAAAGTGCACATTAATTCGTGATTCCGGGGCAACGCTGTGTGGGGTGAGGAAAACATTCATAGACACTAAAGACTACACAGACAAACATGTAACATGTCGCACATTTTCAGGGACCATAGAGAAATATCCCCTTGCTCTGGTCGAAATTCGAACACCATTCCTATCTGGACAAATATTATGCGCTATACTTGAAAACCCAGTCGCGGATATCATACTTGGGAATTTACCCAACGTACATCCATGCTCGGAAAAGGAAATCAAACAGTGGGAACAAAAACACGGTTTCCACAACACAAACAGCGATACTAAAAAGAAACACCATTCGTGCTTGTCTCATTCTGCCAAAATATCAAGGGAGACAACCACCGAGGTAATTCCAAAAGAATTCACCGAGGTGTACAATGCAGGGGCGGTCGAATCTATGCACGATACGACCGAATTAAAACCTCGAATTGAGGATGCTACCGAGCTACCAAGTAGCAAACCTGTAAATGTGCAACAAAACATACACGACACAAACGCCATAACACGACAGACAACCCACAAAACCAACACTGACCAACTGCAGGAATCATTAGAAATAGCAGCGCCAAACGTAACGAACATTAATTTCGGAAACGAACAAAAAGCAGATCCTACACTTACACCATACTTTAAATTAGTAGGACTGAAACCTAAATTAACCAAGAACGCATCGTGGACATTTAGGCTACAAAACAACATCTTAACACGATATTACACAACAAAGCAGACCACGACACAGCAAGTAGTGTTACCACAAGCGCACCGAAACAAAGTTCTAAAAATAGCCCATGACTCCCCTTTTGGAGGTCATATGGGATATGAAAAAACAAGAGCTAGAGTTCTCACTCAATTTTATTGGCCAAAGTTTTGCCAGGATATAAAAACCTTCTGTAGGTCTTGTGATATATGTCAGAAACTGGTGAAAAAAGGAAAAAACCCTACAGCAGAGGTCCAATCAACGACAACTGCCTCGAGACCTTTTCAAATCGTGGCAGTTGACCTAGTAGGTCCATTGAATCACATATCAAATAAGGGTAATAGATTCATTTTTACTCTTGTTGATCTGTGTACAAGGTGGCCCGAAATGATTCCTTTAAGATCTATCTCCTCTAAGGATGTAACGGACATATTACTAAGTATTTTCTCCCGTTTTGGCTTCCCGGAGAAAATCATTTCTGATAGAGGAACCCAGTTTATATCCAATGCCACCCAATCAGTAACTAAGTTACTAGGCATTAAGCAATGTTTCACCAGTCCCTATCGACCGGCCGCAAATGGTATCTGCGAAAAACTAAATGGCGACCTGAAACATATGCTATCTAAAGTGACAGCTGAAAATCCAGCCGATTGGGACATACTTCTCCCAACGGTGCTGTTCGCATATAGAGAAGTCCCACAATCAAGTACAGGGTTCTCTCCCTTCGAATTGATGTACGGAGCGAACCCAAGAGGACCTCTCACCATATATAAAGAAATTATATCACAACCAGTAGACATCCAACTTCCCATCTCTACCTATGATTTGGTCACTGATACCAGAGACAAAATCATACGTTCCTGTATATTGGCCAGAACATCACTACAGGAGAAAGGTTTTAAATACAGGCAGTATGCCAACAGAGGGGCAAAAACCATTGTGCTAAATCCCGGTCAGGAGATTTTACTACTCCTACCTGACAAAAGAGATCTATTGTCAACCTCTTGGCAGGGACCTTTTAAGATCATTAGGAGGATTTCAGAAGTAGATTACGAGATTGATTTAAGAGGAAAGTTAAAAATATTCCATGTAAATATGTTGAAACCATATTATGTTAGACAGGACAATGATACAAATGAACAGACGCAACGAACTGGTGACGGAGACGAAACGACAATCTCTCAACGAAATGACACCTCAACAGACGAAGCAGCGTTAACGACACACTCTTACGACGACAAAAACGATGAAGACATATGGACATTGCCGACAATCTGTGATATCGACAACGACGACAACTCTGACGACATATTGACGATTGATCTCGACGACGACGACAAGGACATTGAGGACAATTTACAAACAGTAGCATCTGTGATAAATCAGACAGACGTAGACAATACTGAAATCCCTGTACCAATCATGACTGACGACGGAAGTATAAACGACATACGTATCTCTGACACTCTGACACAACAACAGCGACAAGACGTTTTGACTATCCTGAACGAGTATAAATCTATCTTTTCTAATAAACCTGGACGCACTGATAGAATAACACATTCAATTGTGCTTACAGATCTGAGACCAGTTAAATGCAGACCATATTCCATTCCTCTCCATTACAGATCTAATTTAGAGAAAGAAATTTTAGATTTAGAAAAGAATGGCATTATTCAAAAATCAATGTCTCAATATTCTTCGCCGATTGTTTTGGTTAAAAAGAAGGACCAGACAATCCGCCTGTGCATTGACTATAGGGTATTAAATACCAGAACAACAACGGATGCAGAGCCAATGAGTTCTTGTGAAGATCTTATCTTAGACATGGCTCAATCATCCTTATTTACTAAGACAGATTTAGCGAAAGGATATTGGCAAGTTCCTCTACAGCCTTCTTGTAGACATATTACAGCATTCGCAACACCTCTTGGTTTGTACGAATGGCTTTATCTTCCTTTCGGCTTAAAGAACGCACCAGCCACATTTGTAAGACTAACAAGATTGTTATTACACGGAATTAGAAATGTAGTATCTTATATTGATGATATTTGTGTCCATTCTTCTGATATGACTTCTCACCTACTAACTCTTAAACAAGTCTTCCACCAAATTTCTCTTTTTGGACTTACTATTAAACCTTCCAAGGTTGAAATATGCTATACACAAATAGACTTCCTTGGTCACAGAATTTCTGGAGGCAAATTGTTGACTGATGATAGAATTGTTTCCAAGATCCTTAATCTAGAAGTACCTACCACCAAGAAACAGATTAGAAGTCTACTAGGACTGATTAATTATTATTCTAAATTCATTCCACACTGGGCAGAACTCACTGCAGTTTTCTCTGATATGTTAACTAAAAATCATCCATCGAAAATCTGTAAAAGTACCAGCTTAGAGGATGCAATGTGTAGATTGAAACATATTTTCTCTAATCCACCAGTTTTACGATTACCCAACATAAATCTAACTTTCATTTTGACCACAGATGCTAGCACTATCGCAATAGGAGGATGTCTAATGCAGGAAGTGGATGGCGTGAGACACCCGATCCTTTACGTGAGCCGCAAATTGAAAGCGGCTGAGACTCGTTATGCAACAGTGGAGTTGGAGGCTTTGAGCCTGCTTTTCTGTGTATTAAGGTTATCTAAATTCCTCTTGGGTAAGCACTTTGTAGTCCTCACAGACAGTTCGCCATTGTTGGTCCTCAACCAAGGGTCGCCCAAAAACCACCGACTACAAAGATGGTGTCTTCTACTTCAGGATTTTGACTTTGAAATCCGCCACATTAAAGGCACCGAGAACATTCTGGCCGACACTTTATCACGAAATACTAATGCGCCAGTAGAATGATTATTATCACATCGACCCTTCGCCATATTATTACTGTGATACTTTTTAGTTCGTTGCATAGAACAGTATAACTGTAAAGAACTCTCAGTGATTGGTACTCACGACACCTATGAACATGATCTAGTAAGAACTATAGATTAAGACCATCCATACGTTAAGAGCTATATTTAAGAACTTTACTAGCAAGCCTAAGCTCTACAACGATTCCAGTAATGAACGGTAACTGTGTTCAACATATAAGAACTGTGAACTGTGACTTTGAATACCGTAATATTTCATACAGGACATCGAGAACGATCCAGACTTGCTGCTGCTACGAAATTGTGCAAACAGCCGAAACAGAACGACAACTACTACAACACGCAAGAGACAACCATACCAACTTTAACATTCATGGCATAACACACTAACAACAGGAGGACGACACACACATCATCGTTGGAGTTAATTAGTTAATTAATTATTTATGTATTATATTTGCATTATTGATGTATATAAATTGTGTTAACATGTAATTTGTACATATTCTACGCTAATATTACATGCGGTGCCACTTATAGGCTAAAGAACCGTCCTATACAATTGTCTCTATTTAAATTATAACCTAGTTTTCATTCATCGTACAAAAAGTACGTATTTTTCTTAAAGGGCAAATATCGCCTAGCCCATTTTTCTAAGGGCAATAACACTTACCTCAACGTTAATTATATATTTTAACCAAATACTATTCTGAATGAAAGATGAATGAAAGACTGTGTGTATGTATTAAATGAGAGAACGTTACACTTCGCGGACAAATTGTACGCAAAACGTTTTTATTGTAATTTGTCTGCGTCTTCTATGTAGAATTGCATGACTTGTCTAATTTGTCAATATATGTTTAAAACTTATTTTAAAAGTGAGTAAATGTAGTAATTAATGTAGCATACGTAGTTTAGCAGTTAGGATACATCTAAGCACCACTACTTGGAATGCCTGATCATGTATTGCACACAGTGCAGGTATTCATGATTGAGGTTATCCCAACTCGTGACGCTTGGAAATACATCACACATTTAGCACACAAATTACACAAAACTTAAAACTCAACCCGATCAATTTAAAATACAATCACTTTATGGCAACTTATTCCAGTTCCCTAGATAAGAGTAAGAACATGACAACCACCAATCATTATACATACAGGTGCAACCTGTTTGAACACTACCTCAGAACAGACTACATGCCCCCTTAAAATAAAAAAAAACAAGAACAAAGACAATAATAATGGTAAATTATTACGACAACTTTTAGAACGACAACTAGCCAAAAAAAAAAAAAAAAATGCCCATATGTGTGGCACGTTACACCCGCCTTGGGTATTTATGATGCCCATGTAAAACATTGTCTCAACGAGTCATGTATTATTGATTATTTTTCATAGTTTTAATGCTTATTGTTCTTTTGTTGTCAAAGAATTGCTGCATAAGAGATGTTGAATGAAAGAATGTATGCGAGGAAATTGAGAAGAAGGGCAGAATGTCAGACGGGCCTGCGTGCCCAATTCTTAACCTTTTAAAAATAAAGATTTTCGTTCGTTCGTTCGTTCGTCCTATATCTATTCCTCGCTGGGTCCAGTGTACACTAACCTCTATTCCCATGGAGGGTTCACGGCGCACTAACGGACACACCCAAACAGATGTCAGCAAACGTGTATGTGTTTTAACGGCTTTACTACAACTATAAATTCATTAATGGCTCTTCAATAACTATACATGTATTAACGGTTCTTCAACAACTATACATGCATTAACGGTTCATCAACAACTATTCATGTATTAACTGTATTACACAACTATACATGTATTAACGGTTCTTCAATAACTAAACATGTATTAACGGTTCTTCAATAACTATACATGAATTAACACTTCTTCAACAACTCTACAAGTATTAACGGTTCTTCAACAACTATACATGTAGTAACGGTTCTTCAACAGCTATACATGTATTAACGGTTCTTCAACAACTATACATGTAGTAACGGTTCTTCAACAGCTATATATGTATTAACCGTTCTTCAAGAACTATACATTTATGGAACCTGAATTAAAGAACACCAGACCACCCTGATCTATATCGCTTTCTCTTCATGTAGTATGAGAGGTTCAAGGACCAAGCTAATGCCATCTTTATACAGGGATGTAACTACAATATGGGACATACCGCTGTTTAATCCACATTACCATGTCGTTACAATGGGACAACAACCATATACCATACGATAGCAAACATACATTGTTGTACAGTCTTACTTTCAGTACAGTTGGAGCCCTGGTAGCCACTCTGACATCCATGAAGACATGTTCCATTGGTGATGTCACAGAAATGTTCCCCAGGATTAAGGTCTCTCACACAGAACTGGCTACAGGCAAGCTGACACAATGGGCCATAGCTGCCCATGTCACACCCTAGAGTAAGACCACACATCTGAGCATATAGATAGTTCCTGGACATCTGGAACATGGCTGACCAGGCCACATAGTGTGTTAGAACTGCCATCAAAAGGCAAAGCTTAAATGTATAATAAAGTGTATATCTGTTCTTATCTGAAATCCTTTAAAATGTGTGACTCATGTCATGTGTTATAAGATATCCACTAGAGACCCGACAATCATGACTGAAGTTCTTGATTAATGAGTTATTTATTGGAGACCAGACAATGATGATTGAAGATCGTGCTTAAGGAGGTATCCATCGGAGACCAGACATCATGAGTGAAGTTCATGCTTAAAGGTTATCCATCGGAGGGCAGACAATCATGACTGAAGTTCTGTTTAATGAGTTATCCATGGGAGATCAGTCATTATGACTGAATTTCTTATTTACTGAGTTATTCATGGGCGACCAGACAATCGTGACTTCAGTTCTTGTTTTGAAAGTTATCCATGGGGAATCAGACATCATGACTGAAGTTCTTATTTAATGAGTTATCCATGGGGGACCAGACACAACAGTACTTGCAAAGACCGGTCTAACGTTAGTCTAGAGATCATCAACAGTATCATCTCCTAGGGGACTCTTGTGCAGAGCTTCACGTCATCTCAGTCCAGTAATCGGCGGGGTATGCAAGACTGGTGTTGGAACTACACATCTGATTACGGGCATGGTAAGATATAGCCTGGTCACGGTTCACTACCATGAGTATGGACTGAGAGGGACTGGGACCAGGTTAGGAATTCTCTCTAGGAGTAGCTGCATTGTAAACAGACTACGACTCAAGGTCTAAGGGATATGTTGGTGCTGACGATGACAACATGGCGGAGATATCTGAGCTGTTCTAATTAAACAGACGGTTGCAACAATCATCAAACTTGGATAGGCAATACACAGACATGATCTATTTCATGTCTACCAGCAAGATAACCTGTGGTTCTAGATCAACGTTTCCTTCAAAGATCTCCCGCACTTTCCCATAGAGAACAACCATCATCTGTTCCGTGCACTATGCTCGTCAGTACACCAGGGACTAATTGACCGCCTTTACTTCTGATGGTTTCAGCATTCCTAAGATCAGATGGCCGGGAGTTGGGCTTGCGCTCTCTAGAGGGAATGAACATGTATTGAGTGTATTTGAACAGAGACAGAGAGTTCAATCCTCAGGGACAACAACTGCTGAGAAGAAAACACCGGAAACTGGCTCAAAGACCACCAAGGCCACCTGACCTACATTGTGTTCTCTTCATGTAGGATGAGAGGTTCACTGACCAGGCTGATGTCATCTTTAATACAGGAATGTAACTACGATGTAACAACGGCATAGATAATAAGGCGCTTTAATCCACACTACCATATAGTTATTATGGGACAACAACCACATATCACACATTGGCAAACATACAGTGTTGTACAGGCTTACTTTGACTACAGTTGGAGCCCAGGTAGCCACTCTGACACCCATGAAGACATGTTCCATTGGTGTTGTCACAGAAATGTTCCCCAGGATCACCGTCTCTCACACAGAACTGGCTACAGACAAGTTGACATCCTGGGCCATAGCAGCCCACTTCACACCCTAGAGTAAGACCACACATCAGAGTGTATAGATAGTTCCTGGACGTCGGGAACATGGGTGTTCAGGCCACACACTGTGGTGGAACTGCCATAATAATTCAATGTCTAAATATGAAATCATGTTTATATCTGTTGTAATCTAAAAGCCTTTACAATTGTACCTCATGTCCGTGTGTTATCCGTTATCCACAGGAGACCAAACAACCCTGACCGAAGTTTCTTTTGTTTTAAAATGGGTTAACCATAGAGACATCAGTGTTGGCCCACGCCAACTCCATGATAAGACAAACACTGTGGAGGTGACAGCAGCCAACTCTACTTAAAGACAAACATTGTAGAGATGTCAACAAGCTTACAAAAACTGCGTTCATTGGAAATATTCAAGTTGCCATCTAAACATGTACGAAGAAGAATATCAGAACCTTGCATATGACAACTCCCCTGAATGTAGACGGGTCACTCAAAGAAGTCAATCAGTGCTCACAACCAACTTCTAGGCTTTTCACTCTGTCCAAGAAAAAGACAACTGTCAAGACAATCATAAATAGTATACCATCAAGGAAAGATATCCAATCATGCTACTTCCAACAGTATTTGAAGCATAATGACTTGGAAATACCACATCAACAAAGTTGATACACCAGTTAGCAGACTACATGCTGCAATACAGAAACGTTGTGGCACAACTTGGTGACAAGAGAAAGAATACTAGAAATGTATGCGGACACGGCGTTCGACCACACCTGGAATATGGCTCTACAGCTTTGGGTGCAGCACAACTGAAATAGAAAGAAACAACCGAACGAACATGACAACAAGAACAAATTTTATTTTCAAAGTGTTAGGAACTGGATAAGTAGACACTGCCATGTAGCAAACTAAGCTCTACAGCATTAAGCTTACGGGTTAATAGAAGGCTTACAGTAAAAGATCAACAAAGGGAAAAATGAGAACAATTCATATAACAACAGTTAACTGACACGCACTGATAAAGCGAGTAAAGGCAGGTAAGAGCACATGATAATGATGAATAGCACTAAGGGAAATCACCCAGGAAGTTGCGTATCGCGTGACTGGAACAGCCTAGTTCACTAGAAAAGAAAACATGGAGTTAGTCAGGTCTGTGGGTTGACAGAGAGAGGAAGGTTTGAAAGATTCTCTACTGTGAGGAAGTGTTTCCATATTATAAGTTGTGAAAGACTTGTGTAATTGTTACAATGGCGAATAGAGGTTGTAATGACTTGTAAGAGCGCAGAGTTATATATAACGATGTCCATCGATCTAACAGCAAGAACCTGCGAAAGACAGTTGTGTCAAGCCAATTACTCGCATTGCATGAGAAGTGTTCGCAGTCGAAACTAGAATGTCAACTCAAGGTCACTGCTCGCCAGCCACTAAGATGATACTAAGTGAGTGGTCTTTAGCTATGAAGTATATCCGATTGCCATGGAATGACATGCCACGGAACCGATTGTTTAATCCGAACATTCACGATTTGTAGTCAGCGACAAGATTTATATTATTATTGACATTTTTTATTATTAACCACCTGACCTTCCAGCAATATGGGAACTGGCGATACTGTCTGCTATCGCAATCATATGTGTTAAAGTAAGATTATCGAGGACACCTGTGGTTGCTTTGAGTTCCTTCGTTGCTTCTGTGAATTTGCTATGCTTTGTGGACAACGAGCGATAGAAAAGGTGTGGCAGAAGATGGGGGTTCGTCCGGGATTTGAACCCGAGACCTCTCGCACGCCTTACTCAATGCCTTCTTATCTCTATATAGATAATTAGTTAGTCGAAAGATCATCTTCATTACACATACAAACATTAGTCCATAAGTGCTCGGATCCCCTCTATATAGTGGACTATTGGACTACAAGAACACACATGTGTAGTACCATCATTCCTGGACTACAAGAACACACATGTATGTTACCATGGTACCTGGACTACAATAACATACATGTATGTTGCCATGGTACTTGGACTACAAGAACACACATGTATGTTACCATGGTACCTGGACTACAAGAACACACATGTATGTTACCATGGTACCTGGACTACAAGAACACACATGTATGTTACCATGGTACCTGGACTACAAGAACACACATGTATGTTACCATGGTACCTGGACTACAAGAACACACATGTATGTTGCCAGGTAAACCTACCTGTCCCACAGTCCTGCCCCATGAAGCCAGCAGCACATCCAGAAGGACATCCTCCAGTGCTGACGAAGCAAGACTCACCCCCAGCACAGTGACAAGTGTGCTCACACTACCGCCCGTACTGTCCGGTCTGGCAGTCCGAGTCTGGTTATGAGAAAATATCTCTAGTACATGATAATATCACTAGTGCATGATAAAATCTCTAGTACAAGATAACATATATAGTACATGTTAACATATCTAGCACATGGTAACATCTCTAGTACATGATAACATCTCTAGTATATGATAACATATATAGTACATGATAACATCTCTAGTATATGATAACATCTCTAGTACATGATAACATCTCTAGTATATGATAACATCTCTAGTACATGATAACATCTCTAGCACGTGATAACAACTCTAGTATATGATAACATCTCTAGTACATGATAACATCTCTAGCACGTGATAACAACTCTAGTATATGATAACATCTCTAGTACATGATAACATCTCTAGTACATGATAGCATCTCAAGTATATGATAACATATCTAGTACATGATAACATCTCTAGTATATGATAACATCTCTAGTACATGATAACGTCTCTAGTATATGATAACATCTCTAGTACATGATAACATCTCTAGCACGTGATAACAACTCTAGTATATGATAACATCTCTAGTACATGTTAACATCTCTAGTATATGATAATATCTCTAGTATATGATAACATCTCTAGTCCATGATAACATCTTTAGCACATGATAACATCTCTAGTATATGATAACATCTCTAGTATATGATAACATCTCTAGTACATGATATCATCTCTAGTATATGATAACATCTCTAGTACATAATAACACATCTAGCACAAGATAACATCTCTAGTACATGGTAACATCTCTAGTACATGATAACATCTCTAGTATATAATAATAATAAGTCTTTATTTTCAAAGGGTTAAGAATTGGGCACGCAGGCCCGTCTGACATTCTGCCCTTCTTCTCTATTTCCTCTCATACATTCTTTCATTCAACATCACTTATGAAGCAACTTTTGACAACAAAAGAACATTAAAACGCATGAAAAATAATCAATAACAAATGACTCACTGAGGCAGTGTTTAACATGGGCATTATAAATACCTGAGGAGGGTGTAACGTACATAAGGGAATGTTTTTTGGCTAGTTGTCGTTTGAGATAAGTTACCATTATTGTCTTTTTTGTGTTATTTGTTATGGGGGCATGCAGTCTGTACTAAGGTAGTGTTCAAACAGGTTGCGAATGTATGTATCATGATTGGTGGTGTCTTTGATTTCTTGTGGAAGATTGTTCCACAACTGAGCGGCAGAGTATGCTACGCTTGTTTTATATAAGTCTATCCTAGGTTTAGGGACATGAAGTATATTTAGTCGTTCGCTATGTCTAGCGTTATATTTAAACAATGGCCAAAGGTAGCTTGGAGCATTTTGAAATAGGATTTTGTGAATTAGTTTGGTCTTATTAAAAAGCAGGCGCTTGTGGAGTGGCAGTAACCGGAGACGTTTATATAAGTTAGAATTGTCGGTAAGCTTTTCACCATTAATTAAACGCACTGCCCTTTTCTGGAGTGAATATAGGCGTTTTGTTATTGATTTGGAGCATCCATCCCAGACTGTGGAGCAGTAATCAATATGTGTTTGTATATGAGAAGTATAGAATATCTTTCTTGTGTTTTCGTCAAGGAAATTTTTAATTTTGGCAAGTTGGTATACTTTTTTGGCTATTTGTTTAACTAGAGCATGAACATGTGAGTTAAAAGTTAGATTTTGATCTATGATAACAGCCAGTGTCTTGTGCTCGGTGACACTTTCTACAGGCGTGCTGCCAATGTGCAGCTGAAGAGTTCTCTGCGAGTTTAGAGTGTGAAGTCTTTGCCTGGTTCCTATTAACATAGACTTTGTTTTAGTAATGTTAATTTGCATGCGGTTTGCATGACTCCAGTTAACTACACTATTTATTTCCTGTTGCAAGGATAATTCTAGCACATTACGATCAACAGCGTTTGTATATACTGTGCAGTCATCAGCAAATAGATCGCAGGACGACGACAGATTTAATGGAAGTTCATTTATATAAATGGCAAATAATAGAGGGCCAAGAATAGACCCCTGAGGTACTCCAATATTAATGGTAATGGCTTGAGATAAAACTTTATTGTGTGATACTACTTGCTTTCTGTCTAATAAGAATGATTTTATTAATGTCACTATATTAAAACTTACTTTCATTGTTTCTAGTTTTTTAATTAGAATAGTATGATCTATCATATCGAATGCTTTCCTAAAGTCTATAAACACCGCTCCACATAGAGTATTGTTGTTAATATTTTGATGCCAGTTTTCTATCATGTTTGTTAGTGCCGTATGGCAAGAATATTTTGGCCGAAATCCTGACTGGCTGTCAACTATCAGTTTATGGCGAACTAAGTGATCTAGTGTTGTTTTGTGGATGTGCTTTTCTAGCGGTTTGGATAATGAGGATAATATGGAAATTGGTCTATAATTACTCATGAGACGATCGTCCTAAGGACCAGCTTTTAAATGAGGATACACTTTAGCGATTTTAAAGGCTGATGGGAAGTGACCTCTGGTTAGACATTGATTATATATAAAAGTTAGTGACTCGCAGATCGCCGGTGCAGCATGGCGAAGGATCCGACTACTAATTCCATCTAGTCCTGATGAGTTATTGTTTTTTAGATTACGGAGATGAGTAAATACTTCAGTTGTCGTCATTAGCGGTATGTTGGAGGAAATGTGTCCATAGCATTTGTTCTCACAGAATGATGATAATAAAGATATGTCATGAGGCGCATCTGGTATTGCAGCCTTCAGTTGGTTTATGTCGGACTGAAAGTATCTACTGAATTGATCACATGTAACCTGATTTGATGGTAATGATTGTGATGATTTGTGTTTGTTTGTCAAGGTATTAATTGCTTTCCATATATCTTTAGTGTTGGTTTTATCTATTACTATGTTCTTAAAATAGTTTTTCTTTTCCTTCCGAATAACATATTGAACTTTGTTTCTCAGACTAGGTACATAGTTAGATCTCTATTTTTGTGAGCCCTGTCGCGATCTCTCATAAGTTCAACTACCTCCTGTGTGATCCGCGGGGGCTTTGTGTGATGTTTAACACGAACTTCCTTAAATGGAACATGTTTATCAAATATACTTAGAAAGGTCTTTAGCCAGTGGTCCAGAGCATCGTCTGGGTCAGGAAGCTGGTAAACATAATCTAGAGATGAGTTGACCAAATCTTGTAAGAAGACGTCTCGATTGAAATTTTGTAATTTCTATATTTTATGCTTATATGTTTGTGTTTGGGAGTTTTGGTGCCCCTTTTCGACCACGTGCAACATACTGGATAGTGATCGCTCATTGCATTGATAGGTACACTACATTCTGTGATGTTATCAGCACACGTAGTATAAATATGATCTATAAGTGTTGCAGATGATTTAGTGATTCTAGTGGCTTGTTTGACTAACTGTTGGAAATTATATGACTCTATTATGTTTTCCCATGTTTTGTTTGATTTGTTAGCGTCTATGTTGAAGTCACCTAGCAATATTATTTCCCTAGCATTACTAAAGACTACATCCATCATAGTGGTGAAATTTTCATACCAGATATTTCCTGCACTGGGGTTTCGATAAAGATAGCCAACTACTAGCGGTATGCAATTTTGAAGTTTAACCTCTATCCATACACACTCAATCTCACAGGTTTCAAAGTCTAGCCTGCGGTGGGCGTTAAGCGAGTTGGAAATATAAACTGCAATACCCGTCTCTTTATTTCTGATAGGGATCTCTTCTAATGGTTTTAAAACCTCTGATAGCGATGTCATCATCTGAGATGTTGCCATTTAATCGACTTTCGCTAACGCCAAACATGTGAAAATTTTGATTAAGTATAAGTGATAGTTCGGGCAGCTTCCCTAATAGATGGCATATGTTTACATGCCCGATTCTGAGCCCATTATTCCTGAGCAGTGTTCGTACTTATTAGACATTTCAACAATGCGTAATCACAAGTTTAAAAGCAAAACACACACACACAAAGTGAATACAACTTACGTCCCTTATTACAAAACACACTCTAAAGTACAGAGAAACAGTAATATCTCTGTAAATATATAAAAATACGTACACAGATCCGTAAGGAAGAGCAGTGAAGACCCCCTCACTCACCGTGAAAACACAATTAGAATTATTATAAAAGCTATACAGCTAAGTACTATCAATTAATATAAAGTCAAAACCAGTCAATGTTTGTAATAACTTATAACCTAATAAGTTACTAGATCAAGTTATAACCAAATATGCAGATAAACGTTTAAGGAGAGGCTCTTTCTTGTACCGAGATCCGGTGTAGCTTTGTCCTAAGTTGCTAGTAAATACCAGGTTGTGTTGGTTGTTGGTATAGCGACATTATAAGTGCTTGACGAAGTGTAGCTGGGCTATACCGTGTGAGGTGCAACCATTCTGGATTACAATTAAATGGGTACTGATGATGTCTCATGGGTATGTAATGACTACCAACTAGAGCCTCTGGTTGGTGGCTAACAGGAGGTTGTGCTGGTACGTCGTTGTTGTTGAGAGTCGGATCCTTTCTGGGGAGAATAGGAATCATATCTTCGTAATTATTACCCTCCTGTGTGAAAGACGACGTATTTAACGGACTTGGTGTTGTGGTAGTGTCCCGTCTGGCTTGGATTTCAGGTGTAGTGGTTATAAATGGTCTGCACACTTCTGTCCTATTTGTACTTGATGTGACGGGAGTATGTCGTCTGGCTTGAGTTTCAGGAGTAGCTAAAAGTGTCCGGCGCGATCCCGTATTGGATGTATGGTATGTCCGTTCTGGATATTTTAAATTCTTGGCGAGAAAACTGGTGCCCAATGTAGATAAATGTATTTGATCCTTGTAAAGACTCTTTTTTGGTGCACCAGCCTGCGAAGTGAATGATGCTGTATTGTTGATGAATTGTATCTTGTTTTGAGAACAGAACTTCTGCAACATGTTGTTATTTATGTCAGCTAGACGACGCTGGTGTCCATAACTCGGTGATATGATGGAGGAGAAGAAAATGGATGAGTTAGGAAAAGTGTGACGTAATCCGTTCAAGAGTGCCAGCAGTTGAGACCCTGTGATTTGTTGGTTGTTCATGGTGTCGGTGATGCCAATATGTACGCTTGCCCTTCTGACACTATGATTAACAGCCAACCTGCTAATCTTGTCTGTTAGCCGGTCTACACCAGCCCCAGGCAGTGGGATTATTGAAACAATGTCTTTGTCTGACGTGGCCATCCTGTCGCTGTATAAACCTTTCATTAAGGAATCGCCTAGTATAATATGTGTACAGTCAGGTCGTGCTGTCTGTACATGTTGGTTGTCAGCACGTCTCGACCGTTGTTTCATCCATTTCCGATTATCAGCAGTCTTTATGTCTCCATGTGGTTCTCCCGATGTATCTTGTTGGCTTGTCTTGCCCGTTTGCAGCATGTTAAAGCACTGTAAGTTTTCTGGTGACTTTTCTTGAAGTACTTCAAACCTATTGCTTATTTTGACGTCAATGGGGTAGACTGCTTGTTGTTGTTTATCTTCGTCTGCACATTGAGGTGTTTGTTGTTTTTTATCTTCCTCTGCGCGTTGAGTTGTTTTCATAGTGATTATCTGTTCTGGGTGGGATTGAGCTTCCCCAAGATTTCCCAAGGATGAAGCGGTTGCTTGAGAATTACATGCTTCTTCGGTTTGGTTTGTAGAGGACGCATTCTGTAAGATTTGAACTGTATTTCTCAGCAGCAAATTTTCGTCTCGCAGGAGTGCGACTTCTGTCTAGAGAGCATTGTAATCACTGCTTATCTTGTTGTTTGCTTCAATGTTGGTTGAAACAGTGACAATGGTCGCCTTTAATGATTGTTCTAGTTCCTCAATGCGCTGTTTACAGTCACACGAATGTCCATTGATAGTTAAGATGCTATTGTTATCTGAGGCAGGTACTTCTTCAACAATGTCAACATTGGGTTCTATGTTGTTTTGGATACGCTCCATTGGGTATTCAATAGCCAAGAGCGCTGGTGGGTTGGCAGGCCTCGTGTTGATGTTGTCATGTACACTCATCGTATGAGTAGATTCGGTGAATGTCTGTGTCGAGTTTTCAAGTTCAACAAAATCTACTTTTAGCCAGGAATTAATGTTTTCATTACTGCCCTGTGTCATGAGTTTATTTTTACTGCGGTACAAATGTATCGTAATCACTGGCGTCGTAATCAGATCCTCAACGTGGGCCCCGTGCTTATCTTGCCTGTGTTCAATTAGTTCAAGCCTGTAGTAGTTGAGTAGGCAAGTTCGGAATGCCTCATAATAGAGTGTGTTGTTGAAGGAAATAGTAACACACTGTCCTGAGTTGGTGTGTTTGACGACTAGGCCGTTGGGATTTATGCACTTGGATAGCTTATTCTTCACGGCCCTCTCTTTGTTTAGTGTGTAAGTTTTATTGATAGCCGATCGTAAACCTGAGCGAGTCCTTTCACCATTCACTTCCAATACGGAGCACTCTCCTTCCCCTGACATTATTGCATAATATTACGACTAACTAAACTTGAAGAACGCAGCAATCGCATTGTTATCTAGCCACGCCGCGGGCAATTTGAGGTCCCGTGGTTGTATCTGACACGCCTCGTGCACTTGATTGGTTGAAATTTAATAGTGTTCAACTATCACTCGAAATGAATATTAGATATAACCCACATTTTTGCGATAATAAACACTTGTATTAATCTAAACACTATTTCACCACATCCTCAGAATCACAACGAGCACATTGATATAAAAATCCATGATAGGTGATTCAGCTTGCAGTAATAATAATCCGAGAAGTAAGAGATACAAAAACACGTCTTCACTCTCCGCAACAAAGGACATACATGATAACATCTCTAGTATATGATATCATCTCTAGTATATGATAACATGTTTTGTACATGATAGAATATCTAGGATATGATAACATCTCTAGTACATGATAACATCTCTAGTATATGATAACATCTCTAGTACATGATAACATCTCTAGTACATGATAACATCTCTAGTATATGATAACATCTCTAGTATATGATAACATCTCTATAGTATATGATAACATCTCTAGTATATGATAACATCTTTAGTACATGATAGAATATCTAGGATATGATAACATCTCTAGTATATGATAACATCTCAAGTATATGATAACATCTCTAGTATATGATAACATCTCTAGTATATGATAACATCTCTAGTACATGATAACATCTCTAGTACATGATAGCATCTCTAGTATATGATAACATCTCTAGTACATGATAACATCTCTAGTATATGATAACATCTCTAGTATATGATAAAATCTCTAGTATATGATAACATCTCTAGTACATGATAACATCTCTAGCACATGATAACATCTTTAGTACATGATAACATATCTATTATATGATAAAATCTCTAGCACATTATAACATCTTTAGTATATGTTAACATCTCTAGTATATGATAACATCTCTAGTACATGATATCATCTCTAGTACCATTACCTACCATTGCCCGTCTCCATGTTGTCGTTAGCTTGAACATTTATGCACATGTTATGTTTGCCTCACTACACACGCTATGTCTATCTCCCTACACACGCTATGCCTGCCTCACTACACACGCTATGTCTGTCTCCCTATGCTTGTTATATTTGTATCCCTAGACATGTTATATATAACTCCCTAGACATGTTATATATGTCTCCCTACACATGTTATATATAACTCGCTAGACATGTTATATATATATATAACTCCCTAGACATGTTACATATAACTCCCTAGACATGTTATATATAACTCCCTACACATGTTATATATAACTCCCTAGACATGTTATATATTACTCCCTAGACATGTTACATATAACTCCCTAGACATGTTATATATAACTCCCTACACATGTTATATATAACTCCCTACACATGTTATATATAACTCCCTAGACATGTTATATATATATATAACTCCCTAGACATGTTATATATAACTCCCTACACATGTTATATATAACTCCCTACACATGTTATATATAACTCCCTAGACATGTTATATATATATATAACTCCCTAGACATGTTACATATAACTCCCTAGACATGTTATATATAACTCCCTACACATGTTATATATAACTCCCTAGACATGTTATATATTACTCCCTAGACATGTTACATATAACTCCCTAGACATGTTATATATAACTCCCTACACATGTTATATATAACTCCCTAGACATGTTATATATTACTCCCTAGACATGTTACATATAACTCCCTAGACATGTTATATATAACTCCCTAGACATGTTACATATAACTCCCTAGACATGTTATATATGTCTCCCTAGACATGTTACATATAACTCCCTAGACATGTTATATATAACTCCCTACACATGTTATATATAACTCCCTAGACATGTTATATATTACTCCCTACACATGTTATATATTACTCCCTACACATGTTATATATAAATCCCTAGACATGTTATATATTACTCCCTAGACATGTTATATATAACTCCCTACACATGTTATATATAACTCCCTAGACATGTTATATATTACTTCCTACACATGTTATATATTACTCCCTACACATGTTATATATAACTCCCTAGACATGTTATATATTACTCCCTAGACATGTTATATATAACTCCCTAGACATGTTATATATAACTCCCTACACATGTTATATATAACTCCCTAGACATGTTATATATATATATATATATATATATATATATATATATATATATATATTTATAACTCCCTAGACATGTTATATATGTCTTCCTACACATGTTATGTTTGTCTGACTACACATGTTACGTCTGTCGCCTTCAAATGTTGTATATACCTCCGTACACATGTTATGCCTGTCTCCCTGCACATGTTAAGTCTATGTCATCGACATGTTCTGTGTCTCAATACATGTTATGTCTGTCTCTTTACACACGTTAGCTTGGACATCTCTACACAGGTTATTTATGCCATTCTCCTTCCTATTCTTATACTGAACACGACCTTTGATGACATAAATGCCCATGACAACATACACAGGCAGCATAATATAGGTCAGGCAATATCTTTTGTGGAAACTTACATAACGGTGTACTAAAAGTACGGATAAAATGTATAGATAAATAGAACAGACAATTTTCATCTCATTTCATCTCATCATGTTCCTCTTGAACCTTGCGGTGTCGAGGTGAAGTATAAACAGCGGAAAGTGCCCGCTTATGGGCTTCATGTATCGATATTCCCTTGGACTCTGCTATTCCCTGCGTCCATCGTGGGCGGCCTCTTCCTCTGCTTGCCTCTGGTCTGTACATCATTGCTTGTTGTGTTATACTGTTAGTTGGTAACCTACTTGCATGGCCAAACCATGTGACTTGCTGCCTTCTAATAAAATCTAGTGCAGCTATAATCCCCACTTTAGTCTCGATTTCTTCATTTCTGATCTTATCTCTTCTAGATACGTTGAGTATTCTTCTCAGGAACCTCATTTCTGTTGTTGTGATTTTTCTTTTCTCTTTTTCTGTCATTGCCCAGGTTTGGCATTGGTAACATAGAGTTGGTAGGAAGAGTGTGTTGTAAATGTATTTCATAATAGTTATTGATACATGTTTGTTCTTTAGTATTGGTGCCATTTGTTCAATGAGTTGGTTTGCCTCACTGCTTCTATTTTCGATCTCATCTTCTGATTTGCCATTTGATGATATTATACAACCTAGGTACTTGAAACGCTTTACTTGTTTCAAAGGATGTTCTTTTAGGTGAATCGTTTTTGCTTTTTCTTCTTTAATTATAGTCAATATCAATATCACTACAAAAATACCAGGTCAGGTCTTAGTCAGATATGACTGAGCTACCGTGTGACAGTAGATGGTACTACCTGCTTTCTGTTAGCACCCAACGTTAGGGGGCGCTTACCAAACGCGACACCCCACATTGCACCAACGGCTTCGGGCGGAAGAGTGCAATTGGGAGGGTACAAGCCTTATCCTGGTGCGAGGAAATGCAACCTAAAGACAAAATGTCATGGCAGGGCAGACCAGGCCCTAAACCTTGGTTGGCAGCTGGTCTAGGATCGAAGCTCCGACAGGCGGACAGCTAGCGCATTGCTTTGCTGATCCGGCAGCTTCTGCAGCTTGTCTTGTTCCAGATGTAGAGGTGTTACCTTTCCTCTGGAGTGAGCTAGGCAGGCTGAGAGAGGGATGATGCTGCATGGGCAACACATGGTCTCTATATTTTAGCCCACACTTTGTGCTATGGAGAGACAATAACTCCATCTCTGGTCTTAACAGGTCTCGGAATCAAAGCGAGAGGTAACTGTTATGGGTTATAAGTCCTTGTCAACTGGCGTAGACATGGGACGCAACGCGTTGCCTCTGACGGTGGGAGACACCTACAGGTGTCACTGATCAGCTACCAACCGCCTCACGCTGGGCAGCCCCCGGCCAATTGGGTGCTGATCCGTCACAGCCAGTCTGCCTCACTGGGTGCTTGGGGCTAGGACAAAATCTGAATCACAGGCTGTAAATAGAATCCTCAAGTTAAGGCTTGGAACCTGGAACATAAGAACCATGTGTCCAGGATTTTCCACTGACTTGACAAATATTGACGATGTGAGAAAAACGGCTGTGATTGATGCCGAACTCAATCGTCTTAACATTGATATTGCTGGCCTGCAGGAGACTCGCCTCGCTGAGGAAGGGTCACTCAGGGAAAACAATTACACCTTTTTTTTAGAAGGGTAGAGGGCAGGCAGAAAAAAAAGCAACATGGTGTGGTCTCTGCGGTGAAGAATTCACTACTGGGAATGATTGATATCCCAGCTGCAGGTAATGAAAGATTATTATCCCTGCGCTTTGCAACCTCTTGTGGTTTTGCGATCATTATCACTGCATATGCACCGACACTCGCTCCCTCTGATGATGTGAAGGATACGTTCTATGAGGAGCTAGTCTCTGAGATCAAGGCAGTTCCAAAAACCGACTACATTTATATGCTCGGTGATTTCAATGCTCGTGTGGGCAAGGACTCGAGTTCATGGCCAGTGTGCCTTGGAAAATACTACATCGGTCGCATGAATGAAAATGGGCAAAGGCTACTGGAGCATTGCACCAGAAATGACATATGTATAACAAACACCTTTTTTTAAACAAAAGAGATGCATAAGGTCACATGAAAACATCCAGGATCCGGCCTTTGGCACCAGTTGGATTTCATCATAACACGGAGACATCATCTGAACCATACATTATTAACTCGAAGTTACCACAGTGCTGACTGTGATACGGATCATTCTTTGGTAGTTGCAAGGGTTAGACTGAGACCTAAGAGAATCTACACAGCTAAACACAAATCTAGGATTAATATTATTAACACTCACGATCCTGGAAAGTGCTTTGAGTTTCAACAGCAACTTGAAGACGCTTTCACTGATACATCAGAAAATTGCACAGTAAGTGAAAAGTGGAGTAAACTTAAGGAAACTATTTATAAAACAGCGGTCGGGATTTACGGTACTGCGGATCATAAGAGGCAGGACTGGTTTGCAGCAAACAGCCAGACTCTGCAGCCCTTGATTGATACGAAGAAGATAGCTCTCTTAAGAAACAAGGAAAGACCAACGCGTAACACTCTGAGTATGCTGAAGCAAGCTAGGAAGGATGTGCAAAAGGCTGCCAGGCAGTGTGCGAATGACTATTGGATCATGTTATGTGAGTCCATTCAAATCGCAAGTGGTAAGGGAAACATCAGAAGCATGTATGAAGGGAAAAAGAAAGCCCGTGGTCCAATGATCAAAAGAAGTGCACCACTGAAAGCCTTGACTGGAGAAATCATCACTGATAGGAAACAGCAGATGGATAGATGGGTCGAGCACTATTTAGAGCTTTACTCAAGTGAGACCAAGCTAGCGGATGATGCCCTCAACGCCATAGAGGCCCTGCCAACTCTTGACCACCTGGACACACTCCCCACTATAACAGAAGTTAAGTGTGCTATAAATGACCTTGCATCTTGCAAGGCTCCAAGTAAGGATGAGATTCCAATAGAGGTAATCAGGAGTGGGCAAGACACACTCGCTCTACAGATCCACCAGTTAATAGAGCTATGCTGGCGCGAAGGACAAGTCCCACAGGATTTCAAAGATTCAAACATCATAACGCTGTACAAGAACAAGGGCGATCGGAGCGACTGCAACAATTATAGGGGTATCTCACTTCTGTGTATTGTTGGAAAAGTATTTGCCAGAATTGTTCTGCGCAGACTTCAAGTCCTAGGAGATCAAGTCTACCCCGAATCACAGTGCGGCTTCTGTCGGAACCGGTCTACCATTGATATGATATTCTCATTGCGACAGATGCAAGAAAAATGCCGTGAACAGAATCAACCACTGTTTATTGCCTTCATCGACCTCACAAAGGCATTTGATTTGGTCAGTCGTGAGGGTCTGTTCAAGGCACTAAAGAAGATTGGCTGCCCACCAACTCTTCTGTCCATTGTGGAATCGTTCCACACAGGCAAGATCGGTATCATCAAGTTTGATGGTGCAACTTCAGAGGAGTTTGAAATCAAGAGTGGAGTTAAGCAAGGTTGTGTACTAGCTCCCACCCTCTTTGGAATATACTTTTCACTTCTACTGAAATATGCATTTCGTGATCAGGATGGTGGTATATACATTCACTCACGCTCAGCTGGCGGCCTCTATAATGCTCAGAGATTGAAGGCCAAGACCACAATTAGGAGGGTACTGATCAGAGAGTTACTTTTTGCGGATGATGCTGCAATTATGACCCACTCTGAGGAAGAATTACAATATCTACTATCTGCATTCTGCAATTTGGTTTAACAATTAACAAAACGAAGACACAGATTATGTCACAAGGTGCACACGGGGTACCACCAATCTTTATTGACGACGCCGAACTGGAGATAGTAGACCATTTTACATATCTAGGATCAGAGGTAAATAGCAAATTATCCCTAGATCGGGAAATCAACATCAGGATTGGTAAGGCAGCAACAACAATGAACATGTTAGCAAAAAGAGTCTGGGAGAGCAGGAAGCATACTGCCAAAACAAAAGTCCTCGTCTACCAAGCCTGTGTCCTAAGTACTCTTCTTTATGGCAGTGAAACCTGGACAACTTACTCACACCTAGAGAAACGTTTAAACAGCTTTCATATGCGGTGTCTGCGAAGAATACTTGGTATTAAGTGGCAAGACAAAATCACAAATACTGAAGTATTGGAAAGATCAGGTTGTGTGACGGTGTATTCCATGCTCAGTCTTCGTAGACTTAGATGGATAGGACATGTTAGGAGGATGGATGATGGTAGAATACCAAAGGACATCTTTTTTGGTGAATTACAGACGGGTAGGAGATCTCAGGGTCGGCCTCTACTACGATACAAAGATGTGTGTAAGTGGGACATGATTGATACAGGCATTGATAATACACATTGGGAGCAAGTCGTCGCTATACGTGTTGCATGGGGGGGGGGGGGGGGGGGGGGGCAACTATCAGAAATGGGAAAAAGACAAAGGAGAAAATGATTGCAGATACAGCACACACAGATCTTGAGCGAAGAATAATGGTGCATGATGGTGGAAATGACCATGTTTTCACATTCATCCACTGTGGACGAACATTTGCAGCGCGAATTTGCCTTATCAGCCACACTCGCCAACGCCATGGGTCGTAGTTATTAAGCCTTTTTGAATCACAATGTACCAAACTATCGTCTGTGAAGACGAAAAATTGCCAATGCTGATAGCCAATAGCTCTGTTTTGCTTGTTATTTTCATGTTATGTTCCCTGTACATTTCATTTACATTATGCATGTGGTCTTGTAATTCAGCTTCTGAATTTGCTATTAGTGTTTGGTCGTCCACAAACAGGAGTTCTCTAATGGTTAGATTTGCATATGGTTCTTCTTCTGTGTTCTCGTCATGCGTTGTTCTTGTGGTCTCTGCTTGGCTGGTTTCTTTACATATGTTGTCTATATATGTTATAAACAAGAGAGGGAACATGACACAACCTTGTCGTACTCCGGATCTTACGGTGAAGGGTTCTGAGTGACCTCCAGTTGCTCTCACTATGCATTCGCTCTTGTTGTATAAGCTTCTAGATAGGCTTTTTAGATGTGTACTCACTCCATATTGTTTAAGGATTTCCCACAGCTTGTTTATATCTACTCTATAAACATGCCGTTTCTTGGTCGACAAAGGCTAAGTAGAGTGTTTCTTTTAGTTTTTCTATGAGCAGTATAATTGTACAGATAATTGTACGTATATATAGTGCAGATAAATGCTAGTAGTAGTTGTAGTAGTAGTAGTAGTAGTAGTAGTAGTAGTAGTAGTAGTAGTTGTAGTAGTAGTAGTAGTAGTAGTAGTAGTAGTAGTAGTAGTAGTAGTAGTAGTAGTAGTTGTAGTAGTAGTAGTAGTAGTAGTAGTAGTAGTAGTAGTAGTAGTAGTAGTAGTAGTAGTAGTAGTAGTAGTAGTAGTAGTAGTAGTAGTAGTATTTGGCCTCTTTCAGTCCTGAAGGACTATAGAATTGTGCCGCTGGGAATGTACCTGACAGCACCGCTGGTTACTGTATAGTCCAATGCGAGAGTGATAATCTCTGTCACAGTTTCCGCATCTGTAAGACGAGGCTGGTCCCGCAGTAAGTGACTGCATTTTAAGCCTGTGCCGCCTATCCTCAGTTTGTTGGATCAGATTCCGCTCAATGAGCACCAGTCCGTTTCGTACATCTCTTCTCTAGGAGCATCTGTCTGTTGCATCTCTACCCCACGTGTCTGGATGCATGCCGAGGGTTTTCATATCTTGTTTACACACAACCTTATATCGCATTTGGGGTCTTACGATCGGCCTCTTCCCTGTGGCTAGTTCTCCGTATAGGAGATCTTTGGGAATACGGGAATCATGGCTCTTTTGGGAAACATGGCTCAGCAACCGGAGGCGTCACTGCTTGAGGAGGTAGTGCACTGTGGTAATATCCGCTCGTTCAAGCACGTGTTTGTTTGTTATGTGGTCTTTCTACGATATACCCAGGATACATTTCAGACATCTCATCTGGACAGAATTCAGCTTTCTTTCCTATCGTGAGTACAAGGTCCAGGATTCAGGCCCATAAAAGTATTGATTGATTGATTTAGGAACCGACATCACAGCATTCGGGGCATTCCCATAAACGCTCCGTCCCCATCCCCAGCAGCCAGCGAAGAGTTCCAACACCAATAGTACCAATAGCCATCTGATTATATGTCCGTCTCGCCTTTCCTCTGAGCGTCGATCGTCGGCCAGATCCCCTCGTCACTCCTCGCTGTCGCGTTCTTGCCAGACCATGATGATCCATTTGCTCCTCCAAAGTGTACACGTGCTCCCACAAGGCCGCAACTACGGCTGCCTTATCATGCATCAACATTCCACCAAGTTTTGCAGAGCCAGCCAATCTGTCCACCTGTTCATTCCCCATCACACCAGCATGCCCCAGAGAAAAGATCCAGACGAATCTTGTCACCCGTGACTTCCGAAGCGAAGCAAGCCACTCTGCACGAACTTGCCTGTCCTCACCCTCCTCAGCATGCTTTCTGAGTCAGTTACAATCACGATGTGTATGTATCGTATTCTCCATTCAGCGGAAAGCTGCACTAACCTCCCCCACCTCCATTCTTAAGCTAGATTTTGTGGTATCATATGCCAGGCTCTCCTGCACCAAACGTCGACCAATTGCTTTTGCTAAGAACCCCTAGGTAGTTCTCTCACCCCCCAACGCGTTTGTCGTGCGTTGTGACAAGCAGTGAACATGTGCAATGAAGTCAAATAACTCTAAGTAACATATCAATGTTTTATATACATATGTTACAGATTTCTCATAGTATGATTACATAATCTGTATACAAATCATCAATGCGCTCGTTCGCTCACAACATAGCACCTCATCTCACACAAACTAGCACACACGCAGTATCCCACAATAACGCTCTCAGTGCTTTCAAACAATGATAGCGTTTATACAGTTCACTCGCTCTAGCAATTGTAGCGCTAATACAGTTCACTCGTTCTAGCCAACACTCATACACATCCTCTCTTGTTCACAATCTAGTCTCGTCTCCCCAAGTTTCGTCCTGGGTTTAGCGTCACGTGGTCTCTGACCTCTTGCCGTCTCAAGGTCCCTGTGTCTCTCAGGCTAGTCGTGGTCTCTAGTTCGTCTTAGGAAAGGGGTTTCGATCTGTCCGTCACCTCAGGTCAGTCCGTCCGTTACTAATTGTTATCTCCCTTACTACCGTCTAAGGGTGAACTGTCCTGCCTATTATTCCCATGTCGTTTCTATTATGTCTAGTCTCTGGGCTCTGTCCTCTCTATCATGTTCCCAGAACTCTGTCAGACCTCGAAACTGATCTCCGGCCGTCTTGCGACAACCTGTTGGGTCTAATTCCGCACTATGTTTCGAGGTAGATTCTTTTAACAAGAATGTGTAGTCTTTGTATGATTGTATGTATGTATGTATTTTAGCATATCCTTTACAGGACTTAGCTGTCAACACCAGCATCTTTCAGCTGTATGTTGATCTCTTGGCAAGATTACGCTCAGTAGTTTGCCATTGCTTTCTGAGCGGCCGGCTCAGTATCCCGCAAGTCACGAGCGGGGGTCGAACCGCCTCAGCTCTCGCTCCGCTACGAGACTCTGCGTGATAAACGGGATTACAGAGAGAAAGTGTTGTAACCCCACAGCCAGAGAGACCGGCCTTTGTATGATTACTCGAGCGAAAATCTTGCCTTTAATGCTGAATAGGGTATTGCTGCGATACATGTTGCTGTCACTTCCGCCACCTATGTTTTTATAAATGGCAACATTGTTTGCGTCCCTTATACATTGTGGTACCGATTTTTCTATTCCAGCAGAGCTGAAATGTTTTGTACAGATAAATGCTACAGGTGTTTAGTATAGATACATGCTACAGATAAATGGTACAGATAAATGCTACATATAAATAGTACAGATAAATGCTACGGATAAATGCTACAGATAAATGCTTCAGATAAATAGTAGAGATACATAATACATATCAATGCTACAGATAAATGCTACAGTTAAATAGTACAGATAAATAATACAGATAAATAGTATAAATAATTGCTACAGATAAACGCTAATGATAAATGCTACAGATAAATAGTACGGATAAATGTTACAGATAAATGCTACAGACAATTAGCACAGATAAATGCTACCGCTAAATGCTACAGATAAACACCACAGATAAATGTTACAGATAAATGCTACAGATAAACACCACAGATAAATGGTAGAGATAAATAGTACAGCTGTGAAGCGAGTTGAAGAAGGTAACTATCAATAAAGTATTTAGAGTATGGCAGAACGGATCGAGGAATGGACATCTCGTGTCAAAAAGCAACCGCTTTTATATATCAACAATCACCAACACAGCAAAGGCAGTTACCTATACTGTGTTTGTATGAAAGCGTGAGCTACCTGAGGTGGCGTGAAGTAGATATACGACCGGATATTTACCTCCATAAACCTCCGGCTCACACAGGGTGAGGTGCCAGCCAGTGAAACCGATTGCGACATTCACCAGAAGGATGGGCGGAGTCACCTGGTCGGGTAGAATCGTGTAAACCAACTTGACACGTGATCTGTCTGTGTAGTTAAACACGGCAGTCATTGAAGAGTCGAAGCTCTTTAGTGTAAATCCTTGCAGTCGAAAACTTACACCTGGAAAAGCGAAGAAATATGTGTATATTAGTGTTGTGTTTGTTGTAGTGTAGCCAGACTTAAAGCTGGAAGCGAGGAAATATATATATATATATATATTAACGTTCTGTTGGTTGTTGCATACCTAAACTTAGTGCTGGAAGGTAGGAAATATATATATATATATTAATGATGTGTTTGCTGTAGTGTAACTAGACGAAGCTGGAAGGGAGGAAATTTGTATATATTAATGTTGTGTTTGTTGTAGTATAGCTAGACTTGTTGCTTGAAGTGAGGCAATATGTATATACTAATGACAGATGAAGATGTTAAGATTATTTATTCTGGAGGTGAAGATCGACAAAGAGGAGTGGCAATTATTTTGGACCGGAAAATATCAAAATGTGTTCAAGGATATTGGGCCGTGTCGGAGAGAGTTCTACTAGTTAAATTAAGTGGGAGACCTTTTAGCGTAAATGTTATTCAAGTATATGCCCCAACAGGAGAATCCAGTGAAGATAGTGTAGAGGAATTTTATAATGACATAGAGTCTGCCTTAAAGAAATGTAAAAATTCAGAAATTAGCATCATAATATGGGACTTCAATGCAAAAGTAGGAAATCAAGGTGATAGATACACAGTAGGAAACTATGGTTTAGGAGAGAGAAATGAAAGGGGATACAGACTCGTAGAGTGGGCAAAAGAACAGGAAATGATAGTAGGAAACACCTAGTTTAAGCAACACCCTAGAAGATTATGGACATGGAGGAGTCCTGATAGCAGGATCAGAAACCAGATTGACTACATTCTGATTAGCAGAAGATTTAGAAATGCGTTAACAATAGGAAAAACAGTTTCCAGTGCTGATTGTTATAGTGACCACAGATTACTCACAAGAACATTGAGGATAAAGTTGAAGAAAGTCAAGTATACAACAGGGAACACTAAATATGATTTGTGTACATTGAGTAATGACAAGGAAATACAAAACAAATTCAACATAGAAGTACAGAACAGATTTGAAATATTTTCGGATCCAGAGATCCTATTCCAGGATGTGGATGATCAATGGGAAATGTTAAAGAATTCAATCAATGTGGCTGCAGAAACAACTACTCCAAAATTAAAGAAGGTGGGTCGTAAGAAATGGATGACTGAAGAAATTTTACACATAATGGAAACAAGAAGACTAAAAAAAAATTATTCTGCCAAATATGAAGAAATTCACAGACAAGTCAGAATATTATGTAAGGAGGCAAAAGAAGCATGGCTTGAGGAAAAGTGCTTAGAAATTGAAAAACAATACAACAGTCAAAATACCAAATTAGTGCAAAAAAGAATTCAGGAACTTACTAATAAAATAACAAGTACATTAACAGGCTGTCTAAAAACTAAAGATGGCAAAGTCATAATAGAAAATGATCAGATTATACATGCTTGGACAGATTATGTGAAAAACCTTTATGAGGATAACAGAGAGGAACAGTATGATATTAGATTTAATAATGAAGGACCGCCAGTTTTGAAGATAGAGGTTCGAAATGATCTTAAGCATATAAAAGCTGGCAAGGCCCCCGATGCAGAAAACATCACAACAGAAATGATTAAAGATTTAGAAGAATATGGACTAGTTCAAGTCACCAGACTGCAGAACACATTACATGATACTGGAGATATACCTTCTGAATTATGTAACTGTATTTATTGCAATCCCAAAGAAATCAGGAGCCTTGGAATGTGATCAACATAGAACAATTAGTATAATGAGTCACATCACAAAGATTTTGCTACGAATTATCATGCGAAGATTGAGGAAGAAAATGCAACCTGAAATAGGGGAAGAACAATGTGGGTTTGTAGAAGGAAAGGGAACAGTAAATGGTGTGTATATGCTGCAAACAGTTATTGAACGTGCTATAGAAGTAAACAAGGATATACATCTTTGCTTTATTGACTACACAATAACTTTTGATAGAGTTAGACATGTCAAAATGGTGTATTTGCTTGCAGATCTACAAATTTATGGGAAAGACATTAGACTTATAAAAAACATATAGTGGAAACAACAAGCTGCCATAAGGATTAATAATGAAATGGGACAATATCCGCCTATTAAGAAAGGTGTTAGGCAGGGATGTGTAATGTCTCGAGATCTTGTTTCCCTATACAGTGAAAATATTCGTAGAAATGTAGAAGATATAAATGGAATCAGCATTGGAGGACGAAACATCAATAACATTAGATATGCAGATAATACAGTATTAATTGCAGACAATGCGCGGGATCTGCAACAATTAGTAGATACGGTTGTTTTACACAGTGAGCAACAAGGGTTAGAATTAAATTGTAAGAAGACACAGGTTATGGTCGTCACTAGGAAGAACGAAGTACCACAATGTAATATACAAGTAAATGGAAATATTCTTCGACAAGTGAATCGGTACCATTATCTCTGAACAGTCATAACATCTGATGGGAGATGCCTTGAAGAGATTATAACAAGAATCGCAAGAATCGCCATGGCGAAAGTAGCCTTTAGCAAGATGAAAAAACATTCTGACCAATAAAAAGATGTCAATTGAAACGAGAAAAAGAGTGTTGAAGGGATACATAGAGCTGTTCTTTTGTATGGATGTGAAACTTGGACAATGAGCAGTCAAGCTAAAATAACATCTGATGACTGCAGGTATGTGGTTTCTGAGGAAAATGCAAAGAATACCATGGACAGACAGAAAAACCAATGACCAAGTACTACAGGAGACAAATGAATATCGTAAATTGATTAGACATATTAGACTGTAGACAGTCAAAATTATTTGGACATGTTATGAGAAGAAATGGATAGGAGAACTTAGTGACAACTGGCAAGATCGAAGAGAACAGACCAAGAGGAAGACCCAGAGGAAATTACCTGGATGACTTGGCCACATGGCACGGACGAGACAGGAACACTGAGCTGATCCACGACTCTGGTGATCGAGTGAAATGGCGAGTCATGACCGCCCACGCTTTCCGTCATGGCACATGATTGATTGAATGTGGTGTCTGTTGTAGTATATCTAGACTTGATGCTGGAAGGGAGGAAATATCTTCTTCTTCTTCAGCATTCCGAGCCTTTGAGGTTCTGTGCTGCAGATTCAAGCCGTCTCCATTCGTCTCTCTGGTTGACCTTCTCTTGCCAGTAGCTGATTCCAAGTGCTTGTAGGTCTGTATGTATATTATCTCTCTACCGTCTTCTTGGTTTACGTTCATTTATATCCTGAGTGTAAGCGAGTTTTGTTTCCCTATTATCTTCCATTCTTTCTATATGCCCCATCCATTGTAGTCTATTAGCCTTTATGATACCAGTGATTAGCGGGGACTTAAACAGATCATAAATGTCTTTGTTGCTTCTTCTTTTCCACTCTCCACTTTGTATAACACTAATATGCCCAAAGATGCGTCTTAAGAATTTGTTCTCAAAGGTTTGTAACAAGGTTTCGTCTCCTTTTGTTGTACTCCAGGTTTCAGAGCCATACAGCACAACTGGTCTAATCAGCGTTTTGTATATTGTGATCTTGGTGTTACGAGATAGCGCATTTGATTTTAGCAGATGTTGTAGTGCATAGTATATCTTATTTCCAGAGTTGATTCTAGCTTGTATTTCTTCCTTATTATGTTGGAGCAGTTGAAGATTGTACCCAGGTATTTGTATGTTTCCGTTCTTGTAATGGTCATATTATCTATTTGTATGTGGCCAGAGTTTTTAGCCGTTCCTTCTCTTGAAACTACCATATATTCTGTCTTATCTTGGTTGATAATCTGCCCCATTGTTGAGCTTTTTCCTTTAAGTGAGTTAATATTTCCAATGTCTTTTGTTCATTTTCATCTATAATATCTATATCATCTGCATAACCAAGCAGCTTGGATGTTCCTCCAATATCACATTCTTCCTTTATCTGCCTTACAACTTTCTCTAGAGCCAGATTGAAGAGTAGCGGCGATAGTGCATCACCCTGTTTCAAGCCAGATGTTATTTGGAAAGGGTCTGATTTCCTGCCTTTATATGTTACTATATTATAAGTATCTTCCATGCATAGTCTGGTCATGTTGATTAACTTCATTGGCATTCCAAATTCCCGCATAGCATTCCATAGACTATTCCTATGGATACTATCATAAGCCTTTTTTAACATCCACAAACAATGTTATGGAGATCTCTTTTATATTCCCAACTTTACTCGGCTATTTGTCGTAAGATAAATATCTGATCTATTGTTGAAATGTTTTGTCTGAAACCCGGCTGGTAATCACCTAATATGTCTTCTGAACATGGTTTTAGTCTATTTAGTAATACCGCGGATAGTATCTCATAGCTTATGGACAGGAGTGATATTCCTCTATAATTTTCACATTGGAACTTGTCTCCTTTCTTAAAGATAGGTATCAATAATGACTCTTTCTAGTCGTGGGGTAATTCTTCTGTTATCCAGATTTTTATTATTAGTTCCTATAGCTTTAGATAAACAGAGATGCATGCTACAACCCAACCACCATAAACAGCAAAAGAATTATACCAATATTTAATCCACAAAAAAGACTAGCAAGGTGGGCAGAATACTTCCAAGAACTACTTAACCCCACACATAACATAGAAAATCTCACTTTTGTACCTAAAGGTTATGGACAACAAGAACCAAATTTCATACCTGCAGAAGTCAAAGCAGTTATACAGAAAAGTCCTAAAAACAAATCGCCAGGTCCAGATGGAACCACAGAAGCTATTCAGGCCTGTGGGGAAACAGGAGTTAAATGGCTAACAAGACTTTTTAATATAGCATGGGAAGAAAGAAAAGTCCCATATGATTGGAAACAGGCAATAATAGTACCAATATGGAAAAAGAAAGGCAATATGAGAGAGTGTGAAACATACAGAAGTATATCACTCCTGAGCCATATAGGGAAAATGTACGCAAAACTATTGGAACAAAGAGCTAGACCCATAGTTGAACAACAGTTAAGCAAAATACAATTCGGTTTTCGGAAAGGTAAAAGTTACCCTGATGCACTATTTACAATTTGACAAATATGTGAAAAAACTATCGAATATAGTGACCAGCAGAAAAGGTTTTCGATAGAGTAGACAGATACAAATTATGGACCATCCTTGAAGACTATGGGATACAAGGGCAATTGCTAGAAAACATCATAGTTATGTACCACTCGAGCCGAAGTGCAGTAAGAACACAAGAAGGTATATCAGATAAGTTCACAGTCAATACAGGCGTAAGGCAGCGTTGTGTGCTCTCTCCTCTGCTATTTAATGTCTACATGGACAGAATATCCAAAGAAGCAAGTCTTGACAGAACAGATTCAGAAAATTGAAAAATGAAACAACTGATCCAGAGGAAATAAATGAACTTATGTTTGCAGACGATCCGTGCCTGTTTTACAGCGATGAGGGCAGACTACAACATCATATTAATAATCTGAGTTCAACCTGCAGCAGATACTCGCTGCTTGCTTGTGTTCGTTGGCTTGAGCTCCAACGTGAAGTCCTGTATGTCGGATGAAGGCATCCTGTTGTCCAACATCAGTGTGATGTCATACAGGATCTGAGGTTTGCGTGAGTATCCGTTGTCCCAAGTCTGGCTTATTGGTGTGCAGACTGGTGGTTCCTCGCCGTACAGGCAGACACTCTCCGACTTCGGAGGAATCGGCGATCCTACTGACTTTAGCCAGGACCCCGAAGGGACCTGTTGCCCAGGACGCTCGACAAGGACGCGTCAGTAGGTCTTGGCCAGTATATAACCCGGCCCTGGTGCCTTGGAAACACCTCTGCGTCCCTGCAGCAGATACAATATGAGTATAAACACAGCCAAAACCGAAGTAATGCAAGTTAGCAGATCGCCGGGCCCATTAAGTATACAGATAAATAGCACATCTCTGAAACAAGTTAAAGAATTCAAATATCCTGGAAGTATGATCACAGAAGATGGCAGAATGCACAGAGAAATCGAAATAAGATGTCAAAAAGCTAGTATACTTACATATCAACTATCACCCTTACTGAAACACCCAAATATACCCATGTCCGCAAAACGACAGATAATAAACAGGATATTCACATCAGCCATATGCTACCAATCTCAAACCTAGACTTTATCCAAATCACACCTTCGCAAAATCAACACCTGCGAGATGAGATGCCTGAGGAGAGCTGCCAGCCTAACAATCCGAGACTGAATAAGAAATGATGTTATCAGACAGACTGTGGGATCAACTCCCTGTGTCACATTTATTGAAAGGCAGAAGATCAAGTGGTTTGGCCATGTCGTTAGAATGCAACATCAGCAACTACCATCACTGGCCTTACATCAAAGATCATCTGCAAAAGACCAAGAGGACGTCCAAGAAGAAAATGGATTGACGACATCAAAGACATTGTACAATCACACGGAATGACACTATCCAGTGCCGCCCATCGGGCGCTGGAACGCAAATTATTCCTCCCCACGACGCTTGACGGCAGAAGTGGAAGATGATGATGATGATGATGATGATAATGATGATGATGATGATGATGATGATGATGATGATGATGATGATGATAGCTTTAGATATAATGCATGGCCGCCTGCCTTCATAAATTCAGCAGCAATTCCATCAGCACCAGTTGCCGTATTGTTTTAAGTCGTGTTATTACATATAGGATTTCTTCAAAAGCAGGTTCTTCAATTTGTGGTTCACACGCTAGAACCGCTTCCTGTGGGAAAGTATTATTTGGAGCTTCACAATTTAATAATTCAACATAGTATTCTTTCCATGTGTTACACATTTCCTCATTGGTATTTATCATATTCCCATTTTTGTCTTTTAAACCAAATGTGTTGGGTTGGTGCCCTCGTTTCATTGACTTCATTTCTTTAAAATAACTTTTTGGATTCGTTTATCTGGTGATTAGTTTCCATATCTTTGATTATATTACTCATATATTCTCGCTTCTGCCGAACTATTTTTGTAGCCTCTTTACATTCATTTCTATATTGCTCTTCATGTTGGATATTGTTGATGTAATTTAACCATAAATGTCTAGCATTCTTTTTCCTAATGACTGCTTCTTCACATATTTGATTGAACTATCTGTTCTTTCTATGCGTGGTTAACACACCGAGACATTCTTCTGTGGTAGTTTGAATTGTATTCTTGATGTTCAACCAAGTTTGGTCAACGCTTTCCTCCAACGGATTTTGTAGAATTTCAAGTTTACATTTTATTTCATCTGCAGATTTTTCTTTGACTGTACTTTCTTGTAGTTTTTCTCTGTTATATGTTGGGTGTAACCTTTGTAGTTTAGCATGGAAAGCTCTCTTAAGTTTTATTTTAAAGTTTGCTCCAACGAGAAAGTGGTCGCTGTGGCACTCAGCTCCACTATAACTTCTAACTTGTTGTATGTTTGATGCATTTTTGTTGTTAATTAAAATGTGATCTATTTGATTATAGGTTCACTTGTCACATGATTTCCAATTTTGTTTATGTATATCCTTTCTGTGCAGTCTGGTACTGCTGATCTGCAGTCCTTTGGCTTCTGCTAGGTTGATGACTCTCCATCCATTGTCATTTGAAGTTGTACGTAGGCTATCCATACCGGCAACTTTTTTATAAGTTTGCTCTCTACCTATTTTTGCATTGAAGTCTCCCAGCACAATCAGGATGTCCTGTTTGGGGGTTTCTTCTATGACATCTTCCACATCATTATAAAAGTCTTCTTTAATATCATCTTCTTTCTCTTCAGTAGGTGTATATAATTAATCATCGTTATATTTTTCTATTTACCTTTTATTCGTAATTTACTAATCCTGTCATTAACAGCTTTAACGTTTAGAACGTTCCCTCTTAACTCTTTTTTGATGACAAATCCTGTTCCTAATTCATGTTTATTTTGGGTGTTTCCTCCATATATTACAATTATTCCATTATGCTCTAAAGTACCCACTCCTGGCCACCTTATTGTGTTTGCTGCAGTACAGCTTGTTGTTGTAGTATAGCTATACTTGAAGCTGGAAGCGAGGAAATATGTGGATATTAATGTTGTGTTTGTTGTAATAGCCTGCGTTGTGGCGGAGATGTTACAAACGCATTTCTAAATCCCGCATACAGCGTTCGAAACACAACAACGGGCGATTTGGAAATAGACCGTTGTGTGCTGGTTTCCATAACCTGACATGAGTGTTGGTCTTTCAGAAAGCAATTTTGTTGTTGTTTGTCCACTAAGAATGAGGATGACCATTTATTTCATCCACTGGGGTTGAAAGTATGGAACCGTGATTCCTAAGATGACTGATAAGGCCTATTTTGGATCGAAATGTTCTTTGACAATGTGGGTAAACAATGCTTGACGTTCCAGGAGGAGGATCTCCTGCAGTGGTTTTTCTTTTCAGCATTTTCTTCACAGCTCTTGCAGTCCTGGCTGCTTCACAAGTGACTGCACCCTTGAGTAATGATGTGCGCGCCCCGAATTTCGGTCTTTGGTAGCAGTCTCCCAGGTGTCATGATGAATACCAAAAAATTGTAATGAGATCTTCAATGTTTTTAAAGCCTTTTCTCTGGCCGGCGTGGGAGCGTTTACCACAACCCAACTCGGCGTAAACAATTTGTTTATGGAGCTTGTGCTCTGGCATGCAAGTGACCAGCCCAGCAAATCTGATTCTTCATTAGTAGAGTGTGGATGCTGGGCATGGATGCTCCTTCTAGGACTTCAGTGTCTGGGATCTTGTCCTGCCATTTAATCTTCAATAGCTTCCAAAGGCAGACTGAGTGAAAGTGGTTTAATTTCCTAGCGTGTCGCTGATAAACAGTCCAGGTTTCACAAGCATATCATATAGCAGTGTGGATAATACGACTGCATTCAGAAAGCACTGGTAAACTACTGCACGTAAACTTTCCAAGAAATCACTTCTTTTTGATTGGTCTGAAATTTCTTTATTACCGTATTTGAGTTGTGCTTGGTTAAAGAAGAGTTGCGATATTGGCGACTTTCAGCAGAAACATCCAACTTATTTCCAGAATGTGTTAAACGGGCCATCCTTTCGGAGATTTTTAGAACGTTCCATGTCTCAGATGTGTGACGTCACCTATTTCTTTCTATATACAGGTGCTGCCTCCAACTGGCTCGCCGCATGCATGCCAGTCGATCATCTCTGGAAGGCAGGAGAAAACCACGGTACGGTGCTAGTTCAAGGTTATACACACAAGCATTGCACTGTGTATCAATGTGCTATGTTAAAATACTCTACGGAAACGATATTTTGGTCTTACAAGAAACACAGCTCGGCGAGTCAATGTCGCAGGGTTTTATGGCTTCTTTAACAGGCGGCACCTCGGACAGGACATTCTGGTCCGCGACAACATACTGTTTTCTGAGATCGATATGTCCGGCTGGAACAGTGATGTCCTGCAAGTGCAGGCTTTAAGAATAATGACGCCAGTGCAGCTTGTAATCGTGAACGTTTATGTCCACGCCAGGTCAGAGAAGAGACATGTGAGGCCGCCATAGACTTAGAGGACGCATACAATAGAGTATCCTATGAGCACTTGATGCAAACCCTCCTCAGACTGAAAGTGTACCCTAACCTTGTACGATGGATAGCTGCAGTCCTGCTCCAAAGAAGGTGGTTCTAAGATGCCTTCTGAGCCGATAACGATATGTCCAGAATGCCGCAGGGTTCACCACTGTCACCAGTACTATTCAACGGTGCCGATCACTGAACAACAGTTGGACGGGATATCACCATCTGAGCGTGAGTGAATGTATATATATATATATATATATATATATATATATATATATATATATATATATATATATATATATATATATATATATATATATATATATATATATATATATATCAGGGTCGAGATAGACAGGCAGTTGCCAATGATATGCAGGGCGAACTAGATCGAATTTCCTCATGGTGTGCTGATGCCAGTGCCCTTGTCAACCCTGCAAAGGCATCGGTTATATGGTTCTCCCTAAACAACCATATTGTGAACACAGACCTGCCGGCAGTGAGAATGGATGGGAGCAGTTTGAGTAGAACCCAGTCAATGACATATTTTGGCGTGAGGCTTGATCGTAGCCTGTCTTTCAGGGATCATGTCGATTATATCATAACGTAAGCACGAAAAGATTTGTCAGCAATGAGAGTCATGGCGACTGCCAAAATCAAGCAAAGACTGCTAATACTTCTGTTCCAAGGACTGGTGCTTTCACCCATCGAGTATGCCCTTGCCATCCTCACTGTCAGCCCTACACAGATTGGAAGACTTGAAAAGGTACAAAACGAAGCCATCCGCATCATTTTGGGCTTCACGAGAGACACCAGTTGTGTAGCAATGAGATACCTCACTGAATTCCCGACAATGAACCACAGGATCAAGATCTGGAGAGCTCGTGCATTCTTAAAATAAGTGCAGATGAGCGGCACCCTCTGCATGAAGCTATATTCAGAGAACAGGGTGACAGGCTAGAGAGGGGATGGATGGGTCGGGCGGAAGATGTCGTCAGACAGGTCTGCAGTCTTACCAGTATCAATCCCGGTAATGAATGGGTGCCGTTGCCTCCAGCTTTTAAGTGCACCTTCTCCTGCATTATCACACTCGACAAACGGTGCAGCGAGCAGAACCCTGCCGCTGTCATTGCAGAGGTCAATGCGTTCATCTATGAACACTCAGATAGCCCCGAAGTGCTCATCTATACAGATGGATCTGTTGTAAACCAGCAGAGAAGTGCATGGGCATTTACAACCCTTTCAGCGGGCCGAACGGTTCAAGAATCCAGTGGTGCCCACTCTATGACTACGAGCAGCATGACGATGGAGGTGATGGCAGTTACATAGGCTTTCATATGGCTGGAATCACAGCATAATACCAACGTGTGTGTACTAAGTGATTCAATGAGCATGATCCAGAAGGTCGAAGCTGGATCTGTACGTAGACAGTGGACTGAATCTCTGCGGAAGTCTGTTGTCCGTAAAGTCACCTTCATCTTTGTCCCGGGACATACGGGAGTCGAGGGAAATGAACGAGCTGATAAACTGGCTGGCTCTGCACTCCCTGTAGATGACCAGCACATGGATCGTGGAGATGTTATTAACGTCCTCAAAGATATGGCGAGAACAGAGGATTTTGACATCAGTGATTCCACATCGCTGTCCAGGATGAAAGACTTGGGAGTAAGAATCGGCACGGCCAAACACGAGAGGTACATCGGGAAAACGAGGTTCCTCGTTAACCAACACATAATTGGCACTATTATTCACCGGACGCTGATGCATATGCTGGCGCGGGGGGGGGGGGGATCTGAGCACCTACGGACCTGTCCGGAGTGCAATGAAGATACCCCAACTGATAACTGATAAAATAGAGATGGGAGACGAATCCCCACAACCTAATATCCAGCTATTATAAGGAAACCAGAAATGGCTCGTTAAAGTAACGTTTCCTTATAGAGGTCAGGAGAGCATTGGGATGTCACCGCATTCAGCGGAGGAGAAATCTCTACTCGGGATAACCTGACGCGTACTGTCTCCCTGCCACATACTGCTCTCCAACGACTTGTTAATAGTTGAAGTACTCTAACTTTACCACAACATGAAACATACACCAATTAACAGGACCATAAACAACTCCAGTCTATAAATTATAACATTACAATGGGATAACATGGGTGTGTGCGTGTGTGTGTGCGTGTGTGTGTGTGTATGTGTGTGTATGTGTGTTCAACTATCATCATTAATTTACACAACTCAATAAGTAATACACCAATAAAAACATGATAAAACCAATAATTATCATCAGTAAGTAGGTAAACTGTTCCGGTGTCCTCATGAATGTGAGTACTAAATTAACACAGTTCATTCCTTAATAAGTTGTTAAACTGTTCCTAAGTTCACCGAAAATTGTATTAAACTGTTCATATGTTCACAACAAATATATGACTATAAGGTCCATTAAACAAACACAAAGGTCCAAGAGGTTCTCACAACTTCTTGATTGCACAGGTCCATCAGGTCACACGGACTACTAGATTTAGAAGTCTATTAAGTCACACGGACTACTATTGAGGTTACTGCTGTTATTGTCCTGTTGTTGGCCATAATCTAAGATAGGATATTTATACGGTACTAAGGGTTGCTGTGACATCGGAGAGATCAAGGATGTTGGTTAGAGTTGTGCTCTTTCAATAGTAGCAAGCTCAATCCCTTCGTCGATTATAGATGACATTGACCCTCCATGAGGACACTATTCAGCCCTTTCACTTCTTTACATTTTCCAGGAGGCGGCCCATCCGGGTCATGACTTTGAGCGTTTTTCTCCTGCGGTGCGAGACGATCTGTCGTTTGCGTTGTCCGTGTGTTGCTCCGTGCTTGTCTGCTCTCAAACCTCTCGTCCCTCGGCTAGGATAGCCCTTTGCACGCGGTTCTTCGTGCCCTCACACCATAGTCACACCTGTGGTCGTGGGGAGCAAGCCTCTTCCCCAGCCACTGCCTCTGTCGCCCCCGTTCGTCTTCGTTGCCATGTTCCTTCTTCGTGCTCCGTTCACGGCGCCGCACTCTGGGAATCCAGCCCTTCCTCTTGGTTCTTCGACCCATCTCTTGGTCTCTGCTGCGGAGTGCGGCTTTCGTAAGATGACTACCACCCTGGTATGGAGGCTGGACTTCGTCCGATATTTGCATGATTTGGCGACTGCTACTATGAGGCGATTTGCCAAACGAACAGTCCCGTAGTCAGGTGCTCTCCCCTCGCTCGGAGAGAAGGCTATAGAGTCGACACGAGACAGTGCAAGTTCTAGCCCTTACTGAGAGATTGGTTCCGATGTTAGTTATCCTGCAGTTACAGACATAACTTTAACCATATTACTGTCGAGGCTTGTCCCATTCTATGTTTCGACAGTTCCACAGCCAGCACGAGGCCTTATCGGCTGCCTGTTGTTTTTATGCTCGAGTTCTCGCTTGTCCTTTGATACCTACCTGCTTTAACACACCATACACGGAATGGGAGACTAGACTTTTTGCAGCCACCTCCACGGCTAATAGCCTAGCAGTGTTCCCTTCCTGTTTCAGACTAGCGACCATGCCACTGTACAGTTATCTTATACGTATGCTGCTCCTCGATGTTTGAATCATATGGAACGGTCAGCTCAGTCAGCGTTAGCTGTTTGGCCGACAAACAGTGAAGTACAATATCAGGTCGCAAGCGAAACAGTTGGAGCTGTTGAACTGTTGAAGCAGCTACAACAGGAAAATCCCCACATCCGAATCTTTAGGGCGGAGCGGCTTCTGACCTACTCCAAGATTCCAACAACTTTAGCGGTGGTGACAACAGAGGGCAGCGAGATGCCAAGCCAAGTGTCGATCAACAACAAAGTACAACAGCCTGAAAGATTCATCCCGAGAATCAACCAATGCTCAAGGTGCCAGAGAACCGGCCACAGAAGAATAACATGCCACAGCATGACAGAGATATGTTGAAACTGCGTCGAACACCATGCCTTCAAGGACTGTGGGCTGGTCAAACTGGACAAGGTCTTCCGAAAGCCCAGTAATAAGAGACAGTGCGTCAACTGCCTGGGCAAGCATGGAGCAAGATACTTGGGCTGTCCGTAGCTTCAAAGACACAGAGACGTCTTAAAGATCGCCATAACCACAAAGATACCATACAAGGAAGCAATGCGGAGGTTCGACACTGCCAAAGGCATCTCACAGACAGAAAAATCCCAGCTACAAGAGCAGATTTACGAGCTGAAGAAGCATGTCAAGGCACTGCTGTCACCGACACCAACCAGCAACAGCGAAAAACTACTGGCAGACATAAAGGAAATCCAGCACAGCAACAAGCAAGAGGTGGAAATCATGGCAATGATAAAAGAGGGGAACGAAGAGATCCTATAAACCGTCAACTCACAGAGAGAACTGCTAAAAGCTGAAAGGGAACGGCAGAAATTGCAGAAACCAGGAAAAAGAAAGAAGAGAAACCACAAGCTAAAGCCAAACCGAAGACAAACCAGAAACGGCTAGTTAAAGCTAGCAGTCCAACTACGATGTCCAAACAACCCAAGGGGAAACCAGCATCCCACCAGACACCTGAAGAAAGCCGAGAGAAGGAAATCGACACAACTGAAATTGACTGGGGCACAGATACATCGAATGGGGAAAAAGACTTTGACTTGAAAGAATAAAAACAGCGCAAAATAATATGAATAAGATGAGGCAAAGCTTCTAGAGAAAATGGCTCAGTTTGAGGCAATAATAACCAAACAGCAAATCAATAAATAGTCTTTATAAGGACTGCATCATATCAAAAAACAAAGAACCAGGAGCCAACACTGACAACAGAAACAGCGAGAGGAGGCGGACACAAAGTAGAACCCACCGGCCAATCCCCCAGCTTACGTCACAGGCATATATCTTCAAAATCGACATATCAGCTAACACTGGCGCAGAAGCCGAGAGAAACTTAAACAGCACCATGAACCACCGCAAACATAACCAACGCCACAGAGGCTGGTTGAACAGGTGGAACAGGTTTTTTTTTTCTCTGCAAATCGGAATCGGAATCGGAACTGCTGGATCACTTCAGGGTTCTAACCATGGCCTTTCAGATTCAAGATCAGCTCCCAATCACTCACGCCATTGGAAATGGACGGTAGATCGGCAGCGCAGCCTCTTTTGTCTCTACATTGTTGCCCAGCTCTGAAGAAGTACATCCCCAACGGCCCCGCCCAAGTCCCTCTGTTCGCCCGCATTCTGGCTTCATCGACTATGGCTGCCATCTCAGCAAGAACTTTGTTGTGGCGCCATGTGAATAGGCCTTGAAAAACGGCTATAAACTGCCATCCTCCTGTAGGCTATCGCCATCTTATACGCGAAGATAACTACGCGCTCAAGTTGGAGAGTTCTCTTTTCGTCCTCTGTCAGACTGGTATTCTTTAGTTTTGGGCCATTGTTAAACAAACCACTGGTATAAGGATTCCAGCTAAAAAAAGGTTCAGTTACAGCCATATCACAGTTACCTATACTACTTAAGCATACTGGCCACTGCAGGAATCCCAAAAGCATTTCCATGGGAATGCTCGACACATTCTCAGGCACGATCGCATCTCTGATAAGGGTCGTGGATTACAAAGACCGGTCCTGGCCCTCTTAATATACTTATGGGCATGTGTGGCTGCCTGACCATGGTCGTGGGTGAGAAAGGCCAGTTCTGGTCCTCTCGATGTTAACTCTGCGCATGGACGCTCCTCTGACAGTAATATCGTTGGTCAGAGAGACAGTTCCTTCGTTTGTTCGTTCATTTGATGGGGAAAAGAAAAATTAAAATTCGGTCTCGTTCAAGCTGCTTCTTCAGCAGTGGTTATAGTTGAGATCCATAGTTGTATGGGATTTTGGTTCTGTTCCTATTTGTGCTCACTCCGGAGTAAGTCCTAACTAGGACTGGTTATATTGTTCCCGGTGTGATCATCGGAGACGCGTGGGTCTTGTAGTGCTCGTGGTGGCTGGTATTATCATTATGCGTTTGCTTTGTCCTGTTCAGGATCAACCATATTCACCCTCCAAGTTGGTTGTTTACTTCCTCATGAGGTCTACACACGGACTATCTTGAATTTGATCAGTTCTCACAAGGACTGACTGTCTTCTGTAGTTCTTTCAAAGATTGGTTATTTCTTGAGTAGTACTCGCCAGAACTGGTTACATGTGAAGTGGTCCTTAGAATAGCGTGGACCTAGAAGAGAGCTTAGAATAGCGAGGACCAAGAAAAGATCTTAGAATAGCGTGGACCAAAAAGAAATCGTAGAATAGCGTGGACCACGACGTGATCTTAAAATAGCGTAAACCAGGAAGGGATCTTAGAATAGAGTGCGTCAGGAAGAGATCTTAGAATAGCTTGGGACCAGACAGCAGACACATGCTGACATTAAACAAGATTTGGTCAGGTCAGAAACATCTGGCATAAACATCACCATGTACCGGAAGCTGACATACTTTGGCCGTATCAAACGGCACAGGAATGTGGGAAGGGCAGCGGTGGAAGGCGGGTTGCTGGTAGTGGTCGGTCAGTTATCACGAGTTAGCTGACACAACATCGAGCATGAAACTACATCAGTCTCTTTAGCCGGCAACAGATCAAGAGTTATTTTGATAATGTTCTGTAAGAACGTGTTAATAAAGGTGTTAATGGGTGTTTGAGGTGTGGATGGGGAGAGGGTGTGTAGGTTAGGATGTGTATGTGGATGGGCGTGGGATGTGTGGGTTGGTTTGGGGATGTTTGTGGGTGGCGAGTGTGTTTTGGTTGGGGGATCAGGTGAGGGCAGTGTGTGTGGGTGGGGAATGTGCGGGAGGGGGATGGGTCGGTTGGTGGGGTATGTATGTGTCCCTTGGTGTGCGTGTGTGTGTGTGTGTGTGGGTGGGGTGTGTGTGTGTGGGTGGGGTGATGTATGGATAGGTGGGAGATGGGCCTCATAACATGGTAATAAGCCTTGTTTATGTTTACAACATTCATTCCACAATGTTTATTTTTCTTCCTATGTAAATGTATAATGCTCTTGTTGAACGAAAGACGAGTGATTGGAAGGGCCGAATGTAAGACGGGCCTGCGCGCCCAATTTGTGACCCTAATAAAGTTGATTTGATTTGATTTGATTTGTTACATGTGACAAATAAATGTGTGTGTGAATATGCAAGACACCATTAGTTCACAGGGTGAATATACACACATCTATCAGGACAAATGTCGAATTATTATTATTATTATTATTATTATTATTATTATTATTATTATTATTTGTTTTAATGTGCCCGCTCTGTTTGCACTCTAGCTTAGTCTATATAAACAACTTGTGGTACTGGACTGAATATTGTATGTAGATTAGCTTTCCCTTTTACCAGTGTCCCTCGTCATCAGGAGAACCGACTCCGACTTCAGAGGTACTTGTAATTTAGGTCGCCAAATCAAGGATGAACAATTAACATTTTAGTCCAATTGAACACACTTACCTCCGCATCAGCACACCGGAAGTTAAAGAACGCGCGCTCTTTTCAATTCGGCGATGCTGACCTCCAAATGATGAATTCCATGGGTTAAGTCTGCACTTGAATATGTGAAATCATATTAGTTCACAGAGAGAATACATAAATCTACCATACATGGAATCCGACTTACGGCCATCGGCTCTGTTGTATAAAACATATCTGCTCACGCGCTGTGGTCTGGAAAAGCTGATGTTGATGTTGGGATTTAAGTCTCCAGGGAGTGTGCTGCTGCAACTGTTGCCTCTGTAGAACAGCTGGTTTGTGTTCCCATCCACGGCCTTCAGGGACGGGTAACTTCTACGACTGTGTTCGGAGTAGGTGCTGGACTGAGACGAGTTTTGTCTCAAGGCCACATTACGACCTGGGGCAATCAATGTCACAAAGGTCACAATGATTGTGTCACATGTATGTGTGTGTACATGTGTGTGTGTCTGTGTGTGTGTTTGTGTTGGTGTGTGTGTGTGTGTAGAGACCTGAAACAGCAATCATCACAAGGTACCATTATTGTGTCACATGCATGTGTGTGATGTGTATATATGTATGTGTGTATATACCTTGCAACTATAGGATGTTTAAGTGTCTGTTTGTGTAATGTATTGGTAGAAGGTGTAATGTGTTTGTAGAATGTGTAATGTATTTATCGAATGTGTAATATGTTTGTCGAATATGTAATGTTTTTGTCGAATGTGTAATGTATTTGTCGAATGTGTAATGTGTTTGTCGAATATGTAATGTATTTTTCGAATGTGTAATGTGTCTCTGCCGGTCTCCCTGGTTGAGGAGTTAGCAGCTTTCTCCGTAACCCCGAATACTCTCGTGGTTGACGTGAGTGCACGAGAATTGGAAGCGGCTCGAGTTGCGCAGGTGACATATGAGAGTATGGAGCCGGTCGCTCAGAAAGTCGTGGCGTGCTGATGAGCGTAATCCAGCCTAGGAATCAACATACAGCTGAAAGATGCTGGTGTTGACCGCAATATCCTGAAACAGAGAAACATATGTGTCTCTAGAATGTCATGACTACTGCTTGTGTGGAGTGAGAATGTGTTTGCAGAATGTGTAATGTATTTGTCGGATGTGTAGTGTGTTAATAGAATGACAACGTAACTGATTGTGTGATGTGTGGGTGTGTGATGTGTTGATATGTGATATGTGGGTGTGTGATGTGTGGATATATGATGTGTGCACGTGTGTGTGGCAGACACCTGGTGTAGGTATATAAAGTGTTACAATAATCACATGTGTTGTACTGTACAGAAATATAGGTAGCCAGTATGCCCCTCCCGCAGCGAACAAGGAGAGCTGTCATCAAATCATAGTACGTCAGCGTTCATGCCATAGCCAGGGTATCGTACTAACCGTTACGCAAGTGTACCCGCTATCCTATTGTTTGGTATCCCTCAAGGAGTGGGAAGGGGGAGGTTAGATGCCTAGGTTCACTTCTAATAGTTTACAGCTAGACAGGGCAGGTTTCCTACCTGACAACCCCCCCCCCCCCTCCCTGGTTACAATATCCCCACCCCTTCCCCCACACCAAATCTCTTTACATAAAAGGTACATATATATGAAGATGGAACAATGTGTTAAATCACACTTCTACCAGATGTATTTTCTGTCAATAAATCTGAGACATGGTAGTTTTCATTATGATGATAGTAGCGTTGGTAATGTGAGACATAAAATATTCACATGTATTAGGTGGTGGGCAGAAATATATTCTTATTGCCTGAGGTTACTTGTAGTATAATTGATCTATGGTAGAATCACAGGTGGGAGTTCGCCTTGAAGTAGCTAATGCAATGTTCTGTGAGAATGCCTGCCGTTGCTTCACCAGATCTCTCCTCGTTGTCACTGAACAAAATCTATAACCTGGCGCTCTGGTTGAGAGCTTGAAACAGACGCTGAAGAATGTGTAGTTTCTAAAGTCTACACATATAAAAATATATCTATTATGTCGGATCATGTCTCTCTTCCAGAGTTACCGACTGTTACTATCCTCTCTCTCTCTCTCTCTCTCTCTCTCTCTCTCTCTCTCTCTCTCTCTCTCTCTCTCTCTCTCTCTCTCTCTCTCTCTCTCTCTCTCTCTCTCTCTCTCTCTATCTCTCTCTCTCTCTCTCTCTCTATCTCTCTCTCTCTCTCTCTCTCTCTCTCTCTCTCTCGCTCTCGGTCTCTCCTCTCTATCTCTCTCGCTCTGTCGAGTCTGAAGGACATCCCCGTAGTCGAAAAGACCCAGTCGTTATAATTACCGTCTTCACCTTATCGGTCACGTCATGAGGAATGTGGTGCCCTAAGTCCACGTCTCTCATTCAGACACAAGGTTTCTTTGCAGTCGCTCCTTCATTTAACTTTGTTTCAGCAGATTAAGTCTTCAGTAGTGTTAATACAAGAGTGTCTGAACTTTGGGTTTACATGTCGGTGATCAGTTTCTGCATGAAGCCTTACGTGAGTTACGATGAACGCAGGTTCACCACGCACGTGTAATGGCTACGCACACCATATACCCGTTACATATTGCCAGAGTGTTACTAGGTTTTATGTTGTATGCACCCTGACAACTTAAGAATGAACACGTCCAATAGCACAAAGAATAGCAGTTCCAAAAGCCGACGGAACGAATAAATGACTTTATTCATAGCACCATTAATTAATAATACATTAGAACAATTCACCAACTTACAGTTCGTACTGCGTCATTACCGGGCCCTCAATCCAGCGAGCGACACGGCTCACCCAGTTTTCTGTACTGCCGCGTGTTTACAAGCCTGATGTGTACCGACCATCGCTCTTGTTGTCACACAGATTCTACAACACTCTAACGCTGCCCATGCCGCTTGACTCGTAGGCTTTCCTCTTCACCTTTGAAACACTGTCTACATCTTCATATGATACAGCTGGTCTTGTCAATTTCCACGATGTGAACCTGGCTGTGTTTCCCGGACCAACTCCCTTCTCCACTGTCTGCCCACTGTGTTCAAACCACATCACGTGCCCTCCGTCCTGCAGCACGATTGGCTACTATCATTAGCCCGTTACCGGTGTCTTTCTCATTATAGCTCTCCGTGATTATTTATCACTCTTAATGTCTCAACAATCTATGTTGCTGTTACTCAGGTCTTAAGTAACCCGACTCATGGCTTATGCCCCCCGCAATTTCAAAAATGTTCTAACATTTTTGGGTTCTTCCTTATCTCTACACTTGACATGAGTCAGCTTGGTCGCACATGCCTGTCCCCTGGTCGCACATATCTGTCTACTGCCTCAAGCCTTAGAGCTTGCTTCTCAGTTCCCTTTAACTTCCCTCTGTGTTACATTGATATTCTGCTATACCTTCACACAAATTATAATGTCGGACACGAATATCCGTCTATTCCCAAATAGACCTCGTGTTGCCTCAACCCCCTTTGTGTTCGGCACGTTGAGGACCAACCTACTATGAGTCCCAATGTCCCACCCCGGACATTCCCATAAGGTTCCTCATTTATACCTCGGTATAAGCAACTGACACTTAAGCCCTGGGTGCAGGAACGTGTGTATTGCAGACATATCAATTGCACACCTTTCTCTATTTGTTCCTGGTATCCTTACTACTAACTTTCCCTTATCGTGTTCTCAATACCATGACCCTTATGTACATCTACTACCATGCCAAAGTACTACATGTTAAAATATTATATGTACAAAGTAATACCACTTGGTACTATTATCAATGGTACTACTAATATTATTTCTCCACTATCCTTGTATTCTTTCTTTCACTTTCCCTTGTACTCTGTTCTTTCTTTCTCACATTCTCACTATTCCATTTCATTCTCCCTCTTCATCCTTCCATCATTCTCTCTCTCTCTCTCTCTCTCTCTCTCTCTCTCTCTCTCTCTCTCTCTCTCTCTCTATTTTTTTTTTTTAAATAGCGTGTAATTTGTTATTATGTACTCTGTCTCACAACCCGCATACCAGAACCTCAAATGTTCCATTTATGCCTGTACGCTTCCTGTATATCATTGTGCAAGTATCCAGGTTGTGTTCAAATTGATTCTCATTCGCACAAATTCCTACTCTCAGTCTTCTCGTCCCCTTTCTCTCACTTCACTGTCACTCCTCATATTCTTATGTTATGTACATGTTACCACAATCACAGACGTTTCTCCTACCAATTGTACATGTCTGTCTCTCCAATATACAATATTGTCATAAAACCTGAATAGTATATACAATTGGACTCACATGTAATATTGCAAGCACTATTCAAACTTTCACTCGCCCATCACTATCAACTCTGTGACATCAATATGTATCACTGGTAGTAGTGTCTCAGTTAACTTCTTTTTCTTTTTCTTTTATGTTATGGGTGTCATCTGTGATGTATCGTGGTTTTAGACGCACTGTCAACCTTCCTTGCTTTCGCAGATGTCGTTTCTACCAACATCTCATCTTACACCTCCTGTGTTACAATCAGGTACTAGTACAATCAATAATGTTACAATTATTGTTACAATTACATGCATACTGTTAATGAATATACATGGCATGATGATACTGATCGTAAGAATGTACTGGTGTTTATGTATGTACTTACAAGACATTAACATTGTGTCATTATTTCTATATATATGTATTATTAGTTTTGTTTATTGAATGATTATGAATGTTATTGTCAAGGTCTCACATAAAGTAGATATGGACATAAAGCTAGAAGGGATTTATAGAAGGGATATAACACCAATATAAGGGAAGTAAATGCAACAGCTCGAAAGCCCGAACAATCTCGAGCCTTCGAGAATGATGGGTCAGTTTGCCTACTGCTCCGTTGACACAGGTGGAACCCGCCTATAACGTGCCGGGACCATTTCCACGAGAAGCTCGAAGAGAGTTACACCCTGTATCCGCCCGACGCACGTCGAAGAGCAGACAGCGACTGGACACCGAACACGAAGCAGGGTTTAGATTAAGGGGGAATTGATAGACAGACACCAAGTTGTATTTAGAGATTGTTGATTATGAGATAGTTGATAGAGTTTTGCTGTGATGGTTATGTGTATGATTGATTTGTTATGAAGTCCTGTGATATTGTAACTGACTGCGAAACCCATTCTTCGCCAGATTACTGTGAATAACTTAGAGTACCAGTATCAGAATGGAGTTTGTTGCCTGTCTGAACCCGATTTCATTTTCCTAGGTCTTTAGGATGTTGACGGGCTATTTGGGGGCTCAAGCCAGTTTTGGCAAGCTCAAGACAATTAAATTCTACTTCAATTTCTCGACAGCTCTTGGTTTTGCCAAGTAAAATATATTAACATTCATACACGACAAAGTCTCATGTTTACAGCGACTATCTTCTCATCTTCTCATAAACTATCTTAGTCACTCTAGAAAAGTTACTTAGAAACCATGCTTATAGAAATTAACATTGACATGACTGGACAATAATTGTGACAAGATACTAATCTTTTTCATTCCAACGACAGATTGTTCCGCAAAAAAAGTTGTGTGCATTTAAATTGTTCTCCAGCATTAGCGAAAGAACCGGATAACCAAACAACAACACTACAGCAAAGAAACCAGCAAATCAGATAAATCCCATAGATTTCATGCTTATTGTATCTCTAAACGATACTCATTCTTTTTCCTTTATGTAACATTTTTCTATATATTACAATTTATTATATGTACATGCACATTTCATGTCCATTTGAAATTATTTTATAGAAAGTGTATGGGTAAACATTAAGGGACATAACCAATTGTTGTACTCCCCAAAAAATTTTTTTCAAAGGGATTTAATTTCTAACATTTTTAATTTATTTAAATCTACAACATGTCAACACTAAAACATTGTATCGAGTTAGGGAGTAAATTAGGATATACTGCAGATAAACTGTCAGAATGGGCGCAACAAACGCATGCAGAAAACGTAGCGAGAGAAGACAGGGCAGCCAAAAGAGAAGATAAAAAGATGAAGATGCAAATGGAGGCTGATAATAAAAGAATGGAGCTCGAGGCTGCTAGAAAACAAGCACAATTAAATGCAGAAACAAAGAAATTAGAGATATAATCAGCTCTAAAACAAAAGGAAATAGAAACGCAAACACAATTAAAAGTCAAACAAATGGAGATTGACTCCAACATGGAAATTTCCGTAAATAAATTAAGGAGTAAAGAAGAAGAGCAAAAATACAACAAATGCAAAGGCTTAGTCAAACCTTTCTGTTCCGGAGATTCCATAAGTGCATATTTAGAGAACTTTGAGTGTTTAATGTCATATCATAGCATTCCAAAAATCGATTGGGCATTTATCTTCATGAGAAATTTGGTATTAGAGCCCTTAAAAGTGATCGAAACAATTCCACAAGACATGAGAAAAGATTACGACTATCTAAAACACAGAATCTTGCAACACTTTTCGTTAGACACAGCAGGTTACCAATTGCAATTTCCAAAACTGTCACCATCACCCAACCAAACGTTCATAGACTACGTATCGTCAGTCCAAGATATTTTCACTAAATGGATTACATCAGCGAAAACAAACAACAGCTATGATAAACTAAAAGATCTAATAATAATTGACAAGATTATGAACTCAATACCCACTCCTTTCTCTAAATTTCTAAGACAGAGTGATTGTAAGACTATTCAAGAAGTTGAGCAAAAAGGGAGTGCCTATTTTACAGCAAATCGTGACATTTTTCAATTAAATATTAGTCAGAATGAAACAGCAGCTGTCACAAACACCAAATACTCTAAACCAAGTGATAACAAATTCAAACAACGTTCTAAGCTCTCAAAGCCAGTCCTATGTCAATATTGTCATTTAACCCATGAACAATATGCGATATATAAAAAAGCACCAACCTACCCTCACCACCTCCAAATAATGGTGGAAAAACAAAGAAACAAAAGAAACGCCTATAGAAGAGCGATTAAATGTTACTTTTGTTCAGCGTACGGCCACTATAGCGGACGTTGTGACGACCGCAAGATGATGAAACAGGCCAATGCAGCATTGGTAGATACATCTACGGATGAAGAAATCGAAGAACTTAATCAATGTGACATTGTGAAATGGTCCTCTATTAACTATTACTCCCTTAATTGGTTCTGGCTGGTATCTATCTTCTCTTACTGTATCCTCTACCATTCCGATTCTCAATCTTCAGTTGAGTCAGCCTGTCTCAGCCTCTTCAGTCAGCTAGTGAGGCAACATCTTTGAGGTACCTTCGACACTATCTCTTCTGCTCAGTCCTTTATACCCCTTAACTATCTTAAATTAATAACAGCCTTGCATATTATATTACCGCAATCATATCCAATTTCCTACATTGACATGTTGTTATCATGGTCAGTACACCAACGTGCTAACCACGTGACCAGCCACCCTGTATAAACGACTGGTTTCCTAGGTGATAGTATTACCGTATGCCATATTGTACTACCGGGATTCTGTCCCTAATTCGACCAGATCATTTTATTATATAGTCTGTGTGACATTTCTTAGGTCATGTCATGGCTAGCATTCACAGATCTCATATAAATATTTTAACCACACTATTACACATCTTTACTGTTTTTTCCTCTGATGACTTTACCATATCCTCATGTTACTTCAATCAACATTATTCTTACCAATGCATTTATTCTATTAGACCAATTATATCTATACCAATCACATCCATATAGCTTGTATATACTCTATACAGTATCTACAATATAATATATATCCCATAACTATAGTATTCATCAAAGTTAAGAATGTTATAACCCTAAGTTTGATGCATTCTGCACATGTCTGACGACGATGTCACTCTAATAAGCCACATGCTATCGGTGTGACTGTTGGCTGTTCATGTGTCAGTGGTTTGTCTGTCTCTTTGTCAGTGACCTGTTCTATGTGGTGAGTTTCTGATTTATTGTCATCTTGTTGACAGTGTTTCTCACAAGTGTTTTCTATCTGTTGTTTGTTGCTTTTCTCTATCTGTATGTCTGAGGCTCTTACATCTGTAAGTTTGCACAGTTTACATGATCGGACATGGCTTCTGATGTCCTTCTCACAGCCTGGCCAGTAAAACACCGATAATAATATCTTTCTAGTCTTGGCCAAACTCATATGGTCTACACCCGAGGCGATGTGCGCCAGCTCCAGAGCGTTACTGCGCTCTCGCACTGGCAGCACCCTTTGTAAGATACATGTTGCATATTTCGTGTATTCTCTCATGAGAATTTCATTCATCATTACAAAGGACCACTTGCCTAATTTCGATTTTTTTGGTGGGCAGTTTGCCAGCTGAAAACAAGTTCACAGTGTCTTGTCGTCTCTTTGTTGCTTTGCACGGTCTTCGGTTTGGATGTCTGATACCCGTCTATTGTCTGTCTGGTCAGCCCGAGGTATGACCACGTTATCTTCTTTCTTGTCCTTCTTAGTCTGCTATCTGGTAATCGCATTGCCCTGTGCCTTACTATAATCCCATTTCCGGGCTTCCTCTTCCGTACAATCTTTTGCCCCTTGTATGTTACCTATCATAAGTCCTGCAACTGGACTAGGTAATACCGCCACTCGTATTCTCCCTTCATAGTATGGGCAGGATATATGAACCCATGCTATAGCATACTTTTCCTTTGTAACACCGAAGGTACTGCACGTCACGCTCTCTCCAGTGTAGTCGCTACTCCTTACCAGGCTATGATCTACACTAGCTATTGACGCCCCTGTATCCCTAACGCAGGTGGTCAACTTCCCGTTTACGAGTGCTTTGTGGACTTTCAAAGTCCCTTTGTGAATGTTGCTCGCACTTGCCCCTCGTGTAGGACCTCTACGACTACACGCTGGATTACTGACCTCTTGTCTATTATGTCTTATTGTCACTATGTGTCCTACGTTTGTCTTTTGGTCATGTTCTTCTTTAGTCAGTTGTCTCAGTCTACACTCTTTGGCTATGTGGCCCAAGCTGTTACAGACCCAACATTTTCAACTGCTTATGTAGTCTGTGTATCTATCGACTCTATTGGAAGGACGATTTCTGATGTACGAGTCGTGCTTAGGGTTTCCGTCGCCTATTTTTAAGAGACTCTTGTTGGCGACCACAATATGTACATTCACTTACTGGCTCTGATCGAGTTACTTTAGCTGGTCTCTGTAGAGCCGTTCTATATTGAGTAGTTCGGTGATCTCTACTCTTGGGTCTATTCTGCTGGTCTTTAACTTGGTTCTCATTCCGTTTCTGAAGTTCTGACTTAAGCTCTGTCACTGTCAACCCACACCTCACACCTAAATCTATGAAGTCCGACCATGTAGGCATGGTTATATGGTGTATCTACTGAGTGGTATATACACTAGTATCTGTACCCGCAGATCACTCAAGAGTTGCTGCTAGTCTTGTTATGATAACATCGACCTAGTGTTGACCCTGTTGTACCACTGTTCAAACCAATAATACCTTTTTCGGACACCCAACGGCACTTATCAACAGTTTAACTAAATGAATACCTGTGGAGTGAGCAACCCTAATGATGATGGTACGTATATATAGTGTAACAGTATTGGGTATTATTAGGATCTAGTGGGAAACACAGATACAGCACGATTGAGCATTGAGACTGAAAGGGGTGGGAGATGCTCAATCGTGACGTATTGGGTTGGTATGGGCAGTTAGGACCCGGCCTTAGTAGGGAATGGAGGTGTACATCGAAGCTTTGTCAAATTAAGCCAATAAACGTTTTATCAACAAGCAAACTACATGCCTTCGTCTTCTTACACACTGTTATAAAAGGCGAAATGGAGCCACTTGACCAGGATGCGAACCTGAGGATGAGAAAAACAAAACAATGCGAAGCCAGGATTGAATAACGTCGCGGAAAGGTTCAAGAACTAAACAAACAAACAAAAAACTAGCGGCACGTGAAAGAACAATTACTGAACCTGATAACAGGCGCACCAAAAGATGGCCAGTAAGTTGTAAATAGTAGTAATATCTGAATACAGAGGCCAAAAGCTCACCCAGGAGTGGTCCTTTGTAAGTCTTTTTTAAGACTTCAGATAACGGTCAAAGTAGTAACAAGAAGTTTGTTATACCAGCCGTTTTGCAGAGTTCGCAGTGAAGGAAGTTTGTATGGCCGCCCTTCTGCAGTTTGATTGTTAGCAACAGGCTTAACATGGACTGAAATTTTGCGTTGCAAGAGCCATCAAAGCCGCTGCCTTACATCGTTCTGATTGACCAGGAGTGATCCTATCCTGAGAGTTTGGGCAAACCAGCAATTTAAGTTGCTCAAAGTTAAAGAGCTAATCAGGAGTTGTCAGGACAGCATGATCGTTGATCGGGCCATAAGTTCTTGAAACACTCAATTATCGCTAGGCCTCGGCTGATCCTGATAATTTTTTGGGGCCTCGTTATTACTAAGACTCTATCAAGACATCGATGATGTACCCCACCCGGGGTGAAGACAAAGACAAACAAGCTGGTCGGGACCCAACCAGGGGTTGAAGAATTTCCGGCAGCCCATGAGAAGTGACCTGAGAGGAAGAGACAGGCTACCTAATCTCCGCTACCTAAACTAAGCTCAGCTACCTGAACTCTGCGACTGATTTTAAGCTCCGGATGTTCGAATATGACGGCGAGTCGAAGAAAGTGATTCCTTGAACAACGAAACAGATTCAGGGTAAAATTTCTGTATTATATAAACATAGTAATTAACTGAACAATTTTACAAAATAAGGGAATTGTGCTCTTTAAAAATTAAGAAATTGAAATTGTGTTTCGTGCTATATTTTAGAATATTTCAGAATGGCAGAACAAGACTCCTGGCGTATTTTGACCGATAACGAGCATAGGTACAATTAACTAATTGAACACTGCTCTTGTGTGAAGCATATAGTTGGTTTAGATAAATACGCCTGTGAAATTGATTTGGTGATTTCAGTATAACAGTTCCATCACAGCACAGTGGAGAAACAGACATAAAATTCAGCTGAGTATAAGAATATACAGAAGAAGAAGCGGAATGATTGTTTCAGCTTAATAGATAAATATGAATTACCTGAATTAATTGTTTTCCAAAACAATAGGTCATCTTCCTTAAATTGGAAAATTTAAATTGTGTGGTTTTTTTGCTTGCTTTGTTTTAGTATTTTTCAGCATAGCGGAACAGGACACCTCAGCACATCTTCTTTAAATTAGGAAATTGAAATTGTGTGTTTTTTTTTGCTGGTTTTGTTTCAGTATTTTTTCAGCATGGCAGAACAGGACACTTTGGCACAGGTTTTGTCAGGCGTCGGGAACAGCAGTAGGCCGACTTAATATGGTGATTAAACAACAAGGGATGGCAACAGAAATTGTAAAGTTTAGTGGACAGGCCAGAGACTATAAGAAATGGGTCACTTCTATAGAAAAATATGCCTATTTGATCTCAGCAACAGATGAAGAAAAAATGAGACTGGCTTATCAGACGGCAACGGAACCAGTTTCGGATCATATCAGAAGAAAATTAGAGGCTAGAGTAGATGAGACGTGGGAACAGTTCAAAGAAGACCTAGCAAGGAAATATGCAGAAATAACGGATCCACAACATGCGTTTTCGGTGTTGAGGCAGGCTAAACAAAATAACGGAGAGACGGTACAGTTGTTTAGCGATAGATTGATTAACTTGGCTGAAGAAGCATTCTTAGGACAGAATGTGCGAGGGGAGGAGGTGGAAAGGATGTTAGTAGGGATTTTTGTAGATGGCATCAAATCTGATGGTTTGAAACTTAAGCTGATGAGGGAAAACCCTGAGAGGTTATCACAAGCGGTGGATATCGCGGTACAAGAGGAAAATTTGAGACGAAGGTTTAGATTAAGAACAGGACGAGAAGTGGGAAGCAATCGAGACGACAGAGTTGAGGAACCCATGGAAATAGGACAAACAAGATTCGGATGGAATAGGAGAGGCGGTATACAAACGTTACAAGGTAGAAATAGGAGCGATTATGTTGAAAGAAGAAATGTGAGATACCCTACAAGTGAGTCAGTAGGAAACACAAATAACACAAATATTGTCTGTTGGGTTTGTGGTCAACGGGGACATGTTTCTCGTTTTTGTAATAACAGGCGTGTCCAGTCGAATACACAGGGTAGACATGATAATAATAGGGTGAGTAGGAATGTTGTTGATGGACACAGGAACTTTACAGGTACAAGAACACAGGAAAATCGGCGCCCTACCTATTAGACAGGACCTATGATAGGAGGGTAAATAATAGGGTCCCAAGTGTTAGAGAGTATGTTAATAACAAGTATAATAGGTCGAACAGAGAATATTTTCAACTGGATGAAGTCAAGAAATTTATAGAAGATAAAACAGATTATAGCTCGTGTATATTAGAAATAGGGAAGTATAGAGTTCGTACATTAATAGATTCGGGAGCTCAAGTTAGTGTAGTAAAAGAAAGTTTTTTATACAAAATAGTAAGAAATTGTAGAGTATTTAAGTGTAGTAATAATTTACACTCTGTTACTGGACAGAATTTACAAGTAGTTGGACAAACAATGATAAATTTTAAGTTAGGAGGGATCAACATAAGACACCTTTTTCATGTAGTGAGGGGTTTAAATAGAAATATGTTGATAGGGAGAGATTTTTTGATAAAGAATGGAATAAGACTTTTTTATGATTTACATAAGTTAAAATTCAGAGACGTATATATAGATATGGAAGAGGATATGCATATATCAGCACTAGTTAGGGTTAAAATGACAACGACGTTAAAACCACAGTCGGTTAATTTGATACAAGCGAAGCTGAAGAGAAACCCATATTATGTGGAAGGAAACACAGTCAGAATCACTGAGTTACAAGAGGAAATAATTGATGAGCCTGGTTTGGAGGTTCCAGATGGAGTAATGGAGTTGGATAAACACTTAACCTTTCCAGTAATGGTTATCAACAACACAGGGAGAGAAATCAAGTTATACAGAGGATGTGTGATAGCAAAATTAGATCATAACATTAGTGAAATATTGGCAACGAATAGAACAGAAGTGTCGGGAACAAGTTATTTGGAAACTTCTAGTGAAAGGAGAAGTGACAGACGCGGATGCGGAAGAAGAGGGAAAATCGGAATGGATGAATTGATCCATCCATCCAGAGAAAATAAAGTCCATATACATTCACTAGACAAAATAACAAGGGAACAAGAATTGTTGTCACAATTAAAAGCTCCGCCAGAAAACAAGGAAGTGTTGGAACAGTTTATAAAGCAAAATCAGGATGTGTTTGCGATTAATGATTTAGAGTTGGGAAAGACACGAACAGTTACAATGGAAATAGACACGGGAGATCATCCACCAATAAGTTTAAAACCATATAGAACTCCATTAAGAAACAGAGAAATAATGGAAAAGGCAATAGAAGGAGATGCTGAAAGCAGGAATAATAAAAAGGTCGAAGTCAGAATGGTCATCTCCGGTGGTAATAGTGGCCAAGCCTGATGGTTCGAGTCGCTTCTGTTGTGACTACAGGGCGTTGAACAAAATCACCAAGAATGTAGCATACCCACTGCCGGTAATTGATGATATTTTGGGGCTACTTAATGGCTCTACATATTTCACAACGTTGGACGCAAGGTCAGGGTTTTGGTGTATTCCGATGTCAGAAGACGCGCAACGGAAAAGTGCCTTTTGTACCCACATGGGCTCGTACGAATTCTTACGAATGCCTTTTGGTGTCAAGACGGCGCCCTCTCACTATATGCTCTTAATAAATGAAGTTCTAGAGGGTATGCAAAGGTTCGCTCTTGCTTATATTGATGATATATTGATCTATACAAAGGGAGATGTGGAGGATCATTTGAAACATATTAGACTAGTGTTTGACAGGTTAAGAAAGCATGATGTGAAGTTGAAGCTTAGTAAGTGCCAATTTTTAAAAACAGAAACAAAATATTTGGGGTATATTATAAATAGAGAGGGTATTAAACCAGACCAGGACAAAATAAAGATTATTAAAGAGTTACCTGCTCCAACAAACGTTAAGGAAGTACGTGCTTTTATAGGAACATGTGCGTATTATAGGCGGTTTATTCCAGCATTTTCAAGGATAGCTGAACCAATTACAAATTTAACAGCCAAGTACGCCAGGTTTAAGGTGGGATGATGAGTGTCAAAAAGCCTTCGACTATTTAAAAAACAGCTTAACACTGGTACCACTGTTGACGCATCCAGACTTAAACAAACAGTTGATACTATACACAGATGCTTCGGACAATGCAGTAGGAGCATGTTTGGTACAACCATATGAAGGAAAAGAATCTGGAATACCAGGGGTTAAAAATGAAAGACCTATCTACTTCTTGTCACATAAACTTAGTAAATCACAAAAAAAATGGACTACTATCGAGAAGGAGGCTTACGCGATTCATTACGCTCTACAGAAACTAAATTACTACTTACATAACGCAAATTTTGTCATTAGAACTGACCACATGCCTTTAAAGTCTTTTCTAGAAGCTCCAGTGCAGAACAGGAAAATACAGACATGGGCATTGAATCTACAGGGGTACGACGCGAAAATTGAGTTCATACCAGGTAGGATAAATACATGCGCCGATTTATTGTCTAGAATTCCATATCCACAGTCATCAGAAGATACAGAAGAGGAGGCAGCCTGAACCAGAGATAGACGACCGGAATTGGCAAGTAAATATTCTAGATTCTGCTATAATAAATGGGGAAGAATTTGATAGTCTACCATCGGATCAAGAGTCGGAACATAGGGAAGAAGACCTACAGTTAGCACAATTCAATATGGAAGAGGAGCAGGATTTGGACCCAAGAATCATACAAATAAAGGAAAAATTACGAGAAACAGAAGATAACAAATATAAAAGGAATTATTTGCTCTTACAAGAGGATGGACAGTTATATTATATGTGTGAAAAGAACGAACAACTAAGGAAATATATTCCAAGGCATTTAGAAAATGAACTTTTAAAAGCATATCACGATGAAAATGGACATCTCGGTAGAGACAAACTAGTGAAAGCACTTACAAGTAAATATTATTGGCCAAACTTATTTAAATCTGCATGCAAATATGTAGATACGTGTGAAAAGTGCAGATTAAGGAACATGAAAACAATAAAGTCTCCATTACAGGACACAGATATTCCTCACTTCCCAATGCAAAAGATTAGTTTAGATATATCGGGTCCACACCCCAGGACATTGTCAGGAAATGTATATTTAATTCATATAGTAGACATCTACAGTCTTTGGCCAGAGGTTTATGCAATTCCAGATAAGAGCGCGGATACTGTCATTAATATTTTTTTACAGGAGTTCGTACCAAGGTTTAGTTGCCCACAAAGTATACTTACAGATAATGGTAGAGAATTTGTAAATAAAAAATTCGAAAAGTTATTAAAAGATTTAAACATAAGACATATAAAGACCTCATTTTATAGACCTTCGTCAAATGCGAAAAACGAGCGTCAACATCGGACGTTATACAACATTGTGGCAAAGATTATTGATGAACATGAAAAAGATTGGGATCTATTTTTGGGACCTGCTCTTAGCGCTATTCGTACAAATCAAAATGAGAGCACGGGTTTTTCGCCATTTTATTTAATACACGGGAGAGAACCAATATTACCTATAGATAATTTATTAAAACCTAGACGGAAATATATGGGTGAAGATTTTCAAGAGACCATAATACAAGAAATGCATAAAGCACATATGAGGTTAAGGAATAATATAATTAAAAGCTAGGGAAAGACAGAAAAAGTACAAAGATGTAAATACAAAATTACAGGAGTTTAAGGTAGGTGATAGAGTTTATTACAAAAAGCATAGAAGAAACTCTAAGTTTGATGCTCGTTGGATTCCAGGTTATTACAGTTTTAGGAAAAACTAGGTAATGTATCGTATATTATAAAGAACCAGGTCACAGCACATATAGCAAGGGCACACGTTGAACACTTAAGAAGAGATGAAGATGAGATAGAAAATAATAATTATAATAATAATTATTATTCGGATGCGAATTTTTGGATGAACAAGGTTGTTAGAGGGGCTACAGTAACCCCAGATTTTAGAAAAGCTACAGTAACCCCAGATCTTAGAAAAGAACCAGAACAAAATCAGTTGCTAACAAATCCAAGTTACGAAGAACAAGAACAGACAATTCCGAAAAGAATGGAAGAAGAAGGGCCAAATGAAACTCATTATGATAGTATGGAAGAAGACACAGGTGCTCCATTTAAAAATACTAGGCAAGCAACGAAAAGAAGAATGGACAGTCAAAGAGATAAAGAAGTGAAAAGACAGAGGAGAATTAGAGATTGTTCAACAAGCGGAGACGATATACCTATACTAGAAAGATCCTTAAGAAAGAGTGATCGACAAATTAGGTGGGATGTTGAACGGAAGAGATTAGCGGCAGCTAAAGAGAGACATACAGACGAAGAAGAAGAAATGGATGAAAAGTCAGAGTCAAGTAGTAGTATGGAGGAAACTAGTAGGTTGTACGAAGAAGAAGATGTTGATATAGAGTTAGCACTTATTCAGAGAAACTTGGAGTTGTTGAAGAAGTGGAAACGTAAGAGATAGATAAATTGAAAGTACTGCAGATAGCAAGTTATAAGTTTCAAGATTTAGAATTGTAAGTGATGCTTGAAGAAGTATACGAAACGGTGGAAGTGGAAAAAGTGGTCTTGAGATATTGGTACAATGGGTGAATGTATTTTTTTATTGATGTTAGAAATGCCGTGTTTAAAGATAGGGGTTAACAAGTTATAGTAATGATAGACAGGACAGATCACAAGTTCGTTGATAAGTAGAGGATGGCTACTACATTGAGTTAATATTGGATATAGGTTTACAGTGCTTACTTAAGAGCTTATTCCGGATGTTATGTGCTGTTAAGAGATAATAAATAGATAATTGTGGATTACTGATTTGTTTATGTAGATAGAACAGATATGTTCATAATTGATCTGTAGTTACCAGATATACAGATGGAATGTTTAGTCTTCTCGGTCATATAAATACTGGATATGCGTTATTTTACTTAGTATGAGAGCCTAATGCTGGTGGGCCAATGTACGTAGAGTTAAAATTGTGTTGAAAACTGTGTTTATGAAGTCTAAGTTTTATGAGTTATGAGTCATATAGGAAATGTTTTTATGCTTGAGTTGCTACTGGAAAATGAGGGCTATTGTTTGGTTGTTTTATTGAGCCTAAGTTATAATGCCTCATAATAAGTTTGTTTTCATAATTTGGTCTTGAAAAATGATTGTTATTGTTTGATTAATTGATTTAGAGTAGAGTGATTGTGTTCTTAGCATTTGAGTTGATAAAAAACTATTGGTCCGTAAAAGTGTCCAATAGTGATAGGTAGAATAGAATATTTTATTCTGATTTGATAACATGCATGTTATGTCATTTTAATGTTTTTTTTTTCAGATTAATTTGGGGGTTGTGTTCATTTTATTTCGATTACTATGAATGGTTTGATATATGGAGTTACATGGTTATAAAGTTAGTTAAGTAACTTTAAGTTTAAGATGGATGAGGTTTTGCTTAAGTTTTTTCGTTCAGAAAAGAGTTGATAAAAAACTAATTTATCCATTGATATAAGGTAGGGGGAAACTTAAGAGTAAATAGTTAAGCTCATCAACTAGTGGGAAACTATAGTTGGTGAACGTGTGTGCACGAATGGATAGACGTATCCAGGGCTTGCACACACGTCACTGTATTTATAAAATAGCATGATGGGATGTACGGGGGCAAGATATAGGTGCTGTGAAATACCAGCTTTAATTATATTAAAGGCGTTCATAAAATATGAACATGGGCTCATGGTAAAAGGTGAAGTAACGAAAAGTGGAACAGAATTGTGGTTGACAATGTCAATCTGAAATACACATGAAATGAAGGTTTATGAGACTTATGCCAAATTGTTTTATAACGAACAATGATATATTTCATAAGCTGTTTTAAAAAAATTATTTTACAAAATTTTTTTATTGGCAAGGGAGGTAAAGGGTGAATGTCTTAAATGTACATTTACTGTATGTCCATGTGGTCATGTCATGTATTCATTCTTTATGTTCTTTATTAGGTGCGCACCGCTTCTTTACTTTTTCTAACTACATTGTTTTTGTACGTCCTGGGTTTGAAAGAATGAGAAATTGTATAAGGTAAAAGATTTCGATAAAGAATTTATGAGCTGTTCTTATGATATGTATATTTGATACAGGAAACAAGACAGAACCAGAAATGAAGAATTATGTAGTAGATAACTATATAATGTTCGGGATGTAGAAAGGAAAGAAAAACTGTTTGGATTAACAGGGTTATTATACGGGGTATTATATAAATAAAAGTCGAAGAAGAAGTATATGGGGGGAGGTTTTATTAGCAGACCATATCACTGGGAGAAGAAGTAAAAGAGATATTATTTACTCAAACTTGATTTTTAGGGAAGATTAGAATACAAAGAGGGAATAGAGTATGGGGATTGGGAGTAAAGATTTTTCCTTTAAAAGGAAAATTCTTTAATTAACATGGGGAGGTGTAACAGTATTGGGTATTATTAGGATCTAGTGGGAAACACATATACAGCACGATTGAGCATTGAGACTGAAAGGGGTGGGAGATGCTCAATCGTGACGTATTGGGTTGGTATGGGCAGTTAGGACCCGGCCTTAGTAGGGAATGGAGGTGTACATCGAAGCTTTGTCAAATTAAGCCAATAAACGTTTTATCAACAAGCAAACTACATGCCTTCGTCTTCTTACACACTGTTATAATAGTCATGAAATGTGCCCAATGACCCTGGATTAATAAGCAGAATATAACAGCAATAAATAAGAAAACTTGACCTGTGTATCTCTAGCGCCGGTGTCCCTGGTGGCTTGGTCCAACTGCTCGGCTCCAGTTCCGCTTGTTTCAGGACTCGGTAAGGATCAGCCTGGCTCCAATTCGGTTCAACTGGCCTGGACTTGATCAACTGGGTCGTCATGTGAACTGGTGGGTCCCCAAACGTGGTGTAGATACCACATATGATACCCCTTGCCAAACCATGTGAAACAAACCTGGAATGTATACTCAATGTTGATAACGCGATTAGTTCTTGAAAGCACGCTAGTGCCTGGGGCACATGTCATCATTGGCACCTTGCCGTCTTGACAGACGATAGTTTGTGCTTTAAAAAGGCATAATAACTTTTAACTATGGCGGTAGCGAGTGTGACTGATAAGGCCAATTCGCGCTGTAAATGTCCGTTCAGGGGCACATGTAGACAGCCTATTAATGTTATTTATGTGGCTGCGCGCCCTTATTTTGACATTTTGGAGAACTTGAAATATTGTGCTTTATAGGCACCCTGCTCAATTCGCCACCAACATTGCTGTTGCTACTCTACGTGGGTTCCACTGCTGTGGTTGATAGCGATGATTGTTTGCTTTGCTTATACTCATTTTGACAAGTGTTCACTTTCCATCGCAATGTTTATTTTCACTGTCGGCCCTGTTCTTAACGAGAGCAGATAACGTCTGCAGTATTCACACAATGTTTTCACTCCTGCTGTTAAACAACACCTTCTCGAGCAACCACAAATCGTTGTGATAGTCCTATTGTTCAAACTCACTTTGAAACCCTCACCTGAATCAAGTCGGCACACATTATTACTTTTGCTTTTCCCCCTTCATTTTCTATGTTATTTGATATTAATCACTGCTTCTTATTTGACTACTCATGTTCTTTGGTTTTAATCACATTTCACACTTCCCCTTTCAATGTTCTTTGATACTAGCGATTACTTTCCTGAGTTGCTGAATATCGCTCACTGCGAGTCAATTTATTGCAAATCGTGTTGCTAAGTTCAACCGTCCAATGCTCTACCACTAGCCATGATTCATAATTAGTAAGCTTCTATTCCGGCTGTTACTCATAACTCTTTCTACGATCTCATTGAGCATCGCTCATTGTTGCACCCATTCCTTATTCCACACCGATCTTTGCTATCACAAATCATATTATAGTTCACAATTAATACAATGGTATCTTTGTAGCTTCCTACTGTTGCCGGCTTTCCACTAGTCGTGTTCTAATATTTGTTCTTAACTTCGATCTGTAACTAGAACTTTCCAAGCTGATTACTTTTTCCGTGAGAATCGCTCACTTTTGTATCGTCCTCCATTCCCTGGATTCAGTCTCCGTGACGTCCCCCATAATTGCCAGAGTGTTACTAGGGGTTATGCTGTATGCACCCTGACAACTTAAGAATGAACACGTCCAATAGCACAAAGAATAGCAGTTCCAAAAGCCGACCGAACGAATCAATGACTTTATTCATAGCACCATTAATTCATAATACATTAAAACAACTCATCAACTTACAGTTCGTACTGCGTCATTCCCGGGCCCTCAATCCAGCGAGCGACACGGCTCACCCAGTTTTCTGTACTGCCGTGTGTTTACAAGCCTGATGTGTACCGGCCATCGCTCTCGCGGTAACACAGATTCTACAACACTCTAACGCTGTCCATGCCGCTTGACTCGTAGGCTTTCCTCTTCACCTTTGAAACAATGTCTACATCTTCATGATACAGCTGGTCTGGTCAATTTCCACGATGTGAACCTGGCTGTGTTTCCCGGACCAACTCCCTTCTCCACTGTCTGCCCACTGTGTTCAAACCACATCACGTGCCCTCCGTCCTGCCGCTAGATTGGCTACTATCTTTAGCCCGTTACCGGTGTCTTTCTCCTTATAGCTTTCAGTGATTATTTATCACTCTTAATGTCTCAACAATCTATGTTGCTGTTACTCAGGTCTTAAGTAACCCGACTCATGGCACATAGTGTGGCTATTTATACACTACAACAACTTTTCTTCAAACACAACCACGATACTAGCGTGTAACAGTCACCCTGTGGTAACATATTATATATGATTGATTGATTGATTGATTAATATAAAAAAATTAATCAATACGCACAAAGAAAGCTACTTATAAAGTACAACTACTACACATCATTGTCTGTTAAATCTATCTTACACATCATATACCTTTGCAATATCAAGATTATAATTAAAAATATGCATAGAAATATAATTACAATGATGCATAGAAACACAATAAAAAATAAAAGTCTATTCCTTCTTGCAGATTAGAAAGACACAATGAAAATCCGCAAATGTAGATATTATCGTCATATAGCTACTTGAGTAGTAAGAATGTCATAAATATAGTAATGCAACTGTATTATATAGTATATACAACCATATGCGGCAATAATAGTTCTCATTGAAGGGACAAACATCGAATAGACAAATTGAAAATCCTCTAGTGTAAAGGCTGCCGTTGTTGAACTGAATTGTGACTAGAAAATAATATACTCAGAACATTCTAAACAGCTTAAAAATCAGGACTTATCGATAAGTGAAATGTATACATCTAAAATGCATATTTACCTGATTCTTCCAAAGACAAATCTAATGAGAAAGCCCAAGCCCCAACTATATTTACCCAGGTCCCTTAGCACGAATTGTTAGGGTAGATGGTCTGTTTCAGTTCACACATTAGTGTGGTTTTAAGTTCCCTTAACAGTCTAACATCCTTCACCCCCCCCCCCCCCCTGTTTTGGGGGTTTTGTGTGCCAGTTTACACGTGTGTCCGTTTCCCCGGGTTTCTGAAAACACGGGTAGGCATTTAGATTCCTGTCAAATTGTTTGAAGTCGTCAGCACAACCTTGCATTCCTGGCTCTCGAGAAGAGAAATCGCGCACAATTTGCGATGATTTCAAACGTAGATACCGGACTACGTTCACTTTGTGTGATGACAGTCTAGTTGAGCAATTTTGCACATAAATTGGTAGACGCTGAGCAGCGGAGTGAAATTTTTGTCATTCTGTATCCCGTTCTTCTTTAATTTGTCAATCTTGATTGTAGAATGAGAGAGGGATGCTGATGGCATATGCGGCGTTCCATTACAGGAGGTATATATCCAGTATCAAATATTGTGTTCAGCAGTTATCAGTTATCAGTTATCAGTTGGGGCATCTTCATTGCACTCCGGACAGATCCATAGGTGCTCAGATCCTCCCTCCAGTATATGCATCAGCGTTCGGTAGCTAATAGTGCCAGTTCTGTGTTGGTTAACGAGGCACTTCGTTTTCCCGATGTACCTCTCGTGTCTAGCCGTGCCAATTCTTACTCCAAAGTCATTCATCCTGGACAGCGATGTGGATTCACTGACGTCAAAGTCTTCTGTTCTCGACATGTCTTTAAGGACGTTAATAATATCGGCACGATCCATGGGCTGGCCATCTGCAGGGGGTGCAGAGTCAGCCAATTTATTAGCTCGTTCATTTTCCTCGACTCCCGCATGTCCCGGACAACAGACTTCCGCAGCGACTCGGTCCATTGTCTACTTACAGATCCAGCTTCTACCTTCCGAATCATGCCCATTGAATCACTTAGTACACACACGTTGGTATCAAGCTGTGATTCTAGCCACAGGAAAGCCTGTGTTACTGCCATCATCTCCATCATCATGTTGCACGTGGGCATAGTATGGGTACCACTGGATTCTTGAACGGTTCGGCCTGCTGAACGGGCTGTAAATGCCAATGAACTTCTCTGCTTCTTTACAACAGATCCATCTGTATAGATGAGCACTTCGGGGCTATCTGAGTGTTCATAGATGAGCGCGTTAACCTCTGCATTGACAGCGGCAGGGTTCTGCTCTCTGCACCGTCTGTCGAGTGTGATGATGCAGGAGAAAGAGCACTTACAATCTGGAGGCACAGGCACCCATTCCTTGCCGGGGTTGATACTGGTAAGACTGCAGACCTGTCTGACGACATCTTCTGCCCGACCCATCCATGATTTTCCCCTCTTTAGCCTGCTGCCCTTTTCTTTGAATATATCTTCATTTAGAGGGTGCCGCTCATCCGCACTTATTTTCAAGTATGCACGAGCTCTCCAGATCTTGATCCTGTGATTCCTTGGAACAGAAGTATTAGCAGTCTTTGCTCGATATTGGTAGTCGCCATGACTCTCACTGCTGACAAACCTTTTCGAGCTTTTGTTATGACATAATCGACATGATCTCTGAAAGACAGGCTACGATCAAGCCTCACGCCAAGATATGTCATTGACTGGATTCTACTCAAAGTTCTCCCATCCATTCTTACTGCCGGCATGTCTGTTTTCACAATATGGTTGTTTAGGGAGAACCATGTAACCGATGCCTTTGCAGGGTTGACAAGGGCACCGGCATCAGCACACCATGAGGAAATTCGATCTAGTTCGCCTTGCATGTCATTGGCAACCGTCTGTCTATCTCGACCCTGTCGATACACGAGAAGTCCTACCCCTCCCGTCCAACTGTTGTTCAGTGATCGGCACCGTATACACATTGAATAGTACTGGTGACAGTGGTGAACCCTGCGGCAATCCTGGACATATCGTTATCGGCTCAGAAGACCAACTCCCACATCGTAGCACCACCTTCCTGTGGAGCAGGACTGCAGCTATCCATCGTACAAGGTAAGGGTGCACTTTCAGTCTGAGGTGGGTTTGCATCAAGTGCTCGAAGGATACTCTATTGTATGCGTCCTCTAAGTCTATGGCGGCCACACACGTCTCTTCTCTTATCTGAAATCCTTCGTAAACATCTTGAGTAAAGACCGCCGCATTCAGCCATGACTCTTTGTTGCGTATGTATCCTCCAAGTGTGGGCGGGAAGCAGCCGAGTTGTTCCATGCAAGTCTGTGTGCTATAGTTTTCTCCAGTAGCTTGCCAACAGTGTTCTGCATCGTAATGATTCTGTAGCCGCTTATCTTGGAATGGTCTTTGTTCGGTCGTGGCAGCGGCAGCAAGTAGCTGTGTAGCCATTCCTCTTTGATCTAACCCCTCTGGATACTGGTGTTGAATTCTCTGGCCAGTTCTTCCATGTCATCATCTGACATCACCAGTAGGTCACCATATCGGATGCCGTCTGGGCCTGGGGCGGTGTTAGGTGATTTCTTGAGCATCGCACATATTGTCTCAGCTGTGATTATGTATTCTTCGTCTGTCCCGACCCCAACGCACAACTGAGACAGTGTCGTTATGGTCCTCTGTCTGGCTAGCTCGTCTTTCTGGTCAGTTTGCTCTATGTAGCGTGCAATAAAGGCCTTACCTATATCCACATCCGACATTTTCCATGTGTGGTCTGTGCCTTGAAATTCTGGAATACCCCTACGTTTTACAGCACCGTTCATGCTCTTATGGAGGCGCCAGAATGTCGTAAGAGATCGATTGGAGCACACCTTCATGCAGAACTCGCCTCATTCCTCAACAGTGGCCTGTTTGGCGCAGGATTTGAATAAAATCATCGTAATATGGACCTCAGTCTTCAGGTTCGCCAACTCACCCTGTGGCATGTTAGCCTTTCTGGCCTTTTGACAGTCTTTGACAGCCTGCCTCTTTCCCAGCCATGCCTTCTCGACCTCTCCATTCCACCCAGGTGGTCGCAACCATCTTTCTTGTCTGCTGCGGGAGGAAGTTAGTTTTCTTCTTGTGATCTTGCTTATGGCGTCTTGACCAGTGTTGTCATACGGGAAGGCATTTGTCTTGTTTCCTTGACTTCTGGCCCTGTCTTTCTCGATCAGGGTGACACAAGGGTGGTGGTCACTTTCATGGTATCCCAGTGTGACCCACCGGCACCTTGGTGCGATGGTGGGCGACACCACGGCCAAGTTAATGACGCTGTCAGAATCACCTGGTCGAGTGGCCATCCTAGTGACCTTACCATCATTCAGACAGACTAGGGCAGCAGATGCCAGGGCGTCCTCCAGAACTTCTCCCTGTTTATTAGTGATGTTATTCCCCCATTGACTACCTCTGACATTGAAGTCCACAGTAGATGATATGCCTTTCATCCATATCGAACAAACTCTGCCATTGTCAAACGTAGACCTTCCCATTACGCGCATAAACGTCATTATTCTTAATGCCTGCACTTGCAGGGCATCACCGTTCCAGGCGGACATATCGATCTCAGACACCAGTATGTTGTCGCCGACCAGAATGGCCTGTCTGAGGTGCCGCCTGTAATAGAAGCCCTGAAACCCAGCGACATTGACTGTTCCGTCGCCGAGCTGTGTTTCTTGTAAGACTACAATATCGTTTCCGTACAGTGGATTTTCGAGATTGGGTCGGCGTTGACTAAATGATGCACAGTTCCAGTACAGTACTCGAACGTGTCCGATGCCCAATCTGTCACACTTTAACCGCTTTCTGCGTGCGCCTGCTCTTTTACTACGCTGTGTCCTTGCCTGTCGTCGTCTGGTCGTCGGGTTTGTCTTAAATATCACCAACGGGCGCCGATGATATGTTGAAGGGAGTCCGGGCGCGCGTGCACGAACTCCGAGGCACAGTCCGAACTCCATTCCACCACGAAAAACACACTTAAACTACAAACATTTAGGCAAACACACGTTCCGTTCTAAGGGACGAAAAAATGTCCCGCTATCTTGCTCCAAGGAAGTTACGTCATTCTTTTTGCCAGTCTAGATATATGACACACGTATCATGTACCACCTGTACCATATGACGTTGTGTTCAGCAGTCACGTGACTTGGTTTATTCCATATTCTTCTAAGGCATTGATCATTTTTGTTGTGATTTTGTCTAAACCTTGCCAGTTTTCATATGGGTTTCCGACGGACGATCGTGTTGCTTTGTGAACGTTAAATTTTTAGCGTAGGAGATTGAATTATTCATCTCTTGCGTGTAATGTGTGTGCCAGGATGTAAAACCAGGAGTTTCTACTCAATATCTGCGCCGATGCTACGGAGTTTCGTGCATTGAGCGAAGCAATCCTTGAGTGAATTTTTCGCAGCGTGTGTGGTTCTGTGGTTTTCAGTTTTTCAACATATCGGAACAACGTGTGTTTTCCAAGCGGTGGGCAGTCAACCTACCATGGTGACGTGGACGCCGAGCAGGCCGCAAGCGACAAGGTAAGCGTAGTGGTTTAAGACGTTTTAGACTCAAGTGTAACCGTCTGGGCCTCAGGAATATCCGTATTCTGTATTGGAACTGCGCCAGCGTAAAACAACGGGGCCCTATTCTAGAAAATCTGGTTTACAGGAATGACATTGTAGCGCTCAAGGAGACGAGACTGGGTGATCAGCGACTCCGAATTGCCGGCTTCAAATTTTTCCACAACAGACGACATCTGGGAATGGCGATTCTCATTCGCGACAGCATGGCGGCGTAAGAGCTAGACATGTCCATTTGGGAAAGTGACGACATACAAATACAGGAGGTAAAGGTTCAATCCAGTCTACCATTCGTGTTGGGTAATGTTTATACCCGAAACGCGAGTATGGATTCCCAGAAGTGTTAGTGCTTAAGTGACATATTAGGTCACGAGAGAAATATTATTGTTTGTGGCGATTTGAACGCTAAAGGCAGAACATAGGGAAACTTTTCCTCCAACACACAGGGGGAGGAGCTCGAGACTGCACTTGAAACCATTGACCTGGTTTGTACCAACAGTGACTGTGTCACCATGACAGCATGCCGTCCAGATGATGAGGACAGTGCTATTGATCTGGCGTTGGTTTAACCTTCACTCACTACAGTGTGTAGATGGGGTGTACACCACGGCAGCGACCACCACCCTTGCAGCATATTGGTGGAGAAAGGCAGAACCAGGCAGCACAAGTTAACGGTCAAGACTTTCCAGTATGGCAGTACAGGGCAAGATGTGAGCAAATTAAGACGTTACAAGCGCAGAAAGCTTCAGGGCAGGAAAAAAAGCTGTGAGCAGCCATCTTGGTGGAATTTCGAGGTGGAGAAGTCTTGGGTGGATAAGCGTAGTGCTGTGAGGAGATGGAAAAATGCCAAGAAGAACAGAGCTGGCCATCCTAGTCCCTGCTCGCCCTTAGAAAGAGAGATGCACTCAAAAGTAAGCTATTTTTTAAAAAACTGGCCAACGTGGTTAAAAGCGAAAAATGGGAAGAGGTGTGTCAAAGAGTAAGCACAGACAAGTCACTGAAATAGTTATGGCGACTACATAAAAGCATGAGTGAGGTAATCAAGAATAAGAGCATTTCTGACTTCCAAGGTGCTGATCTCATCTGGCAGAGGACTGACGAAGACAAGGGCAAAGCCCTCTTTGAACGCTATCTAGAGCATAGCAACCAGACAGACATGGGAGGCCGAAATCTTGCCAAGGAGATCACCTCTGAAAGGTGCAAGGCCCAGACCACTTGGGATGAAGACACAGTGACAGTGAATGAAATCAAGGCTTCGACGATGAAAAAAACAGCGCTCCAGGGCCAGATGGCATAAGATACGACGACATCAATAGGTGTACCGACAACTAGCTAGAGAAACTAGCAGACATGAACAACAACAGTATAGGGAGTGCTAGCATCAATGAGGAGTGGTTACACAGCTATCTGATTCCCTTGCCGAAGCCTGGCAAAGACCACACAAAAATTCAGGTATATCGAGATATAACCAAGCAGAATACAATAGGTAAGCTGCTGAAGAAGGTAATTTCCAGGAAAATATCAAGCCAGCTAGAGAGGCAAGGTGTTTTCCCACCTACCCTGGGTGAGTACCGTCCAAAAAGAGACATCTGGACCAATGCAGCAGTCTTTGCCCATGATGTCTATGAAGGTTTCCACTCAGGCATTGAAACCTTTGCTGCAGCGATTGATCTTGAGCACGTGTACAACAGAGTACCATTGGATTTTCTAATGCTTCAGCTTCTTGAGCTCAAAATAAGTCCATTCCTCCTTAGTTGGATCGCTGCAGCCTTCTTGCAACGGAAAGTAGTTTTTATATGTGGCAGTTGGACTTCGGAACCAACACAAATATATCCTGGCCTACCATAGGGATCACCATTATCTCCGGTACTGTTCAACGCCTACACAGTGAGAACCACCAGTGAGCAGATCACTGGACCTGGTAGGACATTGTCATATGTTGATGATGTTTTAGTGTATCGTCAGGGTAAGGATAGAGAGCAGGTTGCTGTGGAACTACAAACCGAACTCAATCGCATAAGTACTTGATGTGGTGAAGCTGGGGCAATGGTCAACCCAACAAAGGCAACAGTAACTTGGTTCTCCTTGAATAATCATATTGTCACACTCCAACGCCAACTGTAAAGCTGTGTTCAGAGATGGTGGAAAGAACGCAGGCAACGAATTACCTGGGGATACGGATTGATCGAAGCGTTGCTTTGTAACCGTGTCAGTCCATTGAGAGTGGTTATATCTGTGATCCATGGTTGTACAATCCATCGTATAGTGGCTATGGTAGAAATCTTCGCCTTGTTTTTAACACACAATACATTAACAATTTCAACAAAGAGTATAACTCACCCTATTTAGGAACTCTTCAACACAATCGCAAAATGGATAATTTTCTGCATACTTCCACAGTATTTAATTCAGAGCATTCAAAATGGTTATACAGCTTATGCAGCTATCTCGGAACTCATACTATTGGGTAGTTGCGTATAAAAACATGACTAATTACTTAACAATTAAAACAACCATCTACACTCCGGCTCCTAGAACAGAAATCACTTCAAAGATGTTTTCCTGCTCCCAATTAACTAACCTACCAGATGTAACCCTTAACTGACCTCAACAAAATGGAAGCGTGGTGCCTCTTCAAATCTAAAAACCGAACTGCCGTTGTCAATGTTTTTGTTGCTATCCTGACGTATTGCTGCCACGAAGACGATGTGCGTCTTCGTGCAGTGCTACTTTGGCCTCCTCCACCAAATAGGAGAAAACCAAAGACATAACCAGCGCTACATCCGAGCTCCCATTATTTCTTTTATAACACTGCTCTGTTATAGCTTATAATGAGCACATAGACCAGGTGATAACAAAGGCCAAGCGGGGTCTAGCTGCAATGCGGGTGATGGCGGCAGAAAACTGTGAGTAGCGCCATCTATGTCTTCTATACGAGGGGCTGGTCATGTCTGTGTTTGAGTATGCAATGGCAATCCTGACTCTCAGCCGTAAGCAGATAGAAACATGGAAAGGATACAGAATGAAGCTATGCGCATTATTCTTGGATGTACAAGAGATACAGCATGCAGGGTGATGCGCTACCTTTTTGATTTTCCAACCATTGAAGACAGAATACAAGTTTGCAGAGCACGCGCCTACCTCAGAGTTAACGCAAACACACAACATCCACTGCATAGTGAAATTATGAAGGTGAAGGACAATAGGTTAAAATTAGGACGGTCGTGGAAGGGTCAAGCCGAAGACATTCTTCAACATGTGTGTTCACTTGAGGACTTAGAACCTGGCGGGGAGTGGGTACAATTACCAACAGATTTCTGCATGTCCTTTTTAGTTTGCATCCTCTAGACATAAAATGCAGATAAGAAAATCCGGCTGCTGTGGAGGCGGAAGTACAAGCGTTGATTTTCAAGAATTCGCTAGACGGTGATGCTATCATTTACACAGAGGGGTCGGTCGTCCGACATGTGAGAAGCTTATGGGCCTTTACGGCTCAGGGCGGAGGGAGAACTGAGAAGGAGGACTCTGGTGCTTTTGCTGTGACCACAAGTAGCCTGACTATGGAAGTCATGGCAGTAAGTAAAGCAATAACATGGCTCGAGACACAGACATTCACTAGGGCATATGTCTTTAGCGACTCAATGAGCATGCTCAAGAGGATAGGGACGGGGTGGATCCGAAGAGAATGGTTGCTGTTCTTGGAGCGGTCTCGGCTGGCAAAGATTAGTTTCATCTTTGTGCCAGGGCATGCGGGAGTACAAGGAAATGAGCGGGTTGACAAGCTCGCAGGTAAGGCTACTGTGGAGGGCGGACGCGCCATGGACCAGGCTGACATTCTGAATGCTCTATGACAGTGGTTCTCAAACGGTGAGGAATTCCCTCCCAGGGGGGAATTTTAGGGTTCCCAGGGGGGGGGGGATGAAGACCATTTCAAGATCGCGTTAATACAAGAACCGATTACTTCATATTGTTTTTCCTTATGAAAAGGGGGGGGGGGTGGTGACGTTCTGAAAATACGGTGAAGGGGGGCTCGGGCCAAAAAAGGTTGAGAACCACTGCTCTACGAGAAGTAAGACTTTTGCGAGAACCAAGTGATGACTGTGAATCTACAACCATGGCCAGACTGCGAGAACAGCAAATTGAAAGAGGGGTGGTCAAACAAGAACACTGCGCAGGAAGCCAAAGAAGATTGATAAATCAACATAGAACTGGTGTCGTTAGCCGCTACATGTTGCGGGATTTGCTGAGGAGGGAATCCGAGCACTTATGGACTGAATGGTTCGATGTGCAATGAGGATGATCTGTCGAGTAACTAACTAAGTTTTCATATGGTTAAGAGCATTCTGAATTTTCATCTTTAAAATTGATGGTCCCTCGTTATTATTTCGAATGTCATACAGTTATTCTCATGTATCATCATCAATGTATTTCTCATGATCTTACCATACATGTAAAATCTAATCTTTTTCTATTAGATTTTTCCATCTTTTGTTTTAGGCTGTCTGTTGATGTACGTGTTCTTTTATTAGTAAGCTCCTGAATTCTTTTGTGAATTAATTTTGTATTATTACTATCGTATTGTTTTTCAATTTCCATGCATTTTTTCTCGAGCCATGGTTCTTTTGTCTCCTTACATAATGTTCTGACTTTTCTGTGAATCTCTTCATATTTGTCAGGATTATGTTTGTTGTGTCTTCTTATTTCCATTAATCCTAAAAAAAATATTTCAGTCATCCATGTCTTTTGACCTATTTTCTTTAATTTTGGAATAATTATTCTGCAGCCAAACTGTTTGAATTCTTCAATATTTCTCATTGATCAGTTAGGTCTTGAAATAAGACATCAGACAATATATCAAATCTGTTCTTTACTACTATATTAAAACTGTCTTGTATTTGTTTGTTATGTTTCAATGTACAGGTATCATATTTGCCGGTCTCCCTGGCCGAGGCGTTAGCAGCTTTCTCCGTAACCCTGAATACTCTCGTGGTTGACGTGAGCACACGAGAATTGGAAGCGGTTCGAGTCGCGCCAGTGACTTATGAGAGTATGGAGCCGGTCGCTCAGAAAGTCGTGGCGTTCTGATGAGCGTAATCTTGCCTAGGAATCAACATACAGCTGAAAAATGTTGGTGTTGACCGCAATATCCTGAAACAGGATGGAAAACGCGGAAAAGAGGAGAGAGATATCATATTTAATGTTTCCGGGTGTATACTTGACTTTCTTTATCTTTACCTTCAATGTGCCTGTAATAAATCTGTGATCACTGTACCAGTCTGCATTTAGAACTGTTTTTGCTTTAGTTAATGCACTTCGAATCCTTCTGCTAATCAGGATATAATCATGGACTACAAGAGAAAGAAAGAGTCTAAATGTGTAATGTAATAATTGTGTGAGTGTGTATATGTATGGAGTTGTACATGCGTATTTGTTTATCCTATGTGTATATGTGTGTTTGTTCACATTATTTGTACATTTTGTTCTGTGCATATCCTATTTGCAGGACATTGCAGTCAACACCCAGCATTTTTCAGCTGCTGTTGATGTCTTGGCAAGTTATACGCTCAGTAGTTTGCCATTGCTTTCTAAACGACCGACTCACATACCTTTCCGTAAGAAACCAACGCGAAGCGATCCGCTGCCGAATCTAACGCAGTTGTATTTTGTACGTGAGTATACAGCATTACTAACAGCGTCCTTAACATCTTCACCAGGGAGACCGGCGTATTTGTACACACCTGTATGTTTATGTAATGTGTTTATTGTGTGTGTCATGCTGCTCTCACGTGAACACACACAGAAGTAATGTGTGTTTGACCTTCTCCACAGCTATGTAGCGAGTGGGTTGCGAGGAAGGGAGGTAGTCATTCACCCAGTTTGCGCCATGGACTTAACGTCTGAAGTCTGTAGCTTGTCACAGCTGTAAGACAGTCTCTGCTATGCGATTACCTGTATGCCAGTACGTTCATTCAGTGATTTCTGTGTACACACTGAATGTTGCGACATGGCCAAGAAAAATACACGTGATCAAAACATGAACAAACCTCCACTGATGTACACGGAGCAAAGATGCTGCACTCCCATCCCCGAGAGATAAACCTCGTCGGCAGTCTTCTTCAGGTCACAGTGGATGTCCAGGGTTGTGTTGTCCACTTGGGCAGTTCTGGGGTTTGGACAACTCTCGTACGCCCAGGCGTTGCGCATGAAGCTAACTGTCAGATTGTAGAGGAGATCTGCCGGGGGAATAACTGGGTGAGTTACAAACAACACAGATAGACATGCACACGGTCTATGTACACATAACAGGTTGTGCCAATTTATGATTTGTGTGTGTACATATGTATGTATATGTGTCTGTATGTGACTCACAGCAACAGAAGAGGGAATAAACATCACCATCACCATGGTGTGGTTGTCAGATAAACAGGGCGATCACGTCTCTCCACAGATGTCGAGACCCGGTGTTTGTGAACAATTATTCTTGGTGGGTAGGGAGTCTTCTGGTAGAGATACCGGGCTAGAAGGTCAGAGGGGAAACACACAAAGATATGTGTGGAAAGCTTAAACAGCTGGCCAAGATATAGTAATACAAGACTAATTTCAACATAATATAACACGGTAGTGGGGAACTAGGGGAGCTGATAGCCAACATGAGCTCTAGGCAGGATAGAGAAGAAGAAGAAGAAGAAGAAGAAGAAGAAGAAGAAGAAGAAGAAGAAGAAGAAGAAGAAGAAGAAGAAGAAGTTTCCAAGGTGTGGAATGGTTGAAAGCCTCACTGTTTGTATATGTGTTGTCTATATATGTGAATGAGTGTGTGTGATTGCGTGTGTGTGTTTTTGTTTGTGTCTGTGCATGTGTATATGTGCTCTCATGTGTTTCTGCGTGTACATGCGCGTCAGTGTGCGTGTGTGTATGTGTGTGTCTGTGTTTTTTGGTTTTTTTTTTTGGGGGGGGGGGGCGTTGCACTTATCGCAGATGAATGTCTAGGACAGATGAATGTCTATGACAGATGAATGTCTAGAACAGATGAATGTCTAGGACAGATGCATGTCTAGGACAGATGAATGTATATGACAGATGAATGTCTAGGACAGATGAATGTATATGACAGATGAATGTCTAGGACAGATGAATGTCTAGGACAGATGAATGTATATGACAGATGAATGTCTAGAACAGATGAATGTCTAGGACAGATGAATTTCTAGGACAGATGAATGTCTAGGACAGATGAATGTCTAGGACAGATGAATGTTTAGGACAGATGAATGTATATGACAGATGAATGTCTAGAACAGATGAATGTCTAGAACAGATGAATGTCTATGACAGATGAATGTCTAGGACAGATGAATGTATATGACAGATGAATGTCTAGGACAGATGAATGTATATGACAGATGAATGTCTAGGAAAGATGATTGTCTAGGACAGATGAATGTATATGACAGATGAATGTCTAGAACAGATGAATGTCTATAACAGATGAATGTCTAGGACAGATGAATGTCTAGAACAGATGAATGTCTAGGACAGATGAATGTTTAGGACAGATGAATGTATATGACAGATGAATGTCTAGAACAGATGAATGTCTATGACAGATGAATGTCTAGAACAGATGAATGTATAGAACAGATGAATGTCTAGGACAGATGAATGTTTAGGACAGATGAATGTATATGACAGATGAATGTCTAGAACAGATTAATGTCTAGGACAGATGAATGTTTAGGACAGATGAATGTCTATGACAGATGAATGTCTAGAACAGATGAATGTTTAGGACAGATGAATGCATATGACAGATGAATGTCTAGAACAGATGAATGTCTATGACAGATGAATGTCTAGGACAGATGAATGTATATGACAGATGAATGTCTAGAACAGATGAATGTCTATGACAGATGAATGTCTAGGACAGATGAATGTCTAGGACAGATGAATGTCTAGGACAGATGAATGTCTAGGACAGATGAATGTCTAGGACAGATGAATGTCAAGGCAGACGAATGTCTAGGACAGATGAATGTCTATGACAGATGAATGTATAAGGCAGATCGATGTCTATGAAAGGTGAATGTTTGTGATAAATAAAAGTCTGTGAAAGATGAATGCCTATGACAGATTAATGTCTATGAGTGACGGATGTCAATGACAGATGGATGTCTATGACAGATGAATGTCTTTGACATATGAATGCGTAAGATAGATGAATGTCTATGACAGATGAATGTCTATGAGTGACGAATGTCAATGACAGATGGATATCTATGACAGATGAATGTCTTTGACATATAAATGCCTAAGACAGATGAATGTCTATGACAGATGAAGACACGAGAAGCGCGGGTTTAATGATTCTGACATGTTGCCAGGGCACTGATCTTACCTGGGTTACTGAGGCGAACTCTGAGCCAGGTCACGTGGTACAGGCGGTCTAATGTAACGAATACCGGTTTGACTGGGAACGTTTCCAGGCAAGTTTGGTCTCACCATCTGTTACATCCCGATATTGGGATCTGTGGAAGGCCAAGTCCTCTGTGGACAGAATGTTTACTTAAAGTGCTCAGCTATACCACTAAACATTCATTATATTATTGTACATATAGACTTCACTTAAAAGTAAATTGGTGTTTCTTTTTCTATCAGCACCAGATCACATTGTTTAACGAACAACATTGAAATGAACGAACGAAAGAACGAACATTATTTTGGAAGATATTAAGATATTGATTTATTGGCTGTTTCGGGATTTGAAATGTAAATATTGAGAACAACCCACCACTGGCAACGCTGATCGTATTCTGGTATGAACCTAAGGCCTATCCAATTCAATATGGACGTGGATATTAACGTGGATATTGACGTAGATAGGCCTTAGGTTCACACCAGAATACGATCAGCGTTGCCAGTGGTGGGTTGTGCTCAATACGTAAATATTAAGATATGCTAAGGCAGTTGCGATTCCTATGGCTATGCCAATGTTATGCAGCCATAAAGACATGATAGTCAGGTTAAAGTTCATCATCATCATCATCAAATGCTCTAGACTACATGCATCTACTTGTCAACATTGCTCTAGACCAGACGTCGTCTGTTGTCAACATTGCTCTAGTCTAGATACTGTCTCTTGTCAACATTGCTCTAGTCTAGAAACTGTCTCTTGTCAACATTGCTCTACTCTAGATACTGTCTCTTGTCAACATTGCTCTACTCTAGATACTGTCTCTTGTCAACATTGCTCTACTCTAGATACTGTCTCTTGTCAACATTGCTCTACTCTAGATACTGTCTCTTGTCAACATTGCTCTACTCTAGATACTGTTTCTTGTCAACATTGCTCTACTCTAGATACTTATCTTGTCAACATTGCTCTACTCTAGATACTGTCTCTTGTCAACATTGCTCTACTCTAGATACTGTCTCTTGTCAACATTGCTCTACTCTAGATACTGTCTCTTGTCAACATTGCTCTAGTCAAGATACTGTCTCTTGTCAACATTGCTCTAGTCTAGATACTGTCTCTTGTCAACATTGCTCTAGTTTAGATACTGTCTCTTGTCAACATTACTCTAGTCTAGATACTGTCTCTTGTCAACATTGCTCTAGTCTAGACACTGTCTCTTGTCAACATTGCTATAGTCTAGATACTGTCTCTTGTCAACATTGCTCTAGTCTAGATACTGTCTCTTGTCAACATTGCTTTAGACCAGACGTCGTCTCTTGTAAACATTGCAATAGTCTAGATACTGCCTCTTGTCAACATTGCTATACTCTAGATACTGTCTCTTGTCAACATTGCTTTAGACCAGACGTCGTCTCTTGTCAATATTGCTCTAATCTAGATACTGCCTCTTGTCAACATTGCTCTACTCTAGATACTGTCTCTTGTCAACATTGCTCTAGACTAGACGCCGTCTCTTATCAACATTGCTCTAGTCTAGATACTGCCTCTTGTCAACATTGCTCTATTCTAGATACTGTCTCTTGTCAACATTGCTTTAGACCAGACGTCGTCTCTTGTAAACATTGCTCTAGTCTAGATACTGCCTCTTGTCAACATTGCTCTAGTCTAGATACTGTCTCTTGTCAACATTGCTCTAGACTAGTTACTGTCTCTTGTCAACATTGCTCTAGTCTAGATACTTCTCTTGTCAACATTGCTCTAGTCTAGATACTTCTCTTGTCAACATTGCTCTACTCTAGATACTGTCTCTTGTAAACATTGCTCTAGACTAGACGCCGTCTCTTATCAACATTGCTCTACTCTAGATACTTCTCTTGTCAACATTGCTCTAGTCTAGATACTTCTCTTGTCAACGTTGCTCTACTCTAGATACTGTCTCTTGTCAACATTGCTCTAGACTAGACGTCGTCACTTGTCAACAATGCTCTACTCTAGATACTTCTCTTGTCAAACTTGCTCTACTCTAGATACTGTCTCTTGTCAACATTGCTCTAGACTAGAATTAATCTCTAAAATATATTTCTTCAGCCTCTAGGATACATTTCTCTACCGTTATTTCATCATGTTGACAACATCTGCGATGAATCCAGCCTCATGGAAACATTAATATAAATTAAACCTATTCTAGGGAAAAATATACCGTATAATTTAATGGAAGTAGCTAAGTAGTTACACTGATGACGTCTTGAGCGCGTTTAGACAAGAATACGCAAACAGAGGTCGTCGTCCGCGCAATAGACGACTGGGCGACTATCCCTGGCGCATTCAGTTCTAGACAATGTGATGATGCTATCATATCAGAGACAGGTATAGACAATGTGATGATGCTATCATATCATAGAGAGGTCTAGGCAATGTGATAACACTATCAGATCACAGACAGGCCTAGACAATGTGATGATGCTATCATATCACAGACAGGTATAGACAATGTGATGATGCTATCATATCATAGAGAGGTCTAGGCAATGTGATAACACTATCATATCACAGACAGGTCTAGACAATGTGATTATGCTATCATATCACAGACAGGTCTTGACAATGCGATGACGCTATCATATCTTAGAGAGGTCTAGGCAATGTGATAACACTATCATATCACAGACAGGTCTAGTCAATGTGATGACGCTATCATATCATAGACAGGTCTAGACAATGTGATGACGCTATCATATCACAGACTGGTCTAGACAAAGTGATAACGCTATCATATCACAGACAGGTCTAGACAATGTGATGACGCTATCATATCACAGACAGGTCTAGACAATGTGATGACGCTATCATATCACAGACAGGTCTAGACAATGTGATGACGCTATCATATCACAGACAGGTCTAGACAATGTGATGACGCTATCATATCACAGACAGGTCTAGACAATGTGATGACGCTATCATATCACAGACAGGTCTAGACAATGTGATGACGCTATCATATCACAGACAGGTCTAGACAATGTGATGACGCTATCATATCACAGACAGGTCTAGACGATGTGATGACGCTATCATACCACAGACCCATAGCATGTTCCTGTAATGGACATTTTTATTTTAACCAAACATTAATATCGTCACAATAATGGGACAGTCGAGCCCTACAGGAAGTTTAGGTAACAGACAGAAGTTAGAGTTAAGACAGTAATTATGTCACAATAGCGAGTCACTCGGACACTACAACATCATCTCCTCTTATTTCATCATGTTTCTCTTGTACCTTGCCGTTTCGAGGTGAAGTATAAACATCGTGCGAGTGCCCGCTTATGGGTTTCATGTTCCGATATTCCCATGGACTCTGTTATTCCCTGCGTCCATCATTTACGTGGTCGGCCTCTTCCACTGCTTCCCTCTGGACACTACAGCATGTTTAGGTACAACTCAGAAGTTAGATGTTGGACAGTAATGATACCACAATAGTGGGCCAGGTATGTCGGGCCCTACAGCAAGTTTAGGTAACAGACATAAGTTATAGGTAGGACAGTAATGATACCACAATAGTGGGCCAGGTATGTCGGGCCCTACAGCAAGTTTAGGTAACAGACAGGAGTTATAGGTACGACAGTAAGAATACCACAATAGTGGGCCAGGTATGTCGGACCCTACAGCAAGTTTAGGTTACAGACATAAGTTATAGGTAGGAAAGTAATGATACCACAATAGTGGGCTAGGTATGTCGGGCCCTACAGCAAGTTTAGGTAACAGACATAAGTTATAGGTACGACAGTAATAATACCACAATAGTGGGCCAGGTATGTCGGGCCCTACAGCAAGTTTAGGTAACAGACATAAGTTATAGGTAGGACAGTAATGATACCACAATAGTGGGCCAGGTATATCGGGCCCTACAGCAAGTTTAGGTAACAGACAGGAGTTATAGGTAGGACAGTAATAATACCACAATAGTAGGCCAGGTATGTCGGGCCCTACAGCAAGTTTAGGTAACAGACAGGAGTTATAGGTAGGACAGTAATGATACCACAATAGTGTTCCAGGTATGTCGGGCCCTACAGCAAGTTTACGTAACAGACATGAGTTATAGGTAGGACAGGAATGATACCACAATAGTGGGCCAGGTATGTCGGGCCCTACAGCAAGTTTAGTTAACAGACATAAGTTATAGGTAGGGCAGTAGAGACGACATAATAATGGGTAAGTCCTGCTCTACAGCAAGTTTAGGTAACAGACAGGAGTTAGGGGTAGGACAGTAATGACGTTGTAATAACGGGTCAGCCTAGCCCTGCAGCAAGTTTAGGTAACAGACAGACGTTAGAGGTAGAATATTAATCTCTGGATGGAATATATTTCACCGTCAATCGATGTTCAAACGTGTGTCGACATTTAGTAAACAAACAGAAATAACCGACATCTTACCGTACTGGCAGGCGGGACCGAACCAGCCTCCCTCACACGGAACACCATGTTCACAGGCACCCTCAGTGGTGCAGTAATGGTCTAAACACCGGCATTTGTACTGACACAGGGATCCGAACCACCCAGGGCTGCAGACTGTGACAACATGTACTTTAGATTCTATCCCAGCTTATTTGTTAAATTGTTACTGCTATATATATATATATATATATATATATATATATATATATATATATATATATATATATATATATATATATATATATATATATATATATATAAATATAAGGTGGAGGTCTCTCTCTCTCCCTTCGAAGAACATGCTACATAGTTGTGTCTTGTATTCCGGGATTTTACTATCATATATGTAGACGCCTCTATCTGGTGGTAACGGAACTATCCAAATGGCGCACAATTTTGGTTCGTTAGAATCATGGTATTTGGTTCTAGTGCTCCTATTTAAGGTGAGGGCGGACAAAACCGGAATCTCACCCACGACCACAGTGAGATAGGTGTCCATGCTTATAATTAATGCATGACAAGGTCCAGTAACGGCGTTTCTCATTCACGACCAAGTCAAATAGGCTCCCATGCCTGTGACGGGATCATTTAGATACAGAACTAGGCTGATGATGATCGTGGATGCCTGCAGTGAGTGGCTGACTGTGATGTCAGAGCGCTCCTGGGCTCACGATAGAGTCACGAAATAAGGAGACCGGTGTTTGTGTTCATGTCACAACTGTTGTAAGTTCTGCATTTTAAGATGTACCATTGTTGTCAGTGGTAACGTTTTTTTTGCTGTGACTCGTTCTCTAACCAGCTTAGGGGTGTGAATACCTGATTGTGGTACTTGAAGTACCCATAGACCCGGCTGAGTGTGGCAGAGGTCTGGCTTACTTTTGGGCACCACCCATTGTTTATGATTAATGTTGAAATGTAGTTATTGTTACTGCTGGATCTTATACCTTGATGTTTGTATAGACATTAGTTGTCCATGAGCTGTGGAATTCAGTAATAAAAGAGCTATGTTTGTTCTTTGTTGTTTGTTTCTTCAGTCTCCATGAGTTTAATTTATACATCTACAATGTGCTGCTACTTTGATTAGTGCAGAGACTACCTAAGTCCTCAATCTATTGCCTAGAATTGGGAAACAGTAGCCCAGTTCCTTGTCGACTAGAATCCTGAATCTTCTGACTTATTCTAACCCCGTTTCTTGCTATTTGGGGGCGGTGAGGCGGTTCTCTCTGTTTCACTCTTTTACTCCCCTTCTTCTTTGGCACTGAGCAGTCAGCATTGTTCTCTACCTCCGATCACGGTAACAAAATCTAGTTCTCCTGATTTTGTTTTCCCCTCGACTTCAAATTGCGAGCCATGGTGATACTGAGAGCCTTTAGATTGTTCTGTTAGAGATTGTTCCAGTATCTAGTGATTGTTTTGTGTGGTATGTCCGTGTTCAGTTTGTGTGCGTTCATTGTTGCATAAGAAGACTTTTAGTTGTGACACTGGCAGGCAATGTTTGCTTTTGGCTGCCCCGGGATCACTGCAAAAGTGGGAAGTCGGCTGTACTACGTTTGGTCTCAGATAGCCTCCAGGTACATCTTTACTTAAGTTCGCTGAGCGCAGTGATGGCTTTACCCACTACCTTGTGAACCTCTGCCACCATCCCTCCTCTCGGTCGACGCTCCTGACACCCCAGAGCACATCGATGAAGTTAGGTTCATGATGATACCTGTAAAGAGAAGTACCATGTGTTGGATAGGAAGATGGGCCGACTGGTGACGACTATGTGAGGAAAGCGAGAGCAGCAAGGATGCTCGGTGCAGTGTCAGCAGAAGACAGAGTCGACGTAATCTGGGAGCTGGAGTCCCGGTCGGCCTGTGGTGACCCAGAGGAGATGCTGCTGACCATTAAACAAGTCAATGGAGAGCAGCGCAACATGGTGGAGCCGGTTGCGGCTTTCTTTGGTGTAAAACAGGACGCGGGAGGATCCAGGCTGAATTAGTGCGAGAGGCAGGGAAGAAGTGATACATGGCTACCAAGGACACTGTGATATCCGGAGAATGATATGTGCCCCACTGGTGTGTTCTCAGCAGGAGGATGGTAGCGGAGAGGATCCAACCATATCCCTCAGTGATATGTCTCAGTGTCAGAGACCCAGCCATACGTTGGGCCCGGGTGTCGATAGTTCCATGGGCTGATGTTGTTTGTGCAAACAAGTAGGTAGAACTTCAAGACGATGACAGTTTCGAGGCGAAATCTAGTGGCGGAAATGCTGATATAATTGTTCAGCATGATGTTGTGTCGAATGAGGGACTTAGTCATTTCGCTACTGCAGCACAAAGCAAGACTCAAGCTGTGCAATGTCAACAGAAGCAGGAACCACCTTCAAAATATGTGTCCGAAGCGAGGGGTTAGTGCCTGTCAGACACCCTCTGGAGTTAATTGTGTGAGGGGTGTTAAATGTGTGAACGGCCGCAACTAGCTGGACCATAAGCGACTACAATGTCCGACCCAGGGTGAACCTTCCAAAGGGTCAACCCCCGCTGTTCATGTGAATGCGTTATCAATTCCTGACGGCAGTATTATCACCCGCTGTTACCAAGAGATTTCGTCCCACAGAAAGAGGCAGAGGAAGAAGAAACAATGGAAGTCCCCTCATGTTGGTGACGTCAGTCGGCTACGAAGCGATATGAATGAAAAGGTTGCTAAAATGTGACAAGTGTCAAGGGTTATGTGACAGGTGACCGATGTTATGTGAAAGAGATGGACCTAGAGTGTCCCCTTCTCTGGTTGTACATTGTGCAGCAGGATATGCTGGAGGGCCACCAGGAATAGACTGCCCAGTAAATTGCTGAAGATAGTGGCACTGCTGTTGCAGGATTCAATTACCTACTTGATTAACTTAGTTATTTAAACAATGTTTAGTTTTGTCATTTCCTTATATGCAGGTGAATGATAGAGCATAATTACATGTTTTATACAAGTCGTCCAGGTACCACAGTAACACTAGGAAGCTCAATGAGTCATACCATGAAGCTGGCAAATATTCGTGTCAGATGGTAGGGTACCAGGGTCCAACCATGGAAAGAAAAGCTGTGAATTTACTCACATAATTATTGGGTTTGGATGTGTATCCGAGTGTGCAACTCTGAGTTTAAGTGACTCATGTGTCATGAATACATACCAGCTTGTGTATTCTGAGAGCAACATGTGTCATGAATACATACCAGCTTGTGTATTCTGAGAGCAACATGTGTCATGAATACATACCAGCTTGTGTATTCTGAGAGCAACATGTGTCATGTATACATACCAGCTTGTGTATTCTGAGAGCAACATGTGTCATGTATACATACCAGCTTGTGTATTCTGAGAGCAACATGTGTCATGTATACATACCAGCTTGTGTATTCTGAGAGCAACATGTGTCATGTATACATACCAGCTTGTGTATTCTGAGAGCAACATGTGTCATGTATACATACCAGCTTGTGTATTCTGAGAGCAACATGTGTCATGTATACATACCTGCTTGTGTATTCTGAGAGCAACATGTGTCATGTATACATACCTGCATGTGTATTCTGAGAGCTACATGTGTCATGTATACATACCAGCTTGTGTATTCTGAGAGCAACATGTGTCATGTATACATACCTGCATGTGTATTCTGAGAGCAACATGTGTCATGTATACATACCAGCTTGTGTATTCTGAGAGCAACATGTGTCATGTATACATACCAGCTTGTGTATTCTGAGAGCAACATGTGTCATGTATACATACCAGCTTGTGTATTCTGAGAGCAACATGTGTCATGTATACATACCAGCTTGTGTATTCTGAGAGCAACATGTGTCATGTATACATACCAGCTTGTGTATTCTGAGAGCAACATGTGTCATGTATACATACCTGCTTGTGTATTCTGAGAGCAACATGTGTCATGTATAAATACCTGCATGTGTATTCTGAGAGCTACATGTGTCATGTATACATACCAGCTTGTGTATTCTGAGAGCAACATGTGTCATGTATACATACCTGCATGTGTATTCTGAGAGCAACATGTGTCATGTATACATACCTGCATGTGTATTCTGAGAGCAACATGTGTCATGTATACATACCAGCTTGTGTATTCTGAGAGCAACATGTGTCATGTATACATACCTGCATGTGTATTCTGAGAGCAACATGTGTCATGTATACATACCTGCATGTGTATTCTGAGAGCAACATGTGTCATGTATACATACCAGCTTGTGTATTCTGAGAGCAACATGTGTCATGTATACATACCAGCTTGTGTATTCTGAGAGCAACATGTGTCATGTATACATACCTGATTGTGTATTCTGAGAGCAACATGTGTCATGTATAAATACCTGCATGTGTATTCTGAGAGCTACATGTGTCATGTATACATACCTGCATGTGTATTCTGAGAGCAACATGTGTCATGTATACATACCAGCTTGTGTATTCTGAGAGCAACATGTGTCATGTATATATACCAGCTTGTGTATTCTGAGAGCAACATGTGTCATGTATACATACCAGCTTGTGTATTCTGAGAGCAACGTGTGTCATGTATACATACCTGCTTGTGAGTTCACAGAGACCAGGAGGGTCCCTGCTGTCAGCATGAGGACAGCGGTCTGTCTGAGGCCCATCTGACTTGTGCAGACAAGTGACTTCAATCGGTGGACGTGCCTCGTTGTTCGACTCTGAGGAGAGACACAGACAGATGGATAGACAGACAGAAAAACAAACAGACAGACAAACAGACAGACATGGATACAGACACACATATAGACAGACAGACATTCGCGCATACAGACAGACAAACATAAAAACAGATAGACTAACATGCACTCATTCAGACAGACAGACACACATATAGGCAGACAGAAAGTCATACAGGCGGACAGACAGTCAGAAGGGCAAAGAAACAGACAAACAGACATATAGGCAGAGAGTCAAACATGGGACAGACGGTACAGAGAGATCAACGATAGATAGATAATCATGCAGGCGGGCAACAAACAGACAGCCAAATAAACCGGAGACAGAAAGACAGACTAACAGACTGACATGTAGAGTGACAGACATCAGACAGACAGACATATATTCTAGCAGACAGACATATATTCTAGCAGACAGCCAATAGACAGACAGGAAGTCACACAGACAGACAACAGGAGAGGCGGACAAATAGGACGATAGACAGGGCAATGACAAACAGACAAGTAGGCAGGCAAACAGACAGTTAGACAGAAAAACTGTTTGCCAGTCAAAGGCAAACTGTTGTCATTGTCGATCAACATCATGACCGACCAACTTCGTGACCGACCAACATCATGACCGACCAACATAATGGAAGACCAACATCATAAAAGACCAACATCATGGAAGCCCAACATCACGTGCAATAGAAAGACAGCCAGACAGACTGAGAGGGAAACATGACGACAGACACACAGCCTGACAGACAAACATACATATAAGCAAGCTGTCAAACAAAAGCAAAGCAGACAGACAGACAGACAGACAGACAGACAGACAGACAGACAGACAGACAGACAAGCAGGCTGACAAACAAAATCTGACACACACCTGCATACTTGAATATGGTTGACACCGCTAAACTACACGTAAACGTAATAAATAACTGAATGCCAAAATAATCACGAAAATATAAACTATTCCTCCATAACTGGATTTATATACGTGTGTGTGTGCTTGCGTGAATGTATGCGAATCTGTGTGTGTGTGTGCGTCTGTTTGTGGGTGAGTACAAGCCTGGTCATGTTCAGGTCTATGATTGTCTGAGATTTAACTTCCTGCTCTAGTTCCATGTCATAAATAGAGCAGTTGAGAATGTAGTGAGAGAGAAAGTTACACTCGACCTCCGTGACCAATGAACACTCAGGTCATCTCTACATATCTGGACCAGGAAACTGAACTGTGCTAGCGGCATCAGGCTCTTTAGACACAACTGTCATGGCGGGCAGGGTTACTGGAACAACCGAGCAACATCACAGCCCACCAACACAACGGCCAACCAATATCACGGCCCTCCAACATCACAGCCAACAAAATCATGATCCATCAACATCACAGCCAACAAACATCACGACCAAACAACATCACAACCCTCAAACATCGCGACCCTCCAACACCACAGCCAACCACCATCACGGCCCTCTAACATCACGACACTCATACATCACGGCCAACCAACATCACGACTCACCAACATCACGGCCCTCTAACATCACGACACTCATACATCACGGCCAACCAACATCACGACTCACCAACATCACGGCCCTCTAGCATCATTGGCACCTTTCGGTGTTGACAGACGATAGTTTGGTACATTGTGCTTCAAAAAGGTTTAATAACTACGACCCATGGCGGTGGCGATGTGCTGGCCAATTCGTGCTGTAAATGTTCGTCCACAGTGGATGCATGTGAAAACGTGGTCATTTCCACCATCATGCACCATCTTACGTCTCTCATGCTCTGTGTGTGCTTTATCTGCAATCATTTTTTCCTTTGTCTTTATTCCATTTCTGATGTTTGAACTCCCAATGTACATTATCAATGCATGTATCAATCATGTCCCACTTACACACATCTTTGTATCGTAGTAGAGGCCGACCCTGAGATCTCTTACCCATCTGTAATTCACCCCAAAAGATGTCTTCTTGATATTCTACCATCATCCATCCTCCTAAAGTGTCATATCCATCTAAGTCTACGAAGACTGAGCATGGAATACACCGTCACACAACCTGATCTTTTCAATACTTCAGTATTTCTGATTTTGCCACTTAATACCAAGTATTCTTCGCAGACACATGAAAGATGTTGAAACGTTTCTGCTCTAACCTTTTAAGAGGCGGAAATTTTACCGTTTCTACTCTAAACTTTTTAAACGTTTCTAACATCACGATCCTCCAAAATCACGGCCAACCAACATCATAGTCAACCAACATTACGACACACCAACAACACGACCCTCAAAGATCACGACCCTCCAAAATCATGGTCAACCAACATCAAGACCCATCATCATTAAGACATTCAAACACCACGGCCAACCAACATCACCGCCAACAAACATTACGACACACTAACATCACGGCCCTCGAACATCACAGCCAACAAACAACACAACCCTCCAACAACACAGCCAACCAACAACACGACCCTCCAACATCACAACCAACAACACGGTCCTCCCATATCACAACCAACAACACAACCCTCAAACATCACAACCAACAACACGGCCCTCCAACATCACAACCAACAACACAACCCTCCAACATCACAACCAACAACACGGCCCTCCAACATCACAACCAACAACACGACCCTCCAAAATAACAACCAACAACACGGCCCTCCAACATCACAACCAACAACACAACCCTTCAACATCACAACCAACAACACGGCCCTCCAACATCACAACCAACCAACAACACGACCTTCCAACATCACAGCCAACAACACGGCCCTCCAACATCACAACCAACCAACAACACGACCCTCCAACATCACATCCAACCAACAACACGACCCTTCAACATCACAGCCAACCAACAACACGGCCCTACAACATCACAGCCAACAACACGGCCCTCCAACATCACAGCCAACCAACAACACGGCCCTCCAACATCACAACCAACCAACAACACGACCCTTCAACATCACAACCAATCAACAACACGGCCCTCCAACATCACAACCAACCAACAACACGACCCTTCAACATCACAACCAATCAACAACACGACCCTCCAACATCACAACCAACAACACGGCCCTCCAACATCACAACCAACCAACAACACGACCCTTCAACATCACAACCAATCAACAACACGACCCTCCAACATCACAACCAACAACACAACCCTTCAACATCACAACCAACAACACAACCCTTCAACATCACAACCAACAACACGGCCCTCCAACATCACAACCAACAACACAACCCTTCAACATCACAACCAACAACACAACCCTTCAACATCACAACCAACAACACAACCCTCCAACATCACAACCAACAACACAACCCTTCAACATCACAACCAACAACACGACCCTTCAACATCACAACCAATCAACAACACGACCCTCCAACATCACAATCAACAACACGGCCCTCCAACATCACAACCAACAACACAACCCTTCAACATCACAACCAACAACACGGCCCTCCAACATCACAACCAACCAACAACACGACCTTCCAACATCACAGCCAACAACACGGCCCTCCAACATCACAACCAACCAACAACACGACCCTCCAACATCACATCCAACCAACAACACGGCCCTCCAACATCACAGCCAACCAACAACACGGCCCTCCAACATCACAACCAACCAACAACACGACCCTTCAACATCACAGCCAACCAACAACACGGCCCTCCAACATCACAACCAACCAACAACACGACCCTTCAACATCACAACCAATCAACAACACGACCCTCCAACATCACAGACAACCAATAACACGACCCTCCAACATCACAGCCAACCAACAACACGGCCCTCCAACATCACAACCTACCAACAACACGACCCTTCAACATCACAGTCAACCAACAACATGACACACCAACATCACGATCACAATCTACAAAGCCCAAGGCTTGCGGCTTAATCCTTTTGCCACATATACCCCCCCCCCCTTTTTTTTTAAGGGAAGAACTGTGTTTCGCGTATATGTTGTTCTTGTTGTCCCGTTGATACAGACTTGTTTCGCACACACGACTATGTCTGTGGGAGATCTAAAGCGGACGGGCCTGAGAGAGTGTGTTGCATCAGACAGCCTCTTGTCCGTTTCCTGAACTGGCTAGAATTTTCATAGATGTGCTGCGAGCCTAGGTCGTTGTGGCAGAGGGAATGACATCCCTGTACTTGACCAGGAAAGTTAACATACATGCCGGTGTGCTGGGGAATGAACAGGCGGACAGATTGGCTGGCTCGGCAAAATTTGGTGGAGTATTGATGCATGACAAGGCAGACGTGGTTGCGGCCTTGTGGGAGCACGTGTACACCTCGGAGGAGCAGATGGAGCACCATGGTCTGGTAAGAATGAGACAACGAGGTGTGATGAGGGGTTCTGGCCGACGCTCGGCGCTCGGAGGAAAGGCGAGACGGACATATAATCAGATTGCTACTGGAACTATTAGTGTTGGAACTCTTCGCTGGCTACTGAGGATGGAGACGGAGCGCTTATGGGAATGTCCCGAATGCTGTGATGTCGGTTCCTAGATCAATCAATCAATCAAGTTAACATACATTGTTGCTGATTGCTTGCATCCGGGGTGAAAGGTGCTGTCATCATGACTAGATATCGCTGGTCAGTTAGTTAGTTGGTTGCTTAGTAATTTAGTTGGTTAAATAGTTAGTTAGTTTGTTCATTCGTTGGTTGGTTATTTATTTATTTATTTATTTATTTAGTTGTTTAGTAAGCTAGTTTATTAGTTTGTTAATTAGTTAGTTAGGTAGTTGATTGGTTAGTTAGTTAGTTTTTTAGTAAGCTAGTTGGTTAGTTAGTTAGCTTGTTTACTTAGTTAATAACTTGTTTCGTAAGCTAGTTAGTTAGTCGTTTCATTAGGTAGTTAATTATTTAGTTGAGTTTAGTTACTTATTTAGTTAGTTTATTGCATTAAGAACTTAAAGACACTTGATCACCCTATAACTGCTCCGTTCCTGTTCCACCACATATCACACAAAATACCCCTTACTGTTCCATGTGAACAGATCCCCCACCAGAACCAACAGCACGCACAGGCACGCACGTATAAGGCCGCTGTCAGACCGTCATAGAGGAACAAGCATTCCACATAAGATCGACAACTCAGTGTGGTACCAAGCAGTCAGCTCAGCAGCTGGGCGAGGGAACCATGCACTACAAGTCCACACGTGGGGAAATGCATGTCCCAACTGTGGCATCCAGGTGGATGTTTACTTTTGACATGACTCCCCGGTCGACCCAGCCTCAAATAGGCTTCAGGTGTCATCATGTGTCACATTTCTGGCTACATTATGTGTCACATTCTGGGTACATTTTGTGTCACAATTCTGGTTACATCATGTCATGTGTCACGTTTCTGCTACATCATGTGTCACATTTATGGCTACATTGTGTGTCACATTTCTGCTTACCTCAAGTCTCACATTTCTGGCTTCATCATGGTTTGCATATTTGGCCACGTCGAATATCACATTTATGGCTACATCATATTTCACATTTCTGGCTACATAATCTGTCACATTTTTGGTACAGCGTAATTCACATTTTTAAGTGCATCGTGTGTCATATATCTACCTACAGTATGTGTCACATTTCTGACTGCTTAATATGACAGATTTCTGGCTATATCACGTGTCACAGTTTTGGCTACATCATGTGTCTCATGTCTGTCTACATCATGTGTCACATTCCTGGTTACATCACGTGTCACATTTCTGGCTTCAAAATGTATCACATTTATGGCTACACTGTGTGTCACATTTATGGCTACACCATGTGTCACATTTCTGGCTACATCATGTGTCACATATCTGGGTACACTATGTGTTACATTTCTAGCTACATCATGTGTCACATTTTTGGCTACATCATGTTTCACATTTCTGGCTACATTTGCTGGGTACACGTTGAGCACATAGAGGGAGTGAGTGCAGCATCTGAAACCAGTTTGGTGTGTCACCATCTGTTCTGTCAGCTGCGTGTTGTTGGCTATGTGGTCTTTCACGTGACCTTATGGCATGTGCTGGCGATCTCATGTGACTATCAGTGTGCCACAATTGTTGACGCTAACAGCCGAAGGCCTGACTGCAGTCTCTGAAATATGGCAGAACTATGATGACTGTTTCCTTCTACAGAGATGATTTATGAGAACTACTGTAAACACAGAGAGACGCTAGTGTTGTAAAGTGCTTTCTTCGTAGTTATTGATACATGTTTGTTCCCTAGTATTGGTGTCATTTGTCCAAAAGTTGATTTGCCTTATTGCATCTATTTTCGATATCGTCTTCTGATTTGCCATTTGATGATGTTATACTTCCTAGGTACTGTAAAATCTTTACTTGTTTCAAAGGATGTTCGTTAAGGCGAATCGTTGTGCTATTTTTTCTTTAGATAAAGTTATTACCTCTGTTTTACTGGTGCTAATTTTCATGTTATATTCCCTACACATTTCGTTTAGACTATTCGTGTGGTCTTGTAATTCAGCTTCTGATTTTGTTATTAGCGCTTGGTCGTCTGCAAACAGGGCTTCTCTAATGGTTAGATTTGCAGACGGTTCTTCTTCCGTGTTCTCGTCATGCAGTGTTCTTGTGGTCTCTGTTTGGCTGGTTTCTGTACATATGTTGAGAGAGTGACAGGACACAACCTTGTCGTACTCCGGATCTTATGGTGAGTGTCCTCCAGTTGTTCTCACTATGCATTCACTGTTGTATAAGCTTTTACATAGCTTTGTTAGATGTGTACTCACTCCATATTGTTTAAAGATTTCCTACAGCGTGTTTCTATCTACTCTATCAAATGCCTTTTATTGGTCGACAAAGGCTAAGTAGAGTGTTTCATTGAATTAGATTAATTTTTCTATAAGTTGTCTAAGAGCAAAAATGGCATCTGTACATCCTTGGTTTTTCCTAAATCCAAGTTGTGTTTCGCTTAGCTGGGGGTTCTATAATAGTTCGTAATATTTTCTCAAGAATTTTGCAAAATATTTTCCCAGTATGTCTCAACAGCGAAATGCCTCTGTATTGTGTGCAGTCTCTTCTGCTGCCTTTGTTTTTCCGAATTGGGATAATTATGCCCTTTCCCCAGTCTCGTGGTGTCTGTTGTTCTACAAAAACATGGTTGAATAATCTATGTAGCCATGATGTTCCTATTTCTCTTGCTGCTTTAATTAGTTCATTTTGTATTTCATCTTGTCCTGGTGATTTGTTCAATGGAACTAATCTGAGGGCTTCTATAATTTATTCTTTCATTATGACTGGTTCTAGTTCTTCGGTTGTATCTGTGTCGGTTTCTTGAATTCCTTTTACATCTGACAGGATGTTGAGAAGTGTTTTGAAGTACTGTTTCCATCTTATTAGGATTTGTTTTTGTTCACTTATTGGTTGTCCATTTTCGTTGGTAATAATTTCAGTTGGGTCACAGGGTTCTCCTGTAGTTCTCATTGCGCTTATCTTTTTGTAGAAGTTTCTAGTTGCCTATTTGTAGTTTTTATTTAGGGTTTCTCTATACTCCTCCAAGTCTTATTGTTTTTCTCTCTTTACTATTCTATTCACATGTCTTCTCGGTATTCTATATTCTATGTAATCGCATTCCTGTTTGCTCTTCGAATTCTTTATTTTGCATTTTTCCTGTTTGACTTTTACAGCTTTCTTTTCTTCTGCATTCCATCAACTTGTTTTTTCTTTATCCGTTTTTTTTTTTTTTTGGTTTGTGGTTCCACATGTTATTTGTGCAGTATTTAAAATGCTTGATTTGAACATCTCCCATTCTTCTTACGCGGTCTTTCTTTATATAGGTAATTTATACAAAGATTTCAGTTAGTTCTTACTCATAATTTTCCCTCACTGCTTAGTCTTTAAGGTGTTTTTAAGTTTACTGAATCGCATGGCATGTATTTTCCTGGTCTTTGCTTTCTTCTACTGATGTTTCTTATTGTGGCAACGACTGCTTTGTGGTCTGTGTTTATACTTAAGTTGAGCACTGCCCTTGCATCTAATATATTTCTCTTTCTGTTATTTCCTGTTAATATAAAGTCAATTTGGCTTCTAGTATCTAGATTATTCCATTTATACCAGGTGTATATTTGTGAGTCTTTGTGCTTATAGAATGTATTTGTTATATAGAGGTCGTGTTGGTTGCAACGCTCTATCATTCTACTTCCGTTATCATTTCTTTCATTATGTTGGTCCCCAAATGCTCCAAGTTGTTTTTTCTATGCGCGCTATGTTGTGTCCTAGCCTTGCATTGAAGTCTCCCATAACTATGATGTTATCCTGTTTATCTATTTTATTAAGCACGCCATGAATGTCTTCGTAGAATTCCTCTCATTCGTGCTCATTATTGTTTGCATTACATGGTGCGTATATTCAGGCTTGTCCATGGGACACATTTTCCAGTCCTATTCCCATCTCATTCCACGATAAATTTGCCTGTCCCATCCCATGGGATTCCCATGATAATACTAATATGGAATACAGTTGAAATGTATGAAAGTTTAGGGCTAGTGTCTACTAAATAGGACTACATGTACAAAGAGACACGTAAAACAACAGAATTTATTAATTTTAATATTCAAGAGTATTTTATTAAAACAAAGTGTAATCTAAATATAACAATTCAGTGTTATTCTCACACTCTCATTCTGTTTCTGAGTCACTCTGCTCATTCAGCACATTATCAATTTCCTTCTGATCGACTGTTTCTAATAATTCAGGTAATCCCTGAACCATTTATACAATTTTCATCTTACATGCAAATCTGATATACACAGAGTTTAGAACGAGAGCTGGTAACATCCGTTTTCGTAACTTACTCAACAACAATCCAGCTGCACTAAATAAGCGCTCTACTGCCGTTGAGGACACTGGTATGGCCAAAACAATTTTCGCACTTGCTGTTAGCAGTGGGAACCTATGATCATTTTTCCAATAATTTAATTGTTGTGAAGTTGGTTGCCGTAATTTTTTAAACATGGTGACTTCATCCTCAAGGCATTTGTTTCTGGGGTCATCAAACTTAAATGTTTTGCTTGGTGGAGGATCAAAAACGTAAGTCAAATCACTTTTCGGCTTTTGTTCTACAACTCCTGCTACTTCACATACCGCAGATGATTCAGAAGAAAGATTTAAATCTTTGATGAATGAAATAACAGTTGGAACAACAGACTTAGAAAAAGCGATCCAATTATTGGCCCATTTATTGGTGTCCACATTCCCTTTCTTCTTAGTAACAAGTGACTTAACCATATCTTATATTTTGGCTTTAATGTCAACTCCAGTAAGGAATGCTGCAGTAAGTGCCAGAGAACTGCCATGATATGGCCAAAGTGTTTCTCCAATAATTTTCTGTAAGTTCTACCAATATTTCTTCACCATGTTTCTTCGTCAATATCAACAATAACTTTGTACAACTGATAGTCTAGGAGGCAGTATAACAGCAACATTAAACGAGATGTAGCACCATCCATTTCTAGTTTGTCAAAAAAGAAAGTTTTGAATTTCTCATGTATGTACAGCATTCCTTTAATCTGAACAATGTTCGGAATGTGGTTTAAGAATTCTTCATCATCTTCATTAAAGTAATGCGAGTAATTTTTTAAATGGGCATTGAAACGTTGGTAATATGATCGCATGCGCGCATTTATTAATGTATCCGGTGTCCCACCACGAGATAAAGAATTGATACAAGTATATAAAGAAAAAGGAAGAATAAAAGGCTTTAACCTTACCAGACCTGAGGCCCTAATCCTAACTGCCCCCAATACCTGGGCTCCAGAGCATTACAGAGAAAAAACCAACATTATGTAGAAAAATGTTAGTTACATGCAAACAAGTGGTTAGAATAAGATGTAAGTTGGAGAAATTGTAGAAAATAGGTCAACCTTTCATCTAGCGCCGATATTCCACCTTTGTGTGCCAACGTAGTCTGAATAAACCAAAGTATCGATCACCTGTTGGACTGTGAAAAGCCTAGACCTACTTCGCTTTCTTGTTGAAGTGCTTGGTTCATCAAACGCTCGTTTCATTGTGAATTTTCATAAATTGTTCGCGTTAATCCACACAAAGTCAATTCAAACCTATGGGGGAAGACATCTGCAATGGCTAAACATGAGTTTCGACCACGATTGGTTGGTTATTGTTAGTTTGTGAAGCATATTTATCACGAAATAGGCAAAATGCCGAAAATTAGGGATAGCGGTATAGCGACAGATTCGGAAATTTCGGAAAATTGGTACAGCGGTCTAGTAGGGTTAAAAAGGTTTTAAAAAAAGTTGCTATGACATGGCTACTGTTCCATGTGTCCCATGGGAAATACACATGTTTGCTGTCCCGTCCCATCCCATCCCATGGGACGTTTCCCATGGGATTCCCATGGGAATCCCAATGCCATGGACAAGCCTGCGTATATTTGTACATATGTCGTAATTGTTTGTTCTTTTATTCTCACTAATATGATTCTTTCTTATATATATTTTATTTCTAGTATTCCTCTTGCTAGCCGTGGTTCAATGACTATTCTCTCACCGTGTCTTGCCCTTTCTCGCTGTTCAACTCCAGAGTAGACAAACGTGTAACTGTGGTGGATCTCCTTGCATCCTCCCGCTTTTATTCTGGTGTCCGTTATTCCCACTAGTCCAACGTTCCTCTCTTCCATTATTTCTATAAGTTCTTCTTCTTTACTATTAAAATCACAGACATTCATTGTGCCTATTTTGTTTTAATCGCTGATCTATCTCGTAGCCCATTAACAATGAGGGTCTATGACCATTAGGGTCAGTCCGTGTATACTTCTTAGTTTTTCTACGAGCAGTATGAAGATCCCCGGCCGGCTTGCTGGGACAGTCGCAAGTTTAGGGCCAAAAAGCTGATCATAGGGAGTCCATCCTCTATGGCGAGCCATATCCCCGTTAGCCCATGACCTCATGGTCATGGTTTCCCAGTCTGCACCGCGTGGAGGTGGGGTTGCTTGCTTGCTTGCTTGTGTTCGTTGGCTTGAGCTCCAACGCGAAGTCCTGTATGTCGGATGAAGGCATCCTGTTGTCCAACATCAGTGTGATGTCATACAGGACCTGAGGTTTGCGTGAGTATCCGTTGTCCCATGTCTGGCTTATTGGTGTGCAGACTGGTGGTTCCTCGCCATACAGGCAGACACTCTCCGACTTCGGAGGAATCGGCGATCCTACTGACTTTAGCCAGGACCCCGAAGGGACCTGTTGCCCAGGACGCTCGACGAGGACGCGTCAATAGGTCTTGGCCAGTATATAACCCGGCCCTGGTGCCTTGGAAACACCTCTGTTGCCCAGGACGCTCGACGAGGACGCGTCAATAGGTCTTGGCCAGTATATAACCCGGCCCTGGTGCCTTGGAAACACCTCTGTTGCCCAGGACGCTCGACGAGGACGCGTCAATAGGTCTTGGCCAGTATATAACCCGGCCCTGGTGCCTTGGAAACACCTCTGTTGCCCAGGACGCTCGACGAGGACGCGTCAATAGGTCTTGGCCAATATATAACCCGGCCCTGGTGCCTTGGAAACACCTCTGTTGCCCAGGACGCTCGACGAGGACGCGTCAATAGGTCTTGGCCAGTATATAACCCGGCCCTGGTGCCTTGGAACGTGTAACTGTGGTGGATCTCCTTGCATCCTCCCGCTTTTATTCTGGTGTCCGTTATTCCCACTAGTCCAATGTTCCTCTCTTCCATTATTTCTATAAGTATACGAGATAGATCAGCGATTAAAACAAAATAGGCACAATGAACGTCTGTGATTTTAATAGTAAAGAAGAAGAAACACCTCTGCGTCCCGGAGGTGGGGTTGACTTGTGTAGTCTGCGGGTCATCGGCAGGCTACTAATTTTCACTTTTCACCCCTTCTGGGAGAGACTAGCCGATCCTAACACTGCTGGATGCAGGGCCAGGCGAAGTCCACACCTTGTAGACTCTACTTCTCTTGCTGCTTTAATTAGTTCGTTTGCTATTTCATCTTGTCCCGATGATTTGTTCAATGTGGCTAATCTGATGGCTTCTATAATTTCTTCTTTCGGTATGCCTGGTTCTAGTTCTTCTGTGGCATCTGTGTCGGGTTCTTGAATTCCTGTTATATCTGTTGGCATGTTGAGAAATTGTTCGAAGTACTGTTTCCATCTTATTAGGATTTGTTTTTGTTCATTTATTGATTCTCCATTTTCGATGTTAATCATTTCAGTTAGGTCAACTAGTTCTCCTCTGGTTCTCATTGCACTTATCTTTTTGTAGAAGTTTCTAGTTGTCTCCTTGTAGTTTTTATTTAGGGTTTCTCCATACTCCTCCATATTCTATTCACATGTCTTCTCAGTTTAGTTTAGTTTAGTCGATAGATCAACATCACGGCATACGGGTGTAACACATAAGTACTCCGTTCTTCTCCTAACTCAAACCTGAGTTTGGAGAATCTCAGTTCAGTGCACGAACTCCGTAGCACGGCGAGGATCCTGAAATACTTTGGGTAGATTTTTAACTCGAAATTTTGCCCTGGCAGCGCCGTTAGGCTACTCTTTTTCGATTTCCGACTGCCAAGGGATTTTGTACGTGCGCAACAATACATACGGGCGTCCGATCTCATTATCCAGAGACCAGGGGAAATGTTGTTACTAGAAGTCCATGTAAAAGAATCCAGGTCCACACCGGGGATTGAATCCAGCACTCGAGGCGGACATCTTACCTCGAGACCACGCAGACCCCCTAATCACATGTGTTCTCGCTATTCTATATTCTATGTAATCCAGTTCCTGTTTGCTCTGCAACCACTTTTTATATTTTTCATTTTTGTCTTTTACCGCTTTCTTTACCTCTGTGTTCCACCAACTTGTTAATCTCTTTATCTGAATTTTGTATTTTTTTATTTCGTGCTTCCACATATTATTTTTGCAGTATTTAGAATGCATGATTTGAACATCTCTCATTCTTTTTCCGCTGTTTTTCTTTCTATAGGTAATTTTACAAAGATTAAAGTCAGTTCTTTCTCATCATTTTTCCTCACTGCCTTGTCTTGGAGGTTTTTTTAAGTTTACTGATTCGCATGGC
>JACEFZ010023465.1:987500-1087988 GCA_014155875.1 Cepaea nemoralis
AGAGAGAGAGAGAGAGAGAGAGAAAGAGAGAGAGAGAGAGAGCAAGAGAAGGTTTGAAATCATGGCAAAAATTACCATTATATCATTACTAATTGGCAGCAAAAGAGACAGAAGGTTGTGGACAGACATGATCACCAACGCCATACGGCATGGACTATAAGAAGATTGCCAGTACACGAGATAGACGTTTGTGGACAGACATGATCACCAACGCCATACGGCATGGACTATAAGAAGAATGGCAGCACACGAGACAGAAGGCTGCGGACAGACATGATCACCAACACCACATGACATGGACTAGAAAAAGATTGGCAGTACACGAGACAGAATGCTGTAGATCAGGGGTCACCAAAGTACGGCCCGCGGGCCGGATCCGGCCCGCGACGTCATTTTATCCGCCCGCCGACAGTACTCGAACTTGCTTGTTATAACGTATGGAACACGAGACGTTGTGGTACAATTTAAATGTAAATATTATATTTAGAATAATAGGAGATCTTCATACGTGCGGAGACCTCCTGGAACTAAGTGTCTTCAATCAATCATGTGCCATGCCGAAAAGCGTGGGCGGTCATGACTCGCGATTTCACTCGATCACTAGAGTCGTGGATCAGTTCAGTGTTCCTGTCTCGTCCATGCCATGTAGCCAAGCCATCCAGGTATTTTTCTCTCGGTCTTCTTCTTGGTCTGTCCCCTTCGATCTTACCAGTTGTCACTAAGTTCCCCAATCCATTTCTTCTCATAACATGTCCAAAAAACTTTGACTGTCTACGTTTAATTTCTCTAATCAATTTACGATTTTCATTTGTCTCCTGTAGTACTTGGTCATTGGTTTTTCTGTCTGCCCATGGTTCTCTTTGTATTTTCCTCAGAAACCACATTTCTGTAGCCATCAGATGTATTTCAGCTTCTTCTTCTTCTTTCGTTCGCCTAAATTATGTTTATAACTGCAATGTTGTCTCTTGTATGAATCTAACAGTCTTTTTTAGTTCATTCAGCGGTCCATAGCGTTTATCTTCCACTGTTGTCTCTCTAGGCCAGAAGGTTCGCCTGGATATGTTGTAGTTTGGGCAATCCTGGAGTATGTGCTCTGCTGTCTGCGACGCCAAACCACATGTGCACATGGCTAAGTCACCAATCTTGAATTGTGTATACATGTGGTTGCGTAATCTATTGTGTCCTGTTCTGAGGCGCAGAAGAATGACCTGTTCTGGTCTGTCCATAACGTGGTAGTCGTCTTGAGTAAGGTTTGGTGGCCTTCTGACTGATTTGATCATTCTTTTCTTTTGGTGGTATGTAATAGGCACATCTGGTTGTTCTTCTTGTGCTCCTTCCTTAGCCAATCGATCAGCTCTGTCGTTTCCGGGGATTCCACAGTGGGATGGTATCCACTGTATGGTGATCTTACGATGACTGCTAAGTTCAGAAAGTAGTGTCCTCAGAACTGGCAATTTCCCAGACAGGAGCGCCTCTATTACGGATTTTGCATCTGTCAATATCACCACAGGTTGTGTACCATGGCTGGTATTTTGTAATTTCTCTGTGGCTATCTTGATTGCCTCAATTTCAGCATCATAATTATGGCAGTACTTTCCTGTTGGAATTCTGGCCGTGTCTCTAGTATTATTTGGGTATTCTATATACACTCCCGCTCCTCCATTTCGAACAGCATTTTGTGCTGACCCATCTGTGTAGACTCGGATCCAGAGGTCCTGTGGGTATTCGTCATCAAGGAAGCTGAGAGTGGCTGTTCTGCGCTGTACACTGTTCTGTTCTTCCTTGTCAAATATTCCTCTCACTTTTGACTGGATTTGTAGTGATATTCTATGCTCATCTTTCCACGGGGTTCGCTCTGGAATAGTTGTCAGGGGGATACCAACTGTGGGAAGATCGATGGTTTCTCTGCAGAGTTGTTTGGCCTGGTGGATGAAACTACTTCTTTTCAACCGCCCCATAGCTAAGTTATCAAATCTGTTCTTCATAAGGTGGCCTGGCAAGCTGAGAAACTTTTCTGCTTGTATTAGTGTTTTTGTATCTCTGCGTTCTCTTAAAGCTTGTGTCCTCCCCATTTTCTCCATTGTTACTATAGGGGTTGATTTCACCCCTCTTGTGATGACTCTAAGAGCTTGATTTTGCACCTTGTCCAGCTCCTGCAATGTAGTTTTTGATGCTGAACACCATGCACTTGACCCATATTTCAGTGTGGTCGTATGCTCTGTTGATAAACTTTGCTAAGTATTTTCCCACTGGCTCCACACGTGGTTCCAGTTAGCTTTCTCAGGATGGCAATTTTCCTTCTGGCTTTTGCTACTGCTTTTTTGAAGTGTTTTCTCCATGTCAGCCTGTCGTCGAATGTTACACCAAGGTATGTTGGTTCCTTATCTTCTCTTAGGGGTGTTCCATTTATCTGAATGCTCCCTGCCTTTTGTTTCGGAGAAAGGGTAAATAGAGTGGTGCTGCACTTGTCAGTGTTTATGCTGATACACCATCTATCCGCCCATGCAATAAATGTATCTACAGCTCTTTGTAGCAATATGGTGGCCACTGATGCATGTTCATTTGCGCTCCACAAAACCAGGTCATCAGCGTACATTACCGCTTTAATTCCATTGGGTAGATTAGCAACAAGATCATTGATGAAGATTAGAAAAAGTGTTGGGGACAGGACTCCGCCCTGGGGAACACCGTGACGCAATAGTACTTTCTTGCTCTTGAGACCGTCTATCTGTACTCGGGCTCTTCTGTTGTGCAAGTATGCTTTTACCCATTTGTACATTCTTCCATTGACTTTACAGTTTCTCAGTTTCTTCATTAGACCTTCTTTCCAGACTTTGTCAAAGGCTTTCTTCAGATCTATCCAAGCCGCAAGTACCAGCTTCTTCTCTTGGAATGCATCCTCAACTTCTTGAGAGAGGTAGGTTGTCTGATCTTCCGTAGAGTAGCACTGCCTAAAGGCAGCCTGTTGTGGCACAAGGATGTTTTCACTTTCAATGTACCACTGTAGTCTGTGATTGATGACGCGTTTCATTGTTTTGCAGAGACAACTGGTGAGGCTAATGGGTCTGTAGTTGGAGGCAATGGAACTGTCTTTCCCATATTTTAGGAGGGGTATCATGATTGCTTCTCTCCAGACTTGTGGAACACTGCATAAGGTCCATGTATTATTAACTCTTTCGCTACCAAGGGTCCATCTGGTGCCACATTTGATCCGCTGTGGTGGCAATTGGTGCTTATATGGCCACAAAATGATCAGTGGTTTATTTGATACATTTCTGCTCCGTTTAGGAATTTTAAGTTACAGTAAACTGAAAATTTACATGGCCGGTACATATCTTTATCATCATTGTGCGGTAAAACATTTGTATTTCATAACATTATTGAGACACACCCCTACATCCAGTTTTCTGCAATTGTTTTTTTTCCCATTATTTGTGAAAGAGACATGGTTCAGAATATGCATCAAAACTTCCTTTTGGGTGATTTTAATGAGTAATACTGTTTATATTCTTGAAGACAAGTGGTGTTTGTTTGATTATTCAGTAAATTAAACATGATTAGCAGTATAGGAGTGTAGAAAACACCTAATAAGAGCAGTTTTTTAAAATAATTTTTACCTCTTTAATTTCAGTTGTTATTATTAAACCTCTCATTATTGTCATAATATTTGTAACCTATCAATTAATTATTAACACTGTCATGTTCCTTGTGCAATCCTCTTTAATTTTCATCTTCTTCTTCGTTCATCCGGAGTTTTTTTTCGGATGTGATTGCGTTGTGCCTGTTTACAGCAGAGCTGCGTTCTTGCGCCGTTAGGCCGACACATCCGACTTCTGCGGGCATTTGTTGACCGGGTTAACCTTCCCGCGGCTCTTTAATTTGATATGTAATACAATAGATCTGCTACCATTTTAACCATTTTAAAATCATTATTGTAACACACCCCTACTTCCAATTTTCTGCCATAAATTTCTGTTTGGTCACAGCCCAATTTTTGTTTGGTAGTGAAAGAGTTAAAGATCTCTAGCAGCTTTGCTTTGGCCTCTGTTCCTAGGTTCCTGATCATTTCATTGGAGATACCATCAGCTCCTGGTGATTTTCTCATTTTCAGTTTTGAAATGGCTAGCTCCAGTTCACTGAATGTGATAGGTGTCTCCATAACCTCATGTACAACTTCCTTTTGTCCTGTATTTTGCCATTTCTCTCGAATCTCCTGTTGTTTCTCTGGACTAATTTCAATATTGTTATCTTGTGCAAATGAGTCCGCAAAATGGTCAGCTGCTTTCTTTCCTGTTAAGGTGTTTCCGTCTTTATGTAGCGCAATTTTTGAGTTTCTCCCTGTGCCCTCATCGTTAAGCTGTTTTATTAGCCTCCATAACTTTCTTGTGTCTTTTTCAAAGTTCAGTGACTCTGTTTTCTCCTGCCAGCTTTTCCGTCTAGCCTGCAGTTGGGCCCTTTGAAATTTGGCTTTTGCGTGCTGATATTTATTGTGGTGCTCTTGGCTGGGATTGGCCTCTGCTTGTTTTCTACATATATCCACATCATTATGCAACTGTTCCAGTTCACTATTCCAGTAGGGTTTATAATGTTTACGGGCTCCTCTTGGTATTGTTTCGCGTGCTGCCTGTAGTATGCATTTCCCAAACTCTTCAACTACTTTATTTATGTCCTTCTCAGTGTTCAGGTTTCTAACCAGTATGCTAGTGCGATGCTTGTACATTGCCCATCTGCTTTCTTGTAGTTCCACCTCGAGAGGGTGCTGCTTTCACTTACAAGCTCATTTTCTACAGTTAGAAAGACTGGCCGATGGTCACTGCCACCAAGTTGTTTCCCAACAATTCGTGTAATGTTCCACTCCAGGTCTGGTGAATGGAACGCCAGGTCAGGTGTAGTTGTAGAGTGCCATGATCTCGAATAGAAGGTATGTGGGTCAGACGGCTTGTTAATCAGGATGAATCTATTCTCATCCTGCCAATCTTCCAATCTCTCTCCTCTCTGGTCCATGTGAGTATAGCCCCAGCTCTGCGAATGGCTGTTGAAGTCGCCACACACAATCATTTTTCCTTTTAATGGTAGTGTGTCCAGTGCCTGTGGGCGGTCATTTGGACAGTAGCAATTGATCAGGTGAAAGTCTGTATTGTCTGTCTTAAGTTTAAGTGCCTGATACTCAGCCCCTTCCATGTGAACTTCAATTTGGGAAGCAGGAATGTTGTTTTTGACAAGAGTCAGTATCCCACCCTTTCTCCTGTCCTTTCGGTCAGATCGGTAACACTGGTAGCCTCTGATTTTGAAGGCTATATTTTCGTTCAGGTGAGTTTCTTGCAAGCAACATACACTTACATTTTCATTGGCCAAGATGTTTTCTAGTTCTATTCTTTTTTTGGTGATACCCTCTGCATTCCAATGCATTATTTTAAGTCTTTGTTTGATACGGCCAGACGGTCTATTGTCAGGCCCCCTGGCTCCGCTGGACATCTGAGAAGGACCTCCCTTATTTGTGGTTAGACCCTTACGAGGCATAAGGCCCGGCACTGCACCTGTCTGTGGGACCAGAGCAGGGCGAGCACCATAACATGTAGCAGTTGTCAACATAATTCACGGCGTTATTGCGTGGCAGCCTGATTTCTGTGGTGCGCCTCCTGGCTGGCTGCCTCCGTCTTCAGCACCTATCTTTTGCAAGAGTAGACTATGGTCTTACTCGACACACGAGCACATAGTGCTGTTCCTCCGGTCTGTTATTTATAGATACAACCAAAATAATGACTTCACCGCCAGTGTACAACAGCTTTAGCCACTGCGTTTGAGAGTACCCCAGAAGAAAAGTTTATTATACTTAATGACGTATTTACAAGAACCGTTGGTAGGAACAATCCAAAATATTCAACACACAGGCACATGACTGAAATAGTTGCCTTTACGATTCTGTTCTTCTGTACTTTGAATCAAAGCTCTTGTATCCCGAAAACATAAATATTGTGGACGTATGCTATTTAGTACTTTTGAATTTCTTCATGCGACTCTGGCAGACTCTCCTTGACCTTTACATAACAACAGAATGTTTACTATTGAAAATTGAAGTATTTCACATTTTATCAGCATTTTATTTCCGAACCAAACAGCCAGGCCAGTATCTTGTTGACCAAATCAAATGATAATTTCCAAAATGAGGAGATACGCACAAGAAAACCATCTCTAGAAATAAAATCACACACAGACCTTAACGTATCACCGGCCTGTCAGCCATATTTGACCGGAAGTCAAAGTATTTCAGCTTGACTGCACATTGTCCAAGTTTCACATCCATACAAAAGAACGGGCTCTATATAGCACGTCAATACTCTTTTTCTGGTTTCAATTGACATCTTTTTATTGGTCAGTACGTTTTTAATCTTGCTAAAGGCTACTTTCGCCATGGCGATTCTTGTTCTAATCTCTATAAGGCATCTTCCATCTCCCAAAAGTTCCTTCCGATAAAATGGTGACGACGTGACGCGTTTATTCTTCGGGACGACTCTGTTTTAATGTTTTCCTGTGGATTATGTGGTGTTATTTCGTATTCGTTTATTGGAAGTGTTCAAAAGAAGCCACGGAAGGCGGGTGGTGAATGAAATTATGAGGGCAGCTGACAGATAGTTGTTGGTTATGGTCTCAAGTTTCGCGATGGTAGGCAGAGGATCTCTTTCACGAGACAATGGCTTCGGTCACCCGGCCAGTACGGTCACTGCCAGGAAGAAAAGCAATGGCATACTACCTTCTTTAAGAGTGCCTAGTTCATTGTGATTCGCTTAAAGACAGATTATCGCAAGACAAGCACAGAAACATTAAAATTAGCAACAGGGAACGTTAGGACGTTAAACGACGACGAAAAATTAGATAACATCAAATAAGAAATGGAAAGAGAGAAAATTAATATTTTAGTGATGTGCGAAAAAAGATGGACAGGAGCAGGCATCAAGATAGATAAAGATGTTAAGATTATTTATTCTGGAGGAGAAAATCTACAAAGGGGGGTAGCAATTATTTTTGGACCGGCACACATCAAAATCTGTTCAATGATATTGGGCCGTGTCAGACAGAGTACTACTAGTTAAATTAAGTGGCAGACCTTTTGGCATAAATGTTATTCAATTATATGCCCCAAACAGGAGAAACCAGTGAAGATAGTGTAGAAGAATTTAACAATGACATAGAGTCTGCTTTAAAGAAATATAAAAAAAATCAGAGATAAACATCATAATAGGGGACTTCAATGCAAAAGTAGGAAATCAAGGAGATAGATACACAGTAGGAAACTATGGTTTAGGAGAGAGTAATGAAAGAGGATACAGACTTGTAGAGTGGGTAAAAGAGCAGGAAATGATTGTAGGAAACAACCTGGTTTAAGCAACACCCATAAGATTATTTAAGCTATGTGTCTTAAATTTACTATTTTCAATTATAAATTATTGTATTTAGATTTTATTGTTTATCGTAATGTTTGCTCATTTCGCGCCATCTCAGCTCCTTTCCCGGCTCGTGGTACAACCGTCTACGCTCTGACGTTACTATGGTTTCAATGGCACAACACACACACACACACACACACACACACACACACACACACCCACACATACACACACACACACACACACACACACACACACATATACACACACACATCTTTCCCTCCCCCAGATGCGCCCATCTATCAACACAGGCCCGATGTTCCAGAAATATTTACTTCTTTTTGCATATCATCCATTATATAGGTATGTAACAAGGATTTCTTTTTTTGACAGTGATAGGTAAGTGAACTACAAGTGTGAATAGAGACAATAAAGTAGCAAGCATAGCATAAAAATGCCATAGAATCATCGTGTTTTTACGAAAATATGATCCCCAGCTCAGAAGAATTCTCCGGTCAATGTGTTAATCGAGCTGATCTCTAGGCCCGTGTTTTTCAATATTTCTGCTGGAGCAGATCGTTACGCAAATGTTTACTTTTGCTCAAGGAACTATGTGCGATGATCCAAGTGTCTGTCCTACATTATGTAATAAACCAGATTGGCAGAAATGTTGCATTTAGGCGATTTCGGTCTGTTTCGGCTGAACCCCTGGCTTCCACTCGCGGAATCCCATTTTAAAAGCACTGCTCTAGGCTGCTTATTTAGACCGGCCCTTTTATATATTTTGCGAACCTTATTATGAGATATATTCTATTACCAAAGGTACCTATAAACTTTATATGTATCTTTGGTGAGCCGTAGCTTCACCAGTGACCCCTTGTCCTCTGATTTTCTTGTGTTTCATTAGGTCTTTAATTATGTTTCAAATTCAATGTGCTTTTTATTTTCAGATCTCGCGTACTTCATTCACCCTTTATTATGGCTATTAAGAAAAGAAAAGTGTACACCGAATATCGCGTTTTCAATAAAAAATTGGGGAGTAAAGTACTTCTTTGAGGAAATAAAGGACCAGAAAACCAGTTGCGTACTATGTAGAGAAAGTGTTGCTATTTTGAAAGAGTACAATCTTCGGCGTCATTAGGAAACAAAACATCTATCAACATATTCAAAGTTTTCTGGAAAGTTACGCTTTGAGAAATATTAGTCTATGAAACGTGGTTTTAAAACACAAAGAAATCTTTTTACGAGAAAGTTTGCTGAAAATAATTCTGTCACTCGTACAAGTTACAAAATAGTGCATAAGATGGCAGAACGAAGAACACCGTTTACGGAATGTATGACGGAAGCATCAAATGACATGTGTCCTGAGAAAGCCGATTTGTTTGGAACTATCAGCCTTTGGCAAGTTCAGTTGTGCGAAGAACAGAAGAACTCGGAGAGAACATAGTGCTGCAGATATGTGAGAAAACTAGGAACTTGTGATATTCTCTGGCGCTGGATGAGTCTACTGATCTCTCGAGTACGTCACAACTTTTCGTGTTAATTCGTGATGTCAATTTCGACTTTCAGATAACGGAAGTTTTGGCATCAGTTTGCAGCATGCATGGAACAACAACTGGAAAAGATTTTTTCATGGAAGTGCAAAATTTTTGCAAGACTATAACCTTCAGTGGATTCAGCTTCGAGGTGTTACTGTTGATGAACGAAAAAACATGGCTGGAGTGAAGAAGGCTCTGATGGGGCAGATTAGGACTCAGTTGGAAGATTTGCAAATTCCGGGCGCTCTGTTCATACACTGCATCATACATCAGCAAACATTCTGTGCGAAAGACTTAGATATTTCTTGTGTACTGAAACCAGTCGTTTCTGATGTGAACTTCATTCGGGGTCATAAACTCAAACACCGTCAGTTCCAGGCTTTTCTTGATAAAATTGATTCTGAATTCTGTGAATACTTTTTTTAAGTAAATAAATATGTTGGTTGTCTTTGTTATATTGTGTGTGTGTGCATTGCACGCCACTAACCTTGATTAACTTAGTTTTTCGTCTTTTTTCCCAGAGCTTTCGTTCTGGCTTGAAAGTATTGTTAAGTTAGTTGCATATCCTTTACAGGATGTTTGCAGTCAACACCTGCATTGTTTGCTGTTGTTGATGTCTTGGCAAGTTTACGTTCAGTAGTTTCCATTGCTTTCTGAATGACCGACACCCATACAATAGCGTAAAAAACTAGCGCAACGCGGTCTGCTGCCACATAGTGCACAGCTGTGTTTCGAACGCGGGTATACGGGATTACGAACCGCGTCCATAAGACCTTCGCCACGGGGCCCGGCGCAAGTATTGTACAGAATGAGTATCAGGCCCTCACTCGTCATTTTGTCAGTTATCCGGCCTGAAATAAGTTTGGTGACTCCTGCTGTAGATAGAGACGATTACCCACGCGTCACAGCAAGGCTGTGCCAGGAAATGAACAGTCCACTAGAATGACTGCTGCGGTTGTTTGGACGGCCAACTATATCATGACAAGACGGCTGTGGTGTAGGATCTCTGGGATTGAGAAACAAGTGCAACAAAACCAAGGACCCACACCAGGAGAGCGTGATCCAGCGGGGGATAAGCAGCTTGACTGATGTTCCACATCGCGTGCAGGAGAATGCAGGCGGACGTTCAGTCAGTCACTGGTACCATCAGCATGGGAACTGTTGGCTGGCTACTTAAGAAGGCGACGGATCACGCACGGGATGCAGGGCCGTGCCGTACACCGATAGAGCGAGGCGGACGCATCAGGTGGTGCTGTAAGGGGGCTTCATAAGGGGGCAGAATTTTTACAGAAAAAAACATGTAATTGTCGGCATTTCGAAGACTTGAATCATACTGAGAAAATATACCGCATGGTACTGTGAGGATGTCCATAGTGCTGTAATGTTAATTCTTGATTGTCAAATTTCATATTCATAAAATCATATTGCTACATCACAACTTTGACCTGTGAGTGGCTGTCAGTAACCAAAACCTTGTTTCCATAGCGGACCTGGCCTACAGAGCGAGGACTTCACAACCGACGACAACAGACGGTAATGATAGCTCGTGCTTGACACCACCCGGCGTCGAGAATGTTGAGATCACACTAAATCACCCCAGTCACTTCACCTGGCTTCGAATTCGACACAATAATCCAGGTGAGTACCGCAGGTGTGCTCTCTTGTCTTCGAACTATCCTTCATGTCAGCCAGTGGTGGTTCCGTGGTTAGAGCACTTGCTTGCCGACCCAGTGGTCATGCGTTCAGATACGGATCAGTGCTTGAATTTTTGTCTTGACCAGTTCGCAGGTGGACGCAGTGTAAGATGTATACCACAGAACATTCTGGGAAGTACATGCGTTGGTCGGGGTTTGACGATCCATGGAGTGTCGGCTGGTGGGACGTGTGGTCTATGGAGTGTTGGCTAGTGGGACATGTGACCCATGGCGTGTCGACTGGTGGGACATGTGACCCATGAGTGTCGGCTGGTGGGACATGTGACCCATGAGTGTCGGCTGGTGGGACATGTGGAGCTGGCACCATATATCCAATAACCTGGTGGTGTGGCCAGGTGACATTGACTAATCTAGCAAGGGTATGGACGGACCAAGAAGTGGCTCTTGTTTAACGGATCCTCCAGGAGACACAAGTTCCCCATGATTCTATACTCATAGATTGATAAACCGGCTGACATAGTCCAAGAACAAACATTAGTCCAAGAAATGACTATAGTCCAAGAACAGACAATATTCCAAAAGAACAGACAGTAAAAGAACAGACAGTAGTCCAACAACAAACTGCAGCCCGTGAACAGACCGTAATCCAAGACAAGTGAGTATTCCAAGAAAAGACTAGTCCAAGAACAGACAGTAGCAAAAGAACAGACAGTAGTCCAAGAACAGACTGTAACTCGAGAGCAGACTGTAATCCAAGACAAGACAGTAAGCCAAGAGCAGACTGTAGTCCAGGAACAGACAGTAGTAAAAGAACAGACAGTAGTCCACGAACAGACTGTATTCCAAGAACAGACTGTAGTCCAAGAACAGACTAATCCAAGACAAGATAGCAGTCCAAGAACAGACTGTAGTCCAAAAACAGAAAGTAGAAAAAGAACAGACAGTAGTCCAATAACAAACTGTAGCCCGAGAGCTAACTGTAATCAAAGACAAGACAGTAGACCAAGCACAGACTGTAGTCCAAGAACAGACAGTTATAAAAGAACAGACAGTAGTCCAATAACAGACTGTAGTCCAAGAAAATTTTGTAGTCCAGGAACAGACTGTATTCCAAGAACAGACTGTAGTCCAAGAACAGACTAATCCAAGACAAGATAGCAGTCCAAGAACAGACTGTAGTCCAAAAACAGAAAGTAGAAAAAGAACAGACAGTAGTCCAATAACAGACTGTAGCCCGAGAGCTAACTGTATTCAAAGACAAGACAGTAGACCAAGCACAGACTGTAGTCCAAGAACAGACAGTTATAAAAGAACAGACAGTAGTCCAATAACAGACTGTAGTCCAAGAAAATTCTGTAGTCCAGGAACAGACTGTAGTAAAAGAACAGACAGTAGTCCACGAACAGACTGTATTCCAAGAACAGACTGTAGTCCAAGAACAGACTAATCCAAGACAAGATAGCAGTCCAAGAACAGACTGTAGTCCAAAAACAGAAAGTAGAAAAAGAACAGACAGTAGTCCAATAACAGACTGTAGCCCGAGAGCTAACTGTAATCAAAGACAAGACAGTAGACCAAGCACAGACTGTAGTCCAAGAACAGACAGTTATAAAAGAACAGACAGTAGTCCAATAACAGACTGTAGTCCAAGAAAATTTTGTAGTCCAGGAACAGACTGTATTCCAAGAACAGACTGTAGTCCAAGAACAGACTAATCCAAGACAAGATAGCAGTCCAAGAACAGACTGTAGTCCAAAAACAGAAAGTAGAAAAAGAACAGACAGTAGTCCAATAACAGACTGTAGCCCGAGAGCTAACTGTATTCAAAGACAAGACAGTAGACCAAGCACAGACTGTAGTCCAAGAACAGACAGTTATAAAAGAACAGACAGTAGTCCAATAACAGACTGTAGTCCAAGAAAATTCTGTAGTCCAGGAACAGACTGTAGACCAAGAACAGACTGTAGTCCAAGAACAGACTTTAGTCCAAGAACAGACTGTGGTTCAAGAACAGTATGTAGCCCAAGAACAGACTGTAGCCCAAGAACAGACAGCTATTGCTAGACTTGCGTTGCCAGCTGCGGTGATTCTGTAAGTAGTTTACAGTCACTATATTACATTTCTGTCCTCACTTGTGCTTCTGTGTAGTTTCTAGTCACAACATCACATTTCTGTCTTTAGTTGTGCTTCTCTGTAGGTTACAGTCAAAACATCCCATCTCAGGGCTATGATCCACTAACGGACCCTACCCCCAGGAACACATGACCTCAGGTATCTGTGGCCTTCTACGCATTACAACGCGCGATGGGCACATGTTGTTAGAACCATATTTGTACAGAACCATCGGCACTCGGCGGGTCACGTGGTCGGTGTCCAAGACATTTCCTGCTACCTGAGTTAGTCCGTGTCGACCTGGGAGAACAAGACAATTGTTGTTTTTTTTTTAAACTGCAGTCCACCACGATAAGGATCGAACTCATGATCATCACACCGGCAGGCTAGAGATTAGCCTGTAGACTAGCTCAGCTCCCAGACACATTTATTGAGATATACTCACACCCATGCTATCGTCGTGGTGTGGACACAACACATGTATTGAAATACAATAGTAAAACTCATGCAATTGTTCAGGTGTGGACAGAACACACAGTGCTACAAAACATGTCCTTTACTGCTGTGAGTGCAAAGCAGTACCACTGTATGTGCTTGCTTGCTTGTGTTCGCTAACTGTGAACTCCAGCGTGAAGTCCTGTATGTCGGATGGATACATCCTGTTGTCCAACATCAGTGTGATGTCATACCGGACTGAGGTTTGCGTGAGTATCCGCTGTCCCATGACTGGCTTATTGGTGTGTAGACTGGTGGTTCCTCGCCATGCAGGCAAATACTCTCCGGCTTCGGAGGAATCATCGATCCTACTGATCGTAGCCAGGTCCCCGAAGGGACCTGTTGCCTAGGACGCACGACGTGGACGTGTCAGCAGGTCTTGGCCAGTATAGATCCCGGCCGTGGTGCCTTGGGAACACCTCTGCATCCCACCACTGTATGTATTGCTTATGCCTCTTCAGTGTCGGTCCCCCGCAGTTCATATATCTGTTATTGCACTCATCATAATCATGTGCCGTGATTATTAGCGCTGTCACTTGTGAAATAATAAGCTACAAATATGAGTTATGAATTGTTGTTTGTGATTGGTGAAATAATGAGCTTTCAATATGACTGAATTATTGTCTGTTAATACTGTAGTTGTCAACGTGACACTGAGTGAGCTACTGTCAGTTACCTGTAGTAGCCAATGTGGCACTGACATCTACTGACCTTTACATTGTTCTAGTCCGTGTTCAGGAACATGCAGATTTCAGAACCTCAGCTTGTAATTCTTTTCTCTGTCCATGTTAATCTCAACATTCTTCTCTGTCCATGATATTCTCAACATTCTTCTATGTCCATGATATTCTCAACTGTCCCTTCTGTCTATGATATTATCAATACTCTTCTTTGTCTATAATATTTTCAACAGTATTTGGTCCAGGATATTAAGTACAGTTTTCTGTCCATGACATTCTCTACATTCTTCTCTGCCCACGATATATTAAACATTCTTCTCTATCCACGATATATTCAACATTCATCTGTTTATGATATTCTCCATTTTCTTATGTTAATGATAATCTCAACACTTGGGGGTCAGCATCGCCGAATGGATAATAGCGCCCATTCTTAAACATCCGGTGTGCTATCCGGTGTATCCTAAGGTAGCAGGTTCAACTCCTACACTGGTCAGTTCGACTAAAATGTTGACTTCTTTTCTTTGACCTGGGGACGGAAATTACAAGTACCTCGATGACGGAGTTGGTTCGGTTGATGGCGAGGGACACTGGTAAACGGGAAAGCTAAAAAACACACATAGGAGTATCCGTTACGACATGGTAAAGCCGTCTGAGTCGGGTTCCGAAGATTGGTGCGTTCGATTCCGGGCCCCGTCCTTCGGAGACTACTGAGGGCCGTCGCTGGAGCTACGGAGTTCATGCTTTGTGCGACGCTTTCCGCGCTGCGGACAGACACTGAGCAATATGGGATAAACCCCGTGCAATATTTTTTAAAGCTAATCCAGTGCGCTAGAAGTAGTAATCTTCAATGAACAACCAGCTACCATGTACTATACACACGGAGACAAGTCTTCAATGAACAACCAGCTACCATGTATTATACACACGGAGACAAGTCTTCAATGAACAACCAGCTACATGTATTATACACACGGAGACAAGTCTTCAATGAACAACCAGCTACCATGTATTATACACACGGAGACAAGTCTTCAATGAACAATCAGCTACCATGTATTATACACACGGAGACAAGTCTTCAATGAACAATCAGCTACCATGTATTATACACACGGAGACAAGTCTTCAATGAACAATCAGCTACCATGTATTATACACACGGAGACAAGTCTTCAATGAACAATCAGCTACATGTATTATACACACGGAGACAAGTCTTCAATGAACAACCAGCTACCATGTATTATACACACGGAGACAAGTCTTCAATGAACAACCAGCTACCATGTACTATACACACGGAGACAAGTCTTCAATGAACAACCAGCTACCATGTATTATACACACGGAGACAAGTCTTCAATGAACAATCAGCTACCATGTATTATACACACGGAGACAAGTCTTCAATGAACAACCTGCTACCATGTATTATACACACGGAGACAAGTCTTCAATGAACAATCAGCTACCATGTATTATACACACGGAGACAAGTCTTCAATGAACAATCAGCTACCATGTATTATACACACGGAGACAAGTCGTCAATGAACAACCAGCTACCATGTATTATACACACGGAGACAAGTCGTCAATGAACAACCAGCTACCATGTATTATACACACGGAGACAAGTCGTCAATGAACAACCAGCTACATGTATTATACACACGGAGACAAGTCTTCAATGAACAATCAGCTACCATGTATTATACACACGGAGACAAGTCTTCAATGAACAATCAGCTACCATGTATTATACACACGGAGACAAGTCTTCAATGAACAATCAGCTACCATGTATTATACACACGGAGACAAGTCTTCAATGAACAATCAGCTACCATGTATTATACACACGGAGACAAGTCTTCAATGAACAACCAGCTACCATGTATTATACACACGGAGACAAGTCTTCAATGAACAATCAGCTACCATGTATTATACACACGGAGACAAGTCTTCAATGAACAACCAGCTACCATGTATTATACACACGGAGACAAGTCTTCAATGAACAAGTAGCTACCATGTATTATACACACGGAGACAAGTCTTCAATGAACAACCAGCTACCATGTATTATACACACGGAGACAAGTCTTCAATGAACAACCAGCTACCATGTATTATACACACGGAGACAAGTCTTCAATGAACAATCAGCTACCATGTATTATACACACGGAGACAAGTCTTCAATGAACAACCAGCTACCATGTATTATACACACGGAGACAAGTCTTCAATGAACAATCAGCTACCATGTATTATACACACGGAGACAAGTCTTCAATGAACAACCAGCTACCATGTATTATACACACGGAGACAAGTCTTCAATGAACAACCAGCTACCATGTATTATACACACGGAGACAAGTCTTCAATGAACAACCAGCTACCATGTATTATACACACGGAGACAAGTCTTCAATGAACAATCAGCTACCATGTATTATACACACGGAGACAAGTCTTCAATGAACAACCAGCTACCATGTATTATACACACGGAGACAAGTCTTCAATGAACAACCAGCTACCATGTACTATACACACGGAGACAAGTCGTCAATGAACAACCAGCTACATGTATTATACACACGGAGACAAGTCTTCAATGAACAACCAGCTACCATGTATTATACACACGGAGACAAGTCTTCAATGAACAACCAGCTACCATGTATTATACACACGGAGACAAGTCTTCAATGAACAATCAGCTACCATGTATTATACACACGGAGACAAGTCTTCAATGAACAACCAGCTACCATGTATTATACACACGGAGACAAGTCTTCAATGAACAAGTAGCTACCATGTATTATACACACGGAGACAAGTCTTCAATGAACAATCAGCTACCATGTATTATACACACGGAGACAAGTCTTCAATGAACAACCAGCTACCATGTATTATACACACGGAGACAAGTCTTCAATGAACAACCAGCTACCATGTATTATACACACGGAGACAAGTCTTCAATGAACAACCAGCTACCATGTATTATACACACGGAGACAAGTCTTCAATGAACAATCAGCTACCATGTATTATACACACGGAGACAAGTCTTCAATGAACAATCAGCTACCATGTATTATACACACGGAGACAAGTCTTCAATGAACAACCAGCTACCATGTATTATACACACGGAGACAAGTCTTCAATGAACAACCAGCTACCATGTATTATACACACGGAGACAAGTCTTCAATGAACAACCAGCTACATGTATTATACACACGGAGACAAGTCTTCAATGAACAACCAGCTACCATGTATTATACACACGGAGACAAGTCTTCAATGAACAACCAGCTACCATGTATTATACACACGGAGACAAGTCTTCAATGAACAACCAGCTACCATGTATTATACACACGGAGACAAGTCTTCAATGAACAATCAGCTACCATGTATTATACACACGGAGACAAGTCTTCAATGAACAACCAGCTACCATGTATTATACACACGGAGACAAGTCTTCAATGAACAACCAGCTACCATGTATTATACACACGGAGACAAGTCTTCAATGAACAACCAGCTACCATGTATTATACACACGGAGACAAGTCTTCAATGAACAACCAGCTACCATGTATTATACACACGGAGACAAGTCTTCAATGAACAATCAGCTACCATGTATTATACACACGGAGACAAGTCTTCAATGAACAATCAGCTACCATGTATTATACACACGGAGACAAGTCTTCAATGAACAATCAGCTACCATGTATTATACACACGGAGACAAGTCTTCAATGAACAATCAGCTACCATGTATTATACACACGGAGACAAGTCTTCAATGAACAATCAGCTACCATGTATTATACACACGGAGACAAGTCTTCAATGAACAATCAGCTACCATGTATTATACACACGGAGACAAGTCTTCAATGAACAACCAGCTACCATGTATTATACACACGGAGACAAGTCTTCAATGAACAACCAGCTACCATGTATTATACACACGGAGACAAGTCTTCAATGAACAACCAGCTACATGTATTATACACACGGAGACAAGTCTTCAATGAACAACCAGCTACCATGTATTATACACACGGAGACAAGTCTTCAATGAACAACCAGCTACCATGTATTATACACACGGAGACAAGTCTTCAATGAACAACCAGCTACCATGTATTATACACACGGAGACAAGTCTTCAATGAACAATCAGCTACCATGTATTATACACACGGAGACAAGTCTTCAATGAACAACCAGCTACCATGTATTATACACACGGAGACAAGTCTTCAATGAACAATCAGCTACCATGTATTATACACACGGAGACAAGTCTTCAATGAACAACCAGCTACCATGTATTATACACACGGAGACAAGTCTTCAATGAACAACCAGCTACATGTATTATACACACGGAGACAAGTCTTCAATGAACAATCAGCTACCATGTATTATACACACGGAGACAAGTCTTCAATGAACAATCAGCTACATGTATTATACACACGGAGACAAGTCTTCAATGAACAATCAGCTACCATGTATTATACACACGGAGACAAGTCTTCAATGAACAACCAGCTACATGTATTATACACACGGAGACAAGTCTTCAATGAACAATCAGCTACCATGTATTATACACACGGAGACAAGTCTTCAATGAACAATCAGCTACCATGTATTATACACACGGAGACAAGTCTTCAATGAACAATCAGCTACCATGTATTATACACACGGAGACAAGTCTTCAATGAACAATCAGCTACCATGTATTATACACACGGAGACAAGTCTTCAATGAACAATCAGCTACCATGTATTATACACACGGAGACAAGTCTTCAATGAACAATCAGCTACCATGTATTATACACACGGAGACAAGTCTTCAATGAACAACCAGCTACCATGTATTATACACACGGAGACAAGTCTTCAATGAACAAGTAGCTACCATGTATTATACACACGGAGACAAGTCTTCAATGAACAATCAGCTACCATGTATTATACACACGGAGACAAGTCTTCAATGAACAATCAGCTACCATGTATTATACACACGGAGACAAGTCTTCAATGAACAATCAGCTACCATGTATTATACACACGGAGACAAGTCTTCAATGAACAACCAGCTACCATGTATTATACACACGGAGACAAGTCTTCAATGAACAAGTAGCTACCATGTATTATACACACGGAGACAAGTCTTCAATGAACAATCAGCTACCATGTATTATACACACGGAGACAAGTCTTCAATGAACAATCAGCTACCATGTATTATACACACGGAGACAAGTCTTCAATGAACAATCAGCTACCATGTATTATACACACGGAGACAAGTCTTCAATGAACAACCAGCTACCATGTATTATACACACGGAGACAAGTCTTCAATGAACAAGTAGCTACCATGTATTATACACACGGAGACAAGTCTTCAATGAACAATCAGCTACCATGTATTATACACACGGAGACAAGTCTTCAATGAACAACCAGCTACCATGTATTATACACACGGAGACAAGTCTTCAATGAACAACCAGCTACCATGTATTATACACACGGAGACAAGTCTTCAATGAACAATCAGCTACCATGTATTATACACACGGAGACAAGTCTTCAATGAACAATCAGCTACCATGTATTATACACACGGAGACAAGTCTTCAATGAACAATCAGCTACCATGTATTATACACACGGAGACAAGTCTTCAATGAACAATCAGCTACCATGTATTATACACACGGAGACAAGTCTTCAATGAACAATCAGCTACCATGTATTATACACACGGAGACAAGTCTTCAATGAACAATCAGCTACCATGTATTATACACACGGAGACAAGTCTTCAATGAACAACCAGCTACCATGTATTATACACACGGAGACAAGTCTTCAATGAACAATCAGCTACCATGTATTATACACACGGAGACAAGTCTTCAATGAACAATCAGCTACCATGTATTATACACACGGAGACAAGTCTTCAATGAACAACCAGCTACCATGTATTATACACACGGAGACAAGTCTTCAATGAACAACCAGCTACCATGTATTATACACACGGAGACAAGTCTTCAATGAACAACCAGCTACCATGTATTATACACACGGAGACAAGTCTTCAATGAACAACCAGCTACCATGTATTATACACACGGAGACAAGTCTTCAATGAACAACCAGCTACCATGTATTATACACACGGAGACAAGTCTTCAATGAACAATCAGCTACCATGTATTATACACACGGAGACAAGTCTTCAATGAACAACCAGCTACCATGTATTATACACACGGAGACAAGTCTTCAATGAACAATCAGCTACCATGTATTATACACACGGAGACAAGTCTTCAATGAACAATCAGCTACCATGTATTATACACACGGAGACAAGTCTTCAATGAACAACCAGCTACCATGTATTATACACACGGAGACAAGTCTTCAATGAACAATCAGCTACCATGTATTATACACACGGAGACAAGTCTTCAATGAACAATCAGCTACCATGTATTATACACACGGAGACAAGTCTTCAATGAACAATCAGCTACCATGTATTATACACACGGAGACAAGTCTTCAATGAACAATCAGCTACCATGTATTATACACACGGAGACAAGTCTTCAATGAACAATCAGCTACCATGTATTATACACACGGAGACAAGTCTTCAATGAACAACCAGCTACCATGTATTATACACACGGAGACAAGTCTTCAATGAACAACCAGCTACCATGTATTATACACACGGAGACAAGTCTTCAATGAACAACCAGCTACCATGTATTATACACACGGAGACAAGTCTTCAATGAACAATCAGCTACCATGTATTATACACACGGAGACAAGTCTTCAATGAACAATCAGCTACCATGTATTATACACACGGAGACAAGTCTTCAATGAACAATCAGCTACCATGTATTATACACACGGAGACAAGTCTTCAATGAACAATCAGCTACCATGTATTATACACACGGAGACAAGTCTTCAATGAACAATCCAGCTACCATGTATTATACACACGGAGACAAGTCTTCAATGAACAATCAGCTACCATGTATTATACACACGGAGACAAGTCTTCAATGAACAACCAGCTACCATGTATTATACACACGGAGACAAGTCTTCAATGAACAATCAGCTACCATGTATTATACACACGGAGACAAGTCTTCAATGAACAATCAGCTACATGTATTATACACACGGAGACAAGTCTTCAATGAACAACCAGCTACCATGTATTATACACACGGAGACAAGTCTTCAATGAACAATCAGCTACCATGTATTATACACACGGAGACAAGTCTTCAATGAACAACCAGCTACCATGTATTATACACACGGAGACAAGTCTTCAATGAACAATCAGCTACCATGTATTATACACACGGAGACAAGTCTTCAATGAACAACCAGCTACCATGTATTATACACACGGAGACAAGTCTTCAATGAACAATCAGCTACCATGTATTATACACACGGAGACAAGTCTTCAATGAACAATCAGCTACCATGTATTATACACACGGAGACAAGTCTTCAATGAACAACCAGCTACCATGTATTATACACACGGAGACAAGTCTTCAATGAACAATCAGCTACCATGTATTATACACACGGAGACAAGTCTTCAATGAACAATCAGCTACCATGTATTATACACACGGAGACAAGTCTTCAATGAACAACCAGCTACCATGTATTATACACACGGAGACAAGTCTTCAATGAACAATCAGCTACCATGTATTATACACACGGAGACAAGTCTTCAATGAACAATCAGCTACCATGTATTATACACACGGAGACAAGTCTTCAATGAACAACCAGCTACATGTATTATACACACGGAGACAAGTCTTCAATGAACAATCAGCTACCATGTATTATACACACGGAGACAAGTCTTCAATGAACAATCAGCTACCATGTATTATACACACGGAGACAAGTCTTCAATGAACAACCAGCTACCATGTATTATACACACGGAGACAAGTCTTCAATGAACAATCAGCTACCATGTATTATACACACGGAGACAAGTCTTCAATGAACAATCAGCTACCATGTATTATACACACGGAGACAAGTCTTCAATGAACAATCAGCTACCATGTATTATACACACGGAGACAAGTCTTCAATGAACAATCCAGCTACCATGTATTATACACACGGAGACAAGTCTTCAATGAACAACCAGCTACCATGTATTATACACACGGAGACAAGTCTTCAATGAACAATCAGCTACCATGTATTATACACACGGAGACAAGTCTTCAATGAACAACCAGCTACCATGTATTATACACACGGAGACAAGTCTTCAATGAACAACCAGCTACCATGTATTATACACACGGAGACAAGTCTTCAATGAACAATCAGCTACATGTATTATACACACGGAGACAAGTCTTCAATGAACAATCAGCTACCATGTATTATACACACGGAGACAAGTCTTCAATGAACAACCAGCTACCATGTATTATACACACGGAGACAAGTCTTCAATGAACAATCAGCTACCATGTATTATACACACGGAGACAAGTCTTCAATGAACAATCAGCTACCATGTATTATACACACGGAGACAAGTCTTCAATGAACAACCAGCTACCATGTATTATACACACGGAGACAAGTCTTCAATGAACAATCAGCTACCATGTATTATACACACGGAGACAAGTCTTCAATGAACAACCAGCTACCATGTATTATACACACGGAGACAAGTCTTCAATGAACAATCAGCTACCATGTATTATACACACGGAGACAAGTCTTCAATGAACAACCAGCTACCATGTATTATACACACGGAGACAAGTCTTCAATGAACAATCAGCTACCATGTATTATACACACGGAGACAAGTCTTCAATGAACAATCAGCTACCATGTATTATACACACGGAGACAAGTCTTCAATGAACAACCAGCTACCATGTATTATACACACGGAGACAAGTCTTCAATGAACAACCAGCTACCATGTATTATACACACGGAGACAAGTCTTCAATGAACAACCAGCTACCATGTATTATACACACGGAGACAAGTCTTCAATGAACAATCCAGCTACCATGTATTATACACACGGAGACAAGTCTTCAATGAACAATCCAGCTACCATGTATTATACACACGGAGACAAGTCTTCAATGAACAATCAGCTACCATGTATTATACACACGGAGACAAGTCTTCAATGAACAATCAGCTACCATGTATTATACACACGGAGACAAGTCTTCAATGAACAACCAGCTACCATGTATTATACACACGGAGACAAGTCTTCAATGAACAATCAGCTACCATGTATTATACACACGGAGACAAGTCTTCAATGAACAATCAGCTACCATGTATTATACACACGGAGACAAGTCTTCAATGAACAACTCAGCTACCATGTATTATACACACGGAGACAAGTCTTCAATGAACAATCCAGCTACCATGTATTATACACACGGAGACAAGTCTTCAATGAACAACCAGCTACCATGTATTATACACACGGAGACAAGTCTTCAATGAACAACCAGCTACCATGTATTATACACACGGAGACAAGTCTTCAATGAACAATCCAGCTACCATGTATTATACACACGGAGACAAGTCTTCAATGAACAACCAGCTACCATGTATTATACACACGGAGACAAGTCTTCAATGAACAATCAGCTACCATGTATTATACACACGGAGACAAGTCTTCAATGAACAATCAGCTACCATGTATTATACACACGGAGACAAGTCTTCAATGAACAACCAGCTACCATGTATTATACACACGGAGACAAGTCTTCAATGAACAACCAGCTACCATGTATTATACACACGGAGACAAGTCTTCAATGAACAATCAGCTACCATGTATTATACACACGGAGACAAGTCTTCAATGAACAATCAGCTACCATGTATTATACACACGGAGACAAGTCTTCAATGAACAACCAGCTACCATGTATTATACACACGGAGACAAGTCTTCAATGAACAATCAGCTACCATGTATTATACACACGGAGACAAGTCTTCAATGAACAATCAGCTACCATGTATTATACACACGGAGACAAGTCTTCAATGAACAATCCAGCTACCATGTATTATACACACGGAGACAAGTCTTCAATGAACAATCAGCTACCATGTATTATACACACGGAGACAAGTCTTCAATGAACAACCAGCTACCATGTATTATACACACGGAGACAAGTCTTCAATGAACAACCAGCTACCATGTATTATACACACGGAGACAAGTCTTCAATGAACAACTCAGCTACCATGTATTATACACACGGAGACAAGTCTTCAATGAACAACCAGCTACCATGTATTATACACACGGAGACAAGTCTTCAATGAACAACCAGCTACCATGTATTATACACACGGAGACAAGTCTTCAATGAACAATCCAGCTACCATGTATTATACACACGGAGACAAGTCTTCAATGAACAACCAGCTACCATGTATTATACACACGGAGACAAGTCTTCAATGAACAACCAGCTACCATGTATTATACACACGGAGACAAGTCTTCAATGAACAACCAGCTACCATGTATTATACACACGGAGACAAGTCTTCAATGAACAACCAGCTACCATGTATTATACACACGGAGACAAGTCTTCAATGAACAATCCAGCTACCATGTATTATACACACGGAGACAAGTCTTCAATGAACAACCAGCTACCATGTATTATACACACGGAGACAAGTCTTCAATGAACAACCAGCTACCATGTATTATACACACGGAGACAAGTCTTCAATGAACAACCAGCTACCATGTATTATACACACGGAGACAAGTCTTCAATGAACAACCAGCTACCATGTATTATACACACGGAGACAAGTCTTCAATGAACAACCAGCTACCATGTATTATACACACGGAGACAAGTCTTCAATGAACAACCAGCTACCATGTATTATACACACGGAGACAAGTCTTCAATGAACAACCAGCTACCATGTATTATACACACGGAGACAAGTCTTCAATGAACAACCAGCTACCATGTATTATACACACGGAGACAAGTCTTCAATGAACAATCAGCTACCATGTATTATACACACGGAGACAAGTCTTCAATGAACAACCAGCTACCATGTATTATACACACGGAGACAAGTCTTCAATGAACAATCAGCTACCATGTATTATACACACGGAGACAAGTCTTCAATGAACAATCCAGCTACCATGTATTATACACACGGAGACAAGTCTTCAATGAACAACCAGCTACCATGTATTATACACACGGAGACAAGTCTTCAATGAACAATCAGCTACCATGTATTATACACACGGAGACAAGTCTTCAATGAACAATCAGCTACCATGTATTATACACACGGAGACAAGTCTTCAATGAACAACCAGCTACCATGTATTATACACACGGAGACAAGTCTTCAATGAACAATCAGCTACCATGTATTATACACACGGAGACAAGTCTTCAATGAACAACCAGCTACCATGTATTATACACACGGAGACAAGTCTTCAATGAACAATCAGCTACCATGTATTATACACACGGAGACAAGTCTTCAATGAACAATCAGCTACCATGTATTATACACACGGAGACAAGTCTTCAATGAACAACCAGCTACCATGTATTATACACACGGAGACAAGTCTTCAATGAACAATCAGCTACCATGTATATACACACGGAGACAAGTCTTCAATGAACAATCAGCTACCATGTATTATACACACGGAGACAAGTCTTCAATGAACAATCCAGCTACCATGTATTATACACACGGAGACAAGTCTTCAATGAACAATCCAGCTACCATGTATTATACACACGGAGACAAGTCTTCAATGAACAATCCAGCTACATGTATTATACACACGGAGACAAGTCTTCAATGAACAATCAGCTACCATGTATTATACACACGGAGACAAGTCTTCAATGAACAATCCAGCTACCATGTATTATACACACGGAGACAAGTCTTCAATGAACAATCAGCTACCATGTATTATACACACGGAGACAAGTCTTCAATGAACAACCAGCTACCATGTATTATACACACGGAGACAAGTCTTCAATGAACAACCAGCTACCATGTATTATACACACGGAGACAAGTCTTCAATGAACAACCAGCTACCATGTATTATACACACGGAGACAAGTCTTCAATGAACAACCAGCTACCATGTATTATACACACGGAGACAAGTCTTCAATGAACAACCAGCTACCATGTATTATACACACGGAGACAAGTCTTCAATGAACAACCAGCTACCATGTATTATACACACGGAGACAAGTCTTCAATGAACAATCAGCTACCATGTATTATACACACGGAGACAAGTCTTCAATGAACAACAGCTACCATGTATTATACACACGGAGACAAGTCTTCAATGAACAACCAGCTACCATGTATTATACACACGGAGACAAGTCTTCAATGAACAACCAGCTACCATGTATTATACACACGGAGACAAGTCTTCAATGAACAACCAGCTACCATGTATTATACCACACGGAGACAAGTCTTCAATGAACAACCAGCTACCATGTATTATACACACGGAGACAAGTCTTCAATGAACAACCAGCTACCATGTATTATACACACCGGAGACAAGTCTTCAATGAACAACCAGCTACATGTATTATACACACGGAGACAAGTCTTCAATGAACAATCAGCTACCATGTATTATACACACGGAGACAAGTCTTCAATGAACAACCAGCTACCATGTATTATACACACGGAGACAAGTCTTCAATGAACAACCAGCTACCATGTATTATACACACGGAGACAAGTCTTCAATGAACAATCCAGCTACCATGTATTATACACACGGAGACAAGTCTTCAATGAACAACAGCTACCATGTATTATACACACGGAGACAAGTCTTCAATGAACAACCAGCTACCATGTATTAGATGTGTATAAGAGACAGGTCTTATACACACGGAGACAAGTCTTCAATGAACAATCAGCTACCATGTATTATACACACGGAGACAAGTCTTCAATGAACAACAGCTAACCATGTATTATACACACGGAGACAAGTCTTCAATGAACAACCAGCTACCATGTATTTATACACACGGAGACAAGTCTTCAATGAACAATCAGCTACCATGTATTATACACACGGAGACAAGTCTTCAATGAACAACCAGCTACCATGTATTATACACACGGAGACAAGTCTTCAATGAACAATCAGCTACCATGTATTATACACACGGAGACAAGTCTTCAATGAACAACCAGCTACCATGTATTATACACACGGAGGACAAAGTCTTCAATGAACAACCAGCTACCATGTATTATACACACGGAGACAAGTCTCAATGAACAACCAGCTACCATGTATTATACACACGGAGACAAGTCTTCAATGAACAAACCAGCTACCATGTATTATACACACGGAGACAAGTCTTCAATGAACAACCAGCTACCATGTATTATACACACGGAGACAAGTCTTCAATGAACAACCAGCTACCATGTATTATACACACGGAGACAAGTCTTCAATGAACAACCAGCTACCATGTATTATACACACGGAGACAAGTCTTCAATGAACAACCAGCTACCATGTATTATACACACGGAGACAAGTCTTCAATGAACAACCAGCTACCATGTATTATACACACGGAGACAAGTCTTCAATGAACAACCAGCTACCATGTATTATACACACGGAGACAAGTCTTCAATGAACAACCAGCTACCATGTATTATACACACGGAGACAAGTCTTCAATGAACAACCAGCTACCATGTATTATACACACGGAGACAAGTCTTCAATGAACAACCAGCTACCATGTATTATACACACGGAGACAAGTCTTCAATGAACAACCAGCTACCATGTATTATACACAACGGAGACAAGTCTTCAATGAACAACCAGCTACCCATGTATTATACACACGGAGACAAGTCTTCAATGAACAATCCAGCTACCATGTATTATACACACCGGAGACAAGTCTTCAATGAACAACCAGCTACCATGTATATACACACGGAGACAAGTCTTCAATGAACAACCAGCTACCATGTATTATACACACGGAGACAAGTCTTCAATGAAACAATCCAGCTACATGTATTATACACACGGAGACAAATGTCTTCAATGAACAACCAGCTACCATGTATTATACACACGGAGACAAGTCTCAATGAACAACCAGCTACCATGTATTATACACACGGAGACAAGTCTTCAATGAACAACAGCTACCATGTATTATACCACGGAGACAATGTCTTCAATGAACAATCAGCTACCATGTATTATACACCCGGAGACAACGTCTTCAATGAACAACAGCTACCATGTATTATACAACGGAGACAAGTCTTAAATGAACAACCAGCTACCATGTATTATACACACGGAGACAAGTCTTCAATGAACAATCCAGCTACCATGTATTATACACACGGAGACAAGTCTTCAATGAACAATCAGCTACCATGTATTATACACACGGAGACAAGTCTTCAATGAACAATCCAGCTACCATGTATTATACACACGGAGACAAGTCTTCAATGAACAACCAGCTACCATGTATTATACACACGGAGACAAGTCTTCAATGAACAATCAGCTACCATGTATTATACACACGGAGACAAGTCTTCAATGAACAACAGCTACCATGTATTATACACACGGAGACAAGTCTTCAATGAACAACCAGCTACCATGTATTATACACACGGAGACAAGTCTTCAATGAACAACAGCTACCATGTATTATACACACGGAGACAAGTCTTCAATGAACAATCAGCTACCATGTATTATACACACGGAGACAAGTCTTCAATGAACAACCAGCTACCATGTATTATACACACGGAGACAAGTCTTCAATGAACAACCAGCTACCATGTATTATACACACGGAGACAAGTCTTCAATGAACAATCAGCTACCATGTATTATACACACGGAGACAAGTCTTTCAATGAACAACCAGCTACCATGTATTATACACACGGAGACAAGTCTTCAATGAACAACCAGCTACATGTATTATACACACGGAGGACAAGTCTTCAATGAACAACCAGCTACCATGTATTATACACACGGAGACAATGTCTTTCATGAACAACCAGCTACCATGTAATTATACACACGGAGGACAAGTCTTCAATGAACAATCAGCTACCATGTATTATACACACGGAGACAAGTCTTCAATGAACAACCAGCTACCATGTATTATACACACGGGAGACAAGTCTTCAATGAACAACCAGCTACCATGTATTATACACACGGAGGACAAGTCTTCAATGAAACAACTCAGCTACCATGTATTATACACACGGAGACAAGTCTTCAATGAACAACCAGCTACCATGTATTATACACACGGAGACAAGTCTTCAATGAACAACCAGCTACCATGTATTATACACACGGAGACAAGTCTTCAATGAACAACCAGCTACCATGTATTATACACACGGAGACAAGTCTTCAATGAACAATCAGCTACCATGTATTATACACACGGAGACAAGTCTTCAATGAACAACCAGCTCCCATGTATTATACACACGGAGACAAGTCTTCAATGAACAATCAGCTACCATGTATTATACACACGGAGACAAGGTCTTCAATGAACACACCAGCTACCATGTATTATACACACGGAGACAAGTCTTCAATGAACAATCCAGCTACCATGTATTATACACACGGAGACAAGTCTTTCAATGAACAACCAGCTTACCAGTATTATACACACGGAGACAAGTCTTCAATGAACAATCAGCTACCATGTATTATACACACGGAGACAAGTCTTCAATGAACAATCCAGCTACATGTATTATACACACGGAGACAAGTCTTCAATGAAACAACCAGCTACCATGTATTATACACACGGAGACAAGTCTTCAATGAACAACCAGCTACCATGTATTATACACACGGAGACAAGTCTTCAATGAACAACCAGCTACCATGTATTATACACACGGAGACAAGTCTTCAATGAACAACCAGCTACCATGTATTATACACACGGAGACAAGTCTTCAATGAACAATCAGCTACCATGTATTATACACACGGAGACAAGTTCTTCAATGAACAATCAGCTACCATGTATTATACACACGGAGACAAGTCTTCAATGAACAATCAGCTACCATGTATTATACACACGGAGACAAGTCTTCAATGAACAATCAGCTACCATGTATTATACACACGGAGACAAGTCTTCAATGAACAACCAGCTACATGTATTATACACAAGGAGACAAGTCTTCAATGAACAATCAGCTACCATGTATTATACACACGGAGACAAGTCTTCAATGAACAATCAGCTACCATGTATTATACACACGGAGACAAGTCTTCAATGAACAATCCAGCTACCATGTATATACACACGAGACAAGTCTTCAATGAACAATCAGCTACCATGTATTATACCACGGAGACAAAGAATTCTTCAATGAACAATCAGCTACCATGTATTATACACACGGAGACAAGTCTTCAATGAACAACCAGCTACCATGTATTATACACACGGAGACAAGTCTTCAATGAACAACCAGCTACCATGTATATACACACGGAGACAAGTCTTCAATGAACAATCAGCTACCATGATTATACACACGGAGACAAGTCTTCAATGAACAACAGCTACCATGTACTTATACACACGGAGACAAGTCTTCAATGAACAATCAGCTACCATGTATTATACAACACGGAGACAAGTCTTCAATGAACAATCAGCTACATGTATTATACACACGGAGTACAAGTCTTCAATGAACACCAGCTAATGTATTATACACACGGAGACAAGTCTTCAATGAACAACCAGTACCATGTATTATACACACGGAGACAAGTCTTCAATGAACCACCAGCTACATGTATTATACAAACCGGAGACAAGTCTTCAATGAACAACCAGCTACATGTATTAACACACGGAGACAAGTCTTCAATGAACAACAGCTACCATGTATTATACACACGGAGACAAGTCTTCAATGAACAACAGCTACCATGTATTATACACACGGGACAAGTCTTCAATGAACAATCAGCTACCATGTATTATACACACGGAGACAAGTCTTCAATGAACCAATCAGCTACCATGTATTATACACAACGGAGACAAGTCTTCCATGAACCAACAGCTACCATGTATTATACACACGGAGACAAGTCTTCCATGAACAATCAGCTACCATGTATTATACACACGGAGACAAGTCTTCAATGAACAATCAGCTACATGTATTATACACACGGAGACAAGTCTTCAATGAACAACCAGCTACCATGTATTATACACACGGAGACAAGTCTTCAATGAACAACAGCTACCATGTATTATACACACGGAGACAAGTCTTCAATGAACAACCAGCTACCATGTATTATACACACGGAGACAAGTCTTCAATGAACAATCAGCTACCATTGTATTATACACACGGAGACAAGTCTTCAATGAACAATCAGCTACCATGTATTATACACACGGAGACAAGTCTTCAATGAACAATCAGCTACCCATGTATTATACACACGGAGACAAGTCTTCAATGAACAATCAGCTACCATGTATTTATACACACGGAGACAAGTCTTCAATGAACAATCAGCTACCATGTATTATACACACGGAGACAAGTCTTCAATGAACAACCAGCTACCATGTATTATACACCCGGAGACAAGTCTTCAATGAACAACCAGCTACCATGTATTATACCACGGAGACAAGTCTCAATGAACAATCAGCTACCCATGTATTATACACCACGGAGACAAGTCTTCAATGAACAATCAGCTACCATGTATTATACACACGGAGACAAGTCTTCAATGAACAACCAGCTACCATGTATTATACACACGGAGACAAGTCTTCAATGAACAACAGCTACATGTATTATACACACGGAGACAAGTCTTCAATGAACAACTCAGCTACCATGCATTATACACACGGAGACAAGTCTTCAATGAACACTCAGCTACCATGTATTATACACACGGAGACAAGTCTTCAATGAACAATCAGCTACATGTATTATACACACGGAGACAAGTCTTCAATGAACAATCAAGCTACCATGTATTATACACACGGAGACAAGTCTTCAATGAACAATCAGCTACCATGTATTATACAGACGGAGACAAGTCTCAATGAACAATCAGCTACCATGTATTATACACACGGAGACAAGTCTTCAATGAACAATCCAGCTACATGTATTATACACACGGAGACAAGTCTTCAATGAACAATCAGCTACCATGTATTATACACACGGAGGACAAGTCTTCAATGAACAACCAGCTACCATGTATTATACACACGGAGACAAGTCTTCAATGAACAATCAGCTACCATGTATTATACACACGGAGAAAGTCTTCAATGAACAATCAGCTACCATGTATTATACACACGGAGACAAGTCTTCAATGAACAACCAGGCTACCATGTATTATACACACGGAGACAAGTCTTCAATGAACAATCCAGCTACATGTATTATACACACGGAGACAAGTCTTCAATGAACAACCAGCTACCATGTATTATACACACGGAGGACAAGTCTTCAATGAACAACCAGCTACCATGTATTATACACACGGAGACAAGTCTTCAATGAACAACCAGCTACATGTATTATACACACGGAGACAAGTCTTCAATGAACAATCCAGCTACCATGTATTATACACACGGAGACAAGTCTTCAATGAACAATCAGCTACCATGTATTATACACACGGAGACAAGTCTTCAATGAACAACCAGCTACCATGTATTATACACACGGAGACAAGTCTTCAATGAACAACCAGCTACCATGTATTATACACACGGAGACAAGTCTTCAATGAACAACCAGCTACCATGTATTATACACACGGAGACAAGTCTTCAATGAACAACCAGCTACCATGTATTATACACACGGAGACAAGTCTTCAATGAACAACCAGCTACCATGTATTATACACACGGAGACAAGTCTTCAATGAACAACCAGCTACCATGTATTATACACACGGAGACAAGTCTTCAATGAACAACCAGCTACCATGTATTATACACACGGAGACAAGTCTTCAATGAACAACCAGCTACCATGTATTATACACACGGAGACAAGTCTTCAATGAACAACCAGCTACCATGTATTATACACACGGAGACAAGTCTTCAATGAACAACCAGCTACCATGTATTATACACACGGAGACAAGTCTTCAATGAACAACCAGCTACCATGTATTATACACACGGAGACAAGTCTTCAATGAACAACCAGCTACCATGTATTATACACACGGAGACAAGTCTTCAATGAACAACCAGCTACCATGTATTATACACACGGAGACAAGTCTTCAATGAACAACCAGCTACCATGTATTATACACACGGAGACAAGTCTTCAATGAACAACCAGCTACCATGTATTATACACACGGAGACAAGTCTTCAATGAACAACCAGCTACCATGTATTATACACACGGAGACAAGTCTTCAATGAACAACCAGCTACCATGTATTATACACACGGAGACAAGTCTTCAATGAACAACCAGCTACCATGTATTATACACACGGAGACAAGTCTTCAATGAACAACCAGCTACCATGTATTATACACACGGAGACAAGTCTTCAATGAACAACCAGCTACCATGTATTATACACACGGAGACAAGTCTTCAATGAACAACCAGCTACCATGTATTATACACACGGAGACAAGTCTTCAATGAACAACCAGCTACCATGTATTATACACACGGAGACAAGTCTTCAATGAACAACCAGCTACCATGTATTATACACACGGAGACAAGTCTTCAATGAACAACCAGCTACCATGTATTATACACACGGAGACAAGTCTTCAATGAACAATCAGCTACCATGTATTATACACACGGAGACAAGTCTTCAATGAACAACCAGCTACCATGTATTATACACACGGAGACAAGTCTTCAATGAACAACCAGCTACCATGTATTATACACACGGAGACAAGTCTTCAATGAACAACCAGCTACCATGTATTATACACACGGAGACAAGTCTTCAATGAACAACCAGCTACCATGTATTATACACACGGAGACAAGTCTTCAATGAACAACCAGCTACCATGTATTATACACACGGAGACAAGTCTTCAATGAACAACCAGCTACCATGTATTATACACACGGAGACAAGTCTTCAATGAACAACCAGCTACCATGTATTATACACACGGAGACAAGTCTTCAATGAACAACCAGCTACATGTATTATACACACGGAGACAAGTCTTCAATGAACAACCAGCTACCATGTATTATACACACGGAGACAAGTCTTCAATGAACAACCAGCTACCATGTATTATACACACGGAGACAAGTCTTCAATGAACAACCAGCTACCATGTATTATACACACGGAGACAAGTCTTCAATGAACAACCAGCTACCATGTATTATACACACGGAGACAAGTCTTCAATGAACAACCAGCTACCATGTATTATACACACGGAGACAAGTCTTCAATGAACAACCAGCTACCATGTATTATACACACGGAGACAAGTCTTCAATGAACAACCAGCTACATGTATTATACACACGGAGACAAGTCTTCAATGAACAACCAGCTACCATGTATTATACACACGGAGACAAGTCTTCAATGAACAACCAGCTACCATGTATTATACACACGGAGACAAGTCTTCAATGAACAACCAGCTACCATGTATTATACACACGGAGACAAGTCTTCAATGAACAACCAGCTACCATGTATTATACACACGGAGACAAGTCTTCAATGAACAACCAGCTACCATGTATTATACACACGGAGACAAGTCTTCAATGAACAACCAGCTACCATGTATTATACACACGGAGACAAGTCTTCAATGAACAACCAGCTACATGTATTATACACACGGAGACAAGTCTTCAATGAACAACCAGCTACCATGTATTATACACACGGAGACAAGTCTTCAATGAACAACCAGCTACCATGTATTATACACACGGAGACAAGTCTTCAATGAACAACCAGCTACCATGTATTATACACACGGAGACAAGTCTTCAATGAACAACAGCTACCATGTATTATACACACGGAGACAAGTCTTCAATGAACAACCAGCTACCATGTATTATACACACGGAGACAAGTCTTCAATGAACAACCAGCTACATGTATTATACACACGGAGACAAGTCTTCAATGAACAACCATGTATTATACACACGGAGACAAGTCTTCAATGAACAACCAGCTACCATGTATTATACACACGGAGACAAGTCTTCAATGAACAACCAGCTACCATGTATTATACACACGGAGACAAGTCTTCAATGAACAACCAGCTACCATGTATTATACACACGGAGACAAGTCTTCAATGAACAACCAGCTACCATGTATTATACACACGGAGACAAGTCTTCAATGAACAACCAGCTACCATGTATTATACACACGGAGACAAGTCTTCAATGAACAACCAGCTACCATGTATTATACACACGGAGACAAGTCTTCAATGAACAACAGCTACCATGTATTATACACACGGAGACAAGTCTTCAATGAACAACCAGCTACCATGTATTATACACACGGAGACAAGTCTTCAATGAACAACCAGCTACATGTATTATACACACGGAGACAAGTCTTCAATGAACAACCAGCTACCATGTATTATACACACGGAGACAAGTCTTCAATGAACAACCATGTATTATACACACGGAGACAAGTCTTCAATGAACAACCAGCTACCATGTATTATACACACGGAGACAAGTCTTCAATGAACAACCAGCTACCATGTATTATACACACGGAGACAAGTCTTCAATGAACAACCAGCTACCATGTATTATACACACGGAGACAAGTCTTCAATGAACAACCAGCTACCATGTATTATACACACGGAGACAAGTCTTCAATGAACAACAGCTACCATGTATTATACACACGGAGACAAGTCTTCAATGAACAACCAGCTACCATGTATTATACACACGGAGACAAGTCTTCAATGAACAATCAGCTACCATGTATTATACACACGGAGACAAGTCTTCAATGAACAACCAGCTACCATGTATTATACACACGGAGACAAGTCTTCAATGAACAACCAGCTACCATGTATTATACACACGGAGACAAGTCTTCAATGAACAACCAGCTACCATGTATTATACACACGGAGACAAGTCTTCAATGAACAACCAGCTACCATGTATTATACACACGGAGACAAGTCTTCAATGAACAATCAGCTACCATGTATTATACACACGGAGACAAGTCTTCAATGAACAACCAGCTACCATGTATTATACACACGGAGACAAGTCTTCAATGAACAACCAGCTACCATGTATTATACACACGGAGACAAGTCTTCAATGAACAACCAGCTACCATGTATTATACACACGGAGACAAGTCTTCAATGAACAACCAGCTACCATGTATTATACACACGGAGACAAGTCTTCAATGAACAACCAGCTACCATGTATTATACACACGGAGACAAGTCTTCAATGAACAACCAGCTACCATGTATTATACACACGGAGACAAGTCTTCAATGAACAATCAGCTACCATGTATTATACACACGGAGACAAGTCTTCAATGAACAACCAGCTACCATGTATTATACACACGGAGACAAGTCTTCAATGAACAACAGCTACATGTATTATACACACGGAGACAAGTCTTCAATGAACAACCAGCTACCATGTATTATACACACGGAGACAAGTCTTCAATGAACAATCAGCTACCATGTATTATACACACGGAGACAAGTCTTCAATGAACAATCAGCTACCATGTATTATACACACGGAGACAAGTCTTCAATGAACAACCAGCTACCATGTATTATACACACGGAGACAAGTCTTCAATGAACAACCAGCTACATGTATTATACACACGGAGACAAGTCTTCAATGAACAACCAGCTACCATGTATTATACACACGGAGACAAGTCTTCAATGAACAATCAGCTACCATGTATTATACACACGGAGACAAGTCTTCAATGAACAACCAGCTACCATGTATTATACACACGGAGACAAGTCTTCAATGAACAATCAGCTACCATGTATTATACACACGGAGACAAGTCTTCAATGAACAACCAGCTACCATGTATTATACACACGGAGACAAGTCTTCAATGAACAACCAGCTACCATGTATTATACACACGGAGACAAGTCTTCAATGAACAACCAGCTACCATGTATTATACACACGGAGACAAGTCTTCAATGAACAACCAGCTACCATGTATTATACACACGGAGACAAGTCTTCAATGAACAACCAGCTACCATGTATTATACACACGGAGACAAGTCTTCAATGAACAACAGCTACCATGTATTATACACACGGAGACAAGTCTTCAATGAACAACCATGTATTATACACACGGAGACAAGTCTTCAATGAACAACCAGCTACCATGTATTATACACACGGAGACAAGTCTTCAATGAACAACCAGCTACCATGTATTATACACACGGAGACAAGTCTTCAATGAACAACCAGCTACCATGTATTATACACACGGAGACAAGTCTTCAATGAACAACCAGCTACCATGTATTATACACACGGAGACAAGTCTTCAATGAACAACCAGCTACCATGTATTATACACACGGAGACAAGTCTTCAATGAACAACCAGCTACATGTATTATACACACGGAGACAAGTCTTCAATGAACAACCAGCTACATGTATTATACACACGGAGACAAGTCTTCAATGAACAACCAGCTACCATGTATTATACACACGGAGACAAGTCTTCAATGAACAATCAGCTACATGTATTATACACACGGAGACAAGTCTTCAATGAACAACCAGCTACCATGTATTATACACACGGAGACAAGTCTTCAATGAACAACCAGCTACCATGTATTATACACACGGAGACAAGTCTTCAATGAACAACCAGCTACATGTATTATACACACGGAGACAAGTCTTCAATGAACAACCAGCTACCATGTATTATACACACGGAGACAAGTCTTCAATGAACAACCAGCTACCATGTATTATACACACGGAGACAAGTCTTCAATGAACAACCAGCTACCATGTATTATACACACGGAGACAAGTCTTCAATGAACAACCAGCTACCATGTATTATACACACGGAGACAAGTCTTCAATGAACAACCAGCTACCATGTATTATACACACGGAGACAAGTCTTCAATGAACAACCAGTACCATGTATTATACACACGGAGACAAGTCTTCAATGAACAACCAGCTACCATGTATTATACACACGGAGACAAGTCTTCAATGAACAACCAGCTACCATGTATTATACACACGGAGACAAGTCTTCAATGAACAACCAGCTACCATGTATTATACACACGGAGACAAGTCTTCAATGAACAACCAGCTACCATGTATTATACACACGGAGACAAGTCTTCAATGAACAATCAGCTACCATGTATTATACACACGGAGACAAGTCTTCAATGAACAACCAGCTACCATGTATTATACACACGGAGACAAGTCTTCAATGAACAACCAGCTACCATGTATTATACACACGGAGACAAGTCTTCAATGAACAACCAGCTACCATGTATTATACACACGGAGACAAGTCTTCAATGAACAACCAGCTACCATGTATTATACACACGGAGACAAGTCTTCAATGAACAACCAGCTACATGTATTATACACACGGAGACAAGTCTTCAATGAACAATCAGCTACATGTATTATACACACGGAGACAAGTCTTCAATGAACAACCAGCTACATGTATTATACACACGGAGACAAGTCTTCAATGAACAACCAGCTACCATGTATTATACACACGGAGACAAGTCTTCAATGAACAATCAGCTACCATGTATTATACACACGGAGACAAGTCTTCAATGAACAACCAGCTACATGTATTATACACACGGAGACAAGTCTTCAATGAACAACCAGCTACCATGTATTATACACACGGAGACAAGTCTTCAATGAACAACCAGCTACCATGTATTATACACACGGAGACAAGTCTTCAATGAACAACCAGCTACCATGTATTATACACACGGAGACAAGTCTTCAATGAACAACCAGCTACCATGTATTATACACACGGAGACAAGTCTTCAATGAACAACAGCTACCATGTATTATACACACGGAGACAAGTCTTCAATGAACAATCAGCTACATGTATTATACACACGGAGACAAGTCTTCAATGAACAATCCGACTACATGTATTATACACACGGAGACAAGTCTTCAATGAACAATCAGCATACATGTATTATACACACGGAGACAAGTCTTCAATGAACAACCCAGCTACCATGTATTATACACACGGAGACAAGTCTTCAATGAACAATCAGCTACCATGTATTATACACACGGAGACAAGTCTTCAATGAACACCCAGCTACCATGTATTATACACACGAGACAAGTCTTCAATGAACAATCAGCTACCATGTAATTATACACACGGAGACAAGTCTTCAATGAACAATCACTACCATGTATTATACACACGGAGACAAGTCTTCAATGACAACCAGCTACCATGTATTATACACACGGAGACAAGTCTTCAATGAACAACCAGCTACCATGTATTATACACACGGAGACAAGTCGTCAATGACAACCAGCGCTACCATGTATTATACACACGGAGACAAGTCTTCAATGAAACAACCAGCTTCCCATGTATTATACACACGGAGACAAGTCTTCAATGAACAATCAGCTACCATGTATTATACACACGGAGACAAGTCTTCAATGAACAATCAGCTACATGTATTATACACACGGAGACAAGTCTTCAATGAACAACCAGCTACCATGTATTATACACACGGAGACAAGTCTTCAATGAACAATCAGCTACCATGTATTATACACACGGAGACAAGTCTTCAATGAACAACCAGCTACATGTATTATACACACGGAGACAAGTCTTCAATGAACAATCCAGCTACATGTATTATACACACGGAGACAAGTCTTCAATGAACAATCAGCTACCATGTATTACTACACACGGAGACAAGTCTTCAATGAACAATCAGCTACCATGTATTATACACCACTGAGACAAGTCTTCAATGAACAACCAGCTACATGTATTATACACACGGAGACAAGTCTTCAATGAACACCAGCTACCATGTATTATACACACGGGAGACAAGTCTTCAATGAACAACCAGCTACCATGTATTATACACACGGAGACAAGTCTTCAATGAACAACCAGCTACCATGTATTATACACACGGAGACAAGTCTTCAATGACAATCAGCTACCATGTATTATACACACGGAGACAAGTCTTCAATGACACCAGCTACCATGTATTATACACACGGAGACAAGTCTTCAATGAACAATCAGCTACCATGTATTATACACACGGAGACAAGTCTTCAATGAACAATCAGCTACCATGTATTATACCACCGGAGACAAGTCTTCAATGAACAACCAAGCTACATGTATTATACACACGGAGACAAGTCTTCAATTGAACAACACTACCATGTATTATACACACGGAGACAAGTCTTCAATGAACAACCAGCTACCATGTATTATACACACGGAGACAAGTCTTCAATGAACAACCAGCTACCAGTATTATACACACGGAGACAAGTCTTCAATGAACAACCAGCTACCATGTATTATATACACACGGAGACAAGTCTTTCAATGAACAACCCAGCTACCATGTATTATACACACGGAGACAAGTCTTCAATGAACAACCAGCTACCATGTATTATACACACGGAGACAAGTCTTCAATGAACAATCAGCTACCATGTATTATACACCACGGAGACAAGTCTTCAATGAACAACCAGCTACCATGTATTATACACACGGAGACAAGTCTTCAATGAACAATCAGCTACCATGTATTATACACACGGAGACAAGTCTTCAATGAAACAATCCAGCTACCATGTATTATACACACGGAGACAAGTCTTCAATGAACAATCCAGCTACCATGTATTATACACACGGAGACAAGTCTTCAATGAACAACCAGCTACCATGTATTATACACACGGAGACAAGTCTTCAATGAACAACCAGCTACATGTATTATACACACGGAGACAAGTCTTCAATGGAACAACCAGCTACCATGTATTATACACACGGAGACAAGTCTTCAATGAACAACCAGCTACCATGGTATTATACACACGGAGACAAGTCTTCAATGAACAATCAGCTACCATGTATTTATACACACGGAGACAAGTCTTCAATGAACAACCAGCTACCATGTATTATACACACGGAAGACAAGTCTTCAATGAACAATCAGCTACCATGTATTATACACACGGAGACAAGTCTTCAATGAACAACTCAGCTACCATGTATTATACACACGGAGACAAGTCTTCAATGAACAATCAGCTACCATGTATTATACACACGGAGACAAGTCTTCAATGAACAACCAGCTACCATGTATTATACACACGGAGACAAGTCTTCAATGAACAACCAGCTACCATGTATTATACACACGGAGACAAGTCTTCAATGAACAACCAGCTACCATGTATTATACACACGGAGACAAGTCTTCAATGAACAACCAGCTACCATGTATTATACACACGGAGACAAGTCTTCAATGAACAACCAGCTACCATGTATTATACACACGGAGACAAGTCTTCAATGAACAACCAGCTACATGTATTATACACACGGAGACAAGTCTTCAATGAACAACAGCTACCATGTATTATACACACCGGAGACAAGTCTTCAATGAACAACCAGCTACCATGTATTATACACACGGAGACAAGTCTTCAATGAACAACCAGCTACATGTATTATACACACGGAGACAGTCTTTCAATGAACAACCAGCTACCATTGTATTATACACACGGAGACAGTCTTCAATGAACACTCAGCTACCCTGTATTATACACACGGAGACAAGTCTTCAATGAACAACCAGCTACCATGTATTATACACACGGAGACAAGTCTCAATTGAACAACCAGCTACCATGTATTATACACACGGAGACAAGTCTTCAATGAACAATCCAGCTACCATGTATTATACACACGGAGACAAGTCTTCAATGAACAATCAGCTACCATGTATTATACAACACGGAGACAAGTCTTCAATGAACAACCAGCTACCATGTATTATACACACGGAGACAAGTCTCTCAATGAACAACCAGCTACCATGTATTATACACACCGGAGACAAGTCTTCAATGAACAACCAGCTACCATGTATTATACACACGGAGACAAGTCTTCAATGAACAATCAGCTACCATGTATTATACACACGGAGACAAGTCTTCAATGAACAATCAGCTACCATGTATTATACACACGGAGACAAGTCTTCAATGAACAATCAGCTACCATGTATTATACACACGGAGACAAGTCTTCAATGAACAACCAGCTACCATGTATTATACACACGGAGACAAGTCTTCAATGAACAACCAGCTACCATGTATTATACACACGGAGACAAGTCTTCAATGAACAACCAGCTACCATGTATTATACACACGGAGACAAGTCTTCAATGAACAATCAGCTACCATGTATTATACACACGGAGACAAGTCTTCAATGAACAACCAGCTACCATGTATTATACACACGGAGACAAGTCTTCAATGAACAACCAGCTACCATGTATTATACACACGGAGACAAGTCTTCAATGAACAACCAGCTACCATGTATTATACACACGGAGACAAGTCTTCAATGAACAACCAGCTACCATGTATTATACACACGGAGACAAGTCTTCAATGAACAACCAGCTACCATGTATTATACACACGGAGACAAGTCTTCAATGAACAACCAGCTACCATGTATTATACACACGGAGACAAGTCTTCAATGAACAACCAGCTACCATGTATTATACACACGGAGACAAGTCTTCAATGAACAACCAGCTACCATGTATTATACACACGGAGACAAGTCTTCAATGAACAACCAGCTACCATGTATTATACACACGGAGACAAGTCTTCAATGAACAATCCAGCTACCATGTATTATACACACGGAGACAAGTCTTCAATGAACAACCAGCTACCATGTATTATACACACGGAGACAAGTCTTCAATGAACAATCAGCTACCATGTATTATACACACGGAGACAAGTCTTCAATGAACAATCAGCTACCATGTATTATACACACGGAGACAAGTCTTCAATGAACAACAGCTACCATGTATTATACACACGGAGACAAGTCTTCAATGAACAATCAGCTACCATGTATTATACACACGGAGACAAGTCTTCAATGAAACAACCAGCTACCATGTATTATACACACGGAGACAAGTCTTCAATGAACAATCAGCTACCATGTATTATACACACGGAGACAAGTCTTCAATGAACAATCAGCTACATGTATTATACACACGGAGACAAGTCTTCAATGAACACCAGCTACCATGTATTATACACACGGAGACAAGTCTTCAATGAACAATCAGCTACCATGTATTATACACACGGAGACAAGTCTTCAATGAACAATCAGCTACATGTATTATACACACGGAGACAAGTCTTCAATGAACAACCAGCTACATGTATTATACACACGGAGACAAGTCTTCAATGAACAACCAGCTACCATGTATTATACACACGGAGACAAGTCTTCAATGAACAACCATGTATTATACACACGGAGACAAGTCTTCAATGAACAACCATGTATTATACACACGGAGACAAGTCTTCAATGAACAACCATGTATTATACACACGGAGACAAGTCTTCAATGAACAACATTGTATTATACACACGGAGACAAGTCTTCAATGAACAACCATGTATTATACACACGGAGACAAGTCTTCAATGAACAACCATGTATTATACACACGGAGACAAGTCTTCAATGAACAACCATGTATTATACACACGGAGACAAGTCTTCAATGAACAACCATGTATTATACACACGGAGACAAGTCTTCAATGAACAACCATGTATTATACACACGGAGACAAGTCTTCAATGAACAACCATGTATTATACACACGGAGACAAGTCCTTCAATGAACAACCATGTATTATACACACGGAGACAAGTCTTCAATGAACAACCATGTATTATACACACGGAGACAAGTCTTCAATGAACAACCATGTATTATACACACGGAGACAAGTCTTCAATGAACAACCATGTATTATACACACGGAGACAAGTCTTCAATGAACAACCATGTATTATACACACGGAGACAAGTCTTCAATGAACAACCATGTATTATACACACGGAGACAAGTCTTCAATGAACAACCATGTATTATACACACGGAGACAAGTCTTCAATGAACAACCATGTATTATACACACGGAGACAAGTCTTCAATGAACAACCATGTATTATACACACGGAGACAAGTCTTCAATGAACAACCATGTATTATACACACGGAGACAAGTCTTCAATGAACAACCATGTATTATACACACGGAGACAAGTCTTCAATGAACAACCATGTATTATACACACGGAGACAAGTCTTCAATGAACAACCATGTATTATACACACGGAGACAAGTCTTCAATGAACAACCATGTATTATACACACGGAGACAAGTCTTCAATGAACAACCATGTATTATACACACGGAGACAAGTCTTCAATGAACAACCATGTATTATACACACGGAGACAAGTCTTCAATGAACAACCATGTATTATACACACGGAGACAAGTCTTCAATGAACAACCATGTATTATACACACGGAGACAAGTCTTCAATGAACAACCATGTATTATACACACGGAGACAAGTCTTCAATGAACAACCATGTATTATACACACGGAGACAAGTCTTCAATGAACAACCATGTATTATACACACGGAGACAAGTCTTCAATGAACAACCATGTATTATACACACGGAGACAAGTCTTCAATGAACAACCATGTATTATACACACGGAGACAAGTCTTCAATGAACAACCATGTATTATACACACGGAGACAAGTCTTCAATGAACAACCATGTATTATACACACGGAGACAAGTCTTCAATGAACAACCATGTATTATACACACGGAGACAAGTCTTCAATGAACAACCATGTATTATACACACGGAGACAAGTCTTCAATGAACAACCATGTATTATACACACGGAGACAAGTCTTCAATGAACAACCATGTATTATACACACGGAGACAAGTCTTCAATGAACAACCATGTATTATACACACGGAGACAAGTCTTCAATGAACAACCATGTATTATACACACGGAGACAAGTCTTCAATGAACAACCATGTATTATACACACGGAGACAAGTCTTCAATGAACAACCATGTATTATACACACGGAGACAAGTCTTCAATGAACAACCATGTATTATACACACGGAGACAAGTCTTCAATGAACAACCATGTATTATACACACGGAGACAAGTCTTCAATGAACAACCATGTATTATACACACGGAGACAAGTCTTCAATGAACAACCATGTATTATACACACGGAGACAAGTCTTCAATGAACAACCATGTATTATACACACGGAGACAAGTCTTCAATGAACAACCATGTATTATACACACGGAGACAAGTCTTCAATGAACAACCATGTATTATACACACGGAGACAAGTCTTCAATGAACAACCATGTATTATACACACGGAGACAAGTCTTCAATGAACAACCATGTATTATACACACGGAGACAAGTCTTCAATGAACAACCATGTATTATACACACGGAGACAAGTCTTCAATGAACAACCATGTATTATACACACGGAGACAAGTCTTCAATGAACAACCATGTATTATACACACGGAGACAAGTCTTCAATGAACAACCATGTATTATACACACGGAGACAAGTCTTCAATGAACAACCATGTATTATACACACGGAGACAAGTCTTCAATGAACAACCATGTATTATACACACGGAGACAAGTCTTCAATGAACAACCATGTATTATACACACGGAGACAAGTCTTCAATGAACAACCATGTATTATACACACGGAGGACAAGTCTTCAATGAACAACCATGTATTATACACACGGAGACAAGTCTTCAATGAACAACCATGTATTATACACACGGAGACAAGTCTTCAATGAACAACCATGTATTATACACACGGAGACAAGTCTTCAATGAACAACCATGTATTATACACACGGAGACAAGTCTTCAATGAACAACCATGTATTATACACACGGAGACAAGTCTTCAATGAACAACCATGTATATACACACGGAGACAAGTCTTCAATGAAAAACCATGTATTATACACACGGAGACAAGTCTTCAATGAACAACCATGTATTATACACACGGAGACAAGTCTTCAATGAACAACCATGTATTATACACACGGAGACAAGTCTTCAATGAACAACCCATGTATTATACACACGGAGACAAGTCTTCAATGAACAACCATGTATTATACACACGGAGACAAGTCTTCAATGAACAACCATGTATTATACACACGGAGACAAGTCTTCAATGAACAACCATGTATTATACACACGGAGACAAGTCTTCAATGAACAACCATGTATTATACACACGGAGACAAGTCTTCAATGAACAACCATGTATTATACACACGGAGACAAGTCTTCAATGAACAAACCATGTATTATACACACGGAGACAAGTCTTCAATGAACAAACCATGTATTATACACACGGAGACAAGTCTTCAATGAACAACCATGTATTATACACACGGAGACAAGTCTTCAATGAACAACCATGTATTATACACACGGAGACAAGTCTTCAATGAACAACCATGTATTATACACACGGAGACAAGTCTTCAATGAACAACCATGTATTATACACACGGAGACAAGTCTTCAATGAACAACCATGTATTATACACACGGAGACAAGTCTTCAATGAACAACCATGTATTATACACACGGAGACAAGTCTTCAATGAACAACCATGTACTTATACACACGGAGACAAGTCTTCAATGAACAACCATGTATTATACACACGGAGACAAGTCTTCAATGAACAACCATGTATTATACACACGGAGACAAGTCTTCAATGAACAACCATTATTATACACACGGAGACAAGTCTTCAATGAACAACCATGTACTATACACACGGAGACAAGTCTTCAATGAAACAACCATGTATTATACACACGGAGACAAGTCTTCAATGAACAACCATGTACTATACACACGGAGACAAGTCTTCAATGAACAACCATGTACTTATACACACGGAGACAAGTCTTCAATGAACAACCATGTACTATACACTCGGAGACAAGTCTTCAATGAACAACCATGTATTATACACACGGAGACAAGTCTTCAATGAACAACCATGTACTATACACACGGAGACAAGTCTTCAATGAACAACCATGTATTATACACACGGAGACAAGTCTTCAATGAACAACCATGTATTATACACACGGAGACAAGTCTTCAATGAACAACCATGTATTATACACACGGAGACAAGTCTTCAATGAACAACCATGTATTATACACACGGAGACAAGTCTTCAATGAACAACCATGTATTATACACACGGAGACAAGTCTTCAATGAACAACCATGTATTATACACACGGAGACAAGTCTTCAATGAACAACCATGTATTATACACACGGAGACAAGTCTTCAATGAACAACCATGTATTATACACACGGAGACAAGTCTTCAATGAACAACCATGTATTATACACACGGAGACAAGTCCTTCAATGAACAACCATGTACTTATACACACGGAGACAAGTCTTCAATGAACAACCATGTACTATACACACGGAGACAAGTCTTCAATGAACAACCATGTACTATACACACGGAGACAAGTCTTCAATGAACAACCATGTACTATACACACGGAGACAAGTCTTCAATGAACAACCATGTACTATACACACGGAGACAAGTCTTCAATGAACAACCATGTACTATACACACGGAGACAAGTCTTCAATGAACAACCATGTATTATACACACGGAGACAAGTCTTCAATGAACAACCATGTACTATACACACGGAGACAAGTCTTCAATGAACAACCATGTACTATACACACGGAGACAAGTCTTCAATGAACAACCATGTACTATACACACGGAGACAAGTCTTCAATGAACAACCATGTACTATACACACGGAGACAAGTCTTCAATGAACAACCATGTACTATACACACGGAGACAAGTCTTCAATGAACAACCATGTACTATACACACGGAGACAAGTCTTCAATGAACAACCATGTACTATACACACTGAGACAAGTCTTCAATGAACAACCATGTACTATACACACGGAGACAAGTCTTCAATGAACAACCATGTACTATACACACGGAGACAAGTCTTCAATGAACAACCATGTACTATACACACGGAGACAAGTCTTCAATGAACAACCATGTACTATACACACGGAGACAAGTCTTCAATGAACAACCATGTACTATACACACGGAGACAAGTCTTCAATGAACAACCAGCTACCATGTACTATACACACGGAGACAAGTCTTCAATGAACAACCAGCTACCATGTACTATACACACGGAGACAAGTCTTCAATGAACAACCATGTATTATACACACGGAGACAAGTCTTCAATGAACAACCATGTATTATACACACGGAGACAAGTCTTCAATGAACAACCATGTATTATACACACGGAGACAAGTCTTCAATGAACAACCATGTATTATACACACGGAGACAAGTCTTCAATGAACAACCATGTATTATACACACGGAGACAAGTCTTCAATGAACAACCATGTATTATACACACGGAGACAAGTCTTCAATGAACAACCATGTATTATACACACGGAGACAAGTCTTCAATGAACAACCATGTATTATACACACGGAGACAAGTCTTCAATGAACAACCATGTATTATACACACGGAGACAAGTCTTCAATGAACAACCATGTATTATACACACGGAGACAAGTCTTCAATGAACAACCATGTATTATACACACGGAGACAAGTCTTCAATGAACAACCATGTATTATACACACGGAGACAAGTCTTCAATGAACAACCATGTATTATACACACGGAGACAAGTCTTCAATGAACAACCATGTATTATACACACGGAGACAAGTCTTCAATGAACAACCATGTATTATACACACGGAGACAAGTCTTCAATGAACAACCATGTATTATACACACGGAGACAAGTCTTCAATGAACAACCATGTACTATACACACGGAGACAAGTCTTCAATGAACAACCATGTACTATACACACGGAGACAAGTCTTCAATGAACAACCATGTACTATACACACGGAGACAAGTCTTCAATGAACAACCATGTACTATACACACGGAGACAAGTCTTTAATGAACAACCATGTACTATACACACGGAGACAAGTCTTCAATGAACAACCATGTACTATACACACGGAGACAAGTCTTCAATGAACAACCATGTACTATACACTCGGAGACAAGTCTTCAATGAACAACCATGTACTATACACACGGAGACAAGTCTTCAATGAACAACCATGTACTATACACTCGGAGACAAGTCTTCAATGAACAACCATGTATTATACACACGGAGACAAGTCTTCAATGAACAACCATGTACTATACACACGGAGACAAGTCTTCAATGAACAACCATGTACTATACACACGGAGACAAGTCTTCAATGAACAACCATGTATTATACACACGGAGACAAGTCTTCAATGAACAACCATGTATTATACACACGGAGACAAGTCTTCAATGAACAACCATGTATTATACACACGGAGACAAGTCTTCAATGAACAACCATGTATTATACACACGGAGACAAGTCTTCAATGAACAACCATGTATTATACACACGGAGACAAGTCTTCAATGAACAACCATGTATTATACACACGGAGACAAGTCTTCAATGAACAACCATGTATTATACACACGGAGACAAGTCTTCAATGAACAACCATGTATTATACACACGGAGACAAGTCTTCAATGAACAACCATGTACTATACACACGGAGACAAGTCTTCAATGAACAACCATGTACTATACACACGGAGACAAGTCTTCAATGAACAACTGTCAAAGACTCAACCGCATCCCCTCCGCCAGGGAGAGCGGTCAATCCTGGAGGGACCAGGAGGAGATACGGTGCCCGAGGCAAGAGCAGGGGAGATGAGGGAATCGTGGAAGGTTAGCCACTCCCTCAGAATACACGCAGGCGGTGTTCAGAGAGTTAGCACTCTAATCACGATACCACCGCACCTCATGAAGCCAGAGCACAGTTGAGTAGACACTCAACAGGCCACGTTTTGCCAGCAGCGTGCGATGTGAGGTAACACGCACGAAGGAGAAGGTCACCCCCGCGGGGTGTGTAACCACGGGAGAGATGTCCGGCAGACGGGAGACTGGACTTGGGGCGTTCACATCGTTTAGAATAACGTTAGGAGTTTTGGGTTCACTCGTAGATAGAGTTAGCATAGGGTTAGCAGTTTGTGTTAGATAATTCTGTGGCTATATATTGTGTATTGCATTAGCGACTGTTTACCGCTTGTAAGCGAGCCAACGGCAATAAAATGGACCATGCATTTTGCCTCCCACACGACTTGCAAGTTGTCTTGTACGAGTGTGTGAGAAGTACCCGATGATGCCTGTCAGTTAAGTTGTTGACAGGCCAGGGTAATTGTGGTGTCAGAAAGTGGTGCTTGGACGAAAGCGCCAAGCTAATACCCACAGTAAAGGGTAATTGTGGTGTCAGAAAGTGGTGCTTGGACGAAAGCGCCAAGCTAATACCCACAGTAAATGGTAATTGTGGTGTCAGAAAGTGGTGCTTGGACGAAAGCGCCAAGCTAATACCCACAGTAAATGGTAATTGTGGTTGTCAGAAGTGAAGCTTGAATGTAATATTCAAGCTACTCCACTCGTCCACGAGGCTCAGACTAGGGTTTAATTTTTGTAGTAACGATAATTTGTGCAGACAGGAGAATTTGCGAGCTAGAAATATGCCTATCGTGACAAAATAGTGTTTAATTGTGTTTATGATATATTTATTGAATGAAATCATGTATTCTTCGAAACTGTAAGTATTATTATTCTTATTTTTCTGATATTTATTTATATATTCACCTTTTTATTGAGAAATGAGTACCAAAAATGATTCACGGCGGAGCGATACAAAGCCAGCCGACAATATCGATTTTTCATCGCGCTGTGCTGTGACGTCAGATGATTGACAAACAGTCGTCTGGGCTCATTAGCATACAGCAATCGAGTGTGTAGAGAATTGCTAAACGGCTGCCCGCCTGAATCGGTACGTTATATCATTTATTAGTTATTTATTTCAACTACTAAAGGAATATATTTATTTATTTAAACATTATGATGTTATTTTTATTTCTTTAAAAGCAGATATGCATATTTTTGGTCATATTTTCTCTGTGTTTACCGTCACGATGGAACTATTTTTTGGCCTGGCAGATGATACTTGCCTGCACAACACGTACAGAAATTAAATAGATTAGTAACATAAGGCAATAACTGATAGAGCAAAGACAGGACATTGACATTTAATTTAGTTAATACATATTCTAGTTGTTCGTGAATCTGTCTGTCATTGTCTAAGTCATTGTCCATGGGGGTCTGGGTTAACATATCGTGTAATAGGCCTGATTACTATGGCCCTGCATATCAAAGGGCGAACTACATCTGATTACGGCCCTGTGTACCAAATATAGTTGGCTAGTAACGATCCGTGCCTCCACACGAAAATACCAAGGTGACCTGTGTCAACGGAGTTCCGTTCCCCGATCCTCGGGAACGTTAAAGCTGAGTACAACTATATTTTTGGCATGCATTGTGATTAATAGTGCATCTCTTTTTTTCAGCTTGTGATACACTATTATATTTTCTTTGTACTCTGATTGTCCAACATAGAATTGTTGTTCAGCATATAGACTGGAAATAAAATTAATATTCCTTAACGAGGAACAAATAGATAACATCAGAGATAAATAGCTTAAGTAGACAAAGTAATTTAGATCAACGCTAGCATAATTACCAAACAATATGTCAACGTTACGTGATTTCATAAGAGAAGGCAAAGCATTAGGACACACAGGAAAAGAACTACAACAATATTCTGATCAAAAATATAAAGAAGCAAAAGATGCTGAGAGAGAGGAACGCACACGAAAATGGGATGCGGAGAAAGAGGAACAGGAACGAAAAAGACAACACGAATTGGAAACTAGACGAAAAGAAATAGAAATAAAGCATCAAAAAGAGATGGTGCAACTAGCTGAGATAACAAAACAAAAAGAAAAGGAGATTAAGCAACAACAGCTAGAACATGATAAGAAGATTAAACAACAACAGTTAGAACATGATGAGAAGATTAAACAACAACAGTTAGAACATGATGAGAAGATTAAACAACAACAGTTAGAACAAGATAGGGAAAAACAAATACAGGTAGAATCAGAGACACGGTTAAAGATGAAACGTATAGAGTTAGACTCACGCGCAGAGATCGCTGCCACTAAACTAAAAAGTCAACAAGAGGAAAATAAGTTCAAGAAATACAAAAATATCATCAACCCTTATTGTAAAGAAGACTCCATAGCAGCCTGGACTGATAATGTAGAGTATCAATTTAGATATCACCAAGTTCCTTTAGATATGTGGGCCCTTATTTATATGAAGAATCTAAGTGGTGAGCCCCTTAAAGTAATAGAAGATATACCAACAGAGCTCAAATCTAACTATCAATACATCCGTGACAGGATTATGCAGCACTTTTTACTTGATGCCCCTGGGTATCAGAGTCAGTTCTCAAATTTAAAACCTAAACAAAATGAGACATTCATTGATTACGTCTCAAATGTTCAGATGGTACTAAACAGGTGGCTGAAAGCAGCTAACATAGGAAAAGACTTTGATAGATTAAAAAACTTAATTGCTATGGACAAGGTTATATCTACCATACCTTCTCCTTTTGCTAAGTTTTTGCAGCAGTCAGACATTGAGAACATCGAGCAGTTTGAGAAAAAAGGCTCGAAATATTTTTCTGCAAACAGAGATATTTTTAAAACCTCAATTGACTCGGAAATAGTTTCTTGTGTGAAAGACCAACCAACAAATTATCAGAAGAATAGAAAACCATTTCAGAAAGTCCACAAGAAAGAAAGTAAAGTATCAAAATGCATCTACTGTCAATTTTTTCATGACACTTCTTCAATGTGTGACAAATCGCCAGATTATCCGGCTCATCTTGAAACTGTTATCAAAAAGCAGCAAAGTAAAAGAGCTGCATACAAGCGTGCAATCAAATGTTTTTTTTGTTCCTGTTATGGCCATTATAGTAATAAGTGCCTTGGCCGGCAGCGTATGAAAGCCAGTAATGCCATTGTGATTGACACCTCTTTAGATAGTGGTAGTAAGAATAAATGTGCAGTTGAAAATGAAGGTGAGGTTGAGTGTGCCTTACCTTTCAGCCAAGCTGAAGATGTGTGTGGGGCAAACGATATGTTGAGCTTCGACAGCTGTGAACAATGTCACCAATTCCATACAGACTCAAAACTAGAATGTGGACATACAGTACTATGCTCATCTGAGAGTGTAAACGCAGCAGTAGCCTCCAGAGGCAATCTTGTGTTCCACAATGCAGTGGTCAATGATGTACCATGCCAGTGTTTGCTGGACAGCGGCAGCACCCTTATTGGTCTTCGGAAAGAACTGGTTAATCCGGGTGATTACACAGGTGATACTGTCAAATGCCGTACCTTCTCGGGTAACATTGAAATTTACCCTTTGGCAAAAGCCCATATTGATTCTCCTTTTCTCTCTGGTACCTTTACCTGTGCAATACTGAACAACCCTTGTACTGATTTAATTCTGGGGTGCTTACCCCAACTAAAACATTGTACGATTGATGAAATAGTTGCATGGAAAAAAGTAAAGGCAACTATTACAACAGCCAAAACAGACACTTCAAAACATCATAACATATTACAAGATGAGACACTACTGATGCTTTCCACAACCAGCACAGATGATACAAACAAACAGAAACTTTTACACCACCAGAAATTTACTCTTAATGTGTCTCCATACTTAAAATTGTTAAAGGTCAAAGCCAGAGTGACCAAAAATGCATCTTGTTTATTTAGATGTAAAAATGGCATTTCAACTACAGGTCACGCTACTGTTAACCATGAACAGGTGTTACCTGAACAACACCGGTTAACTATGCCAAAATATGCACATAAAACACCGGTGACTGGTCATCTTGCATACAACACCACCAGACCAGGTTTTTTCAAGAAGATAAAATTATGTTTTCATAATGTATTTGCGTGTAATGTCTGTCAACAATTGGTACAAAAGTTTAAGGGTAGACATCCTACAACTGAAGTACAACCTTCTATATTGGCTCCCAAGCCATTTGATAGAGGAAGGGTCAGTTCTACCACAAACACACAAACAACGGTGCAAGAACCAGTGATCTTGAACTTGATCAAGACAGATTTAGGCTACTTCCATACCAGCGAAATGGCAACGACTATTCAAGGTGGTACATAACCATGGTACATGTTGACTATGAAATATCGATAAACATACACTTAGAGATATTCCATGTCAACATGCGTAAACTTTACTTTTCAAGACAACAGACAGAAGTAGAGACAGACGAACATATTGCAACAACACCAAGTGATCAGACGACAGACATACATAGCGCAACTACACTAGTTAGTGAGACTGGCAAATCCAACGAGGGGCATACATGTAGTGAACTTATAGTATACACATGAATAAATTAGAATACTGATGACTGGACAATACACCTACTGAAACTGAGACATGCCTTTGACAGAGTGCGACTCTTCGGTCTCACTGTCAAACCAAGCAAAGTCAAATTATGCCTAAAATAAATTCATTTTTGGGTCATGTCATTTCTCAAGTCCAACTGTAGACTGACCTGAAAAGTAGTACCAAAATTATGAATCTGACCATGTCTAACAGAAGGAAACAGGTCAGAAACCTTTTGGAATTAGTAAATTACTCAGAAATTACAATTATATTTCCAATGTCTTAAAATCTTCTAGAAATGAAATGTGAAAGATGCATTGTTAATTTCTGCATTGTCAAAATTGAAAATTCTTTTTAGTAATGTTCCCATCCTCCGCTTGCCTAATCCTGGGCTCGTTTATTATTCTAGGACAGATGCTACCAGTACTAGGCCAATTTTTTGAGGGCATCTTCCACCCGAGTTGCTACGTGAGCCGTAAGATCACACCTGCTGAGTCCAGAGATTGCATATCACAGTTGCAACCCTAAGCGTCATCTATGCAGTGAGAAGGCTCCATCGAGTTCTGACGGATGTTCACTGCATTGTCCAGACCGACAACTCCCCGATCACGGTCATAGAAAGTGGTGTGCATCAAAATGACCGGAGATACAGGTGGTCACTAATTTTACCATCTGAGGTAATAATACCTGAAATCCCACATAATAATGTAGAGTGATAGTTAGTACATGAATACAGTACAATATGCTATGTAAAATAGGTTACATATACACCCATGGTGTGCTTAAGAGTGTACCAAGTACAACGAACTATCATGTGTCCGTAGACATTAACTTAAGAACTGTGCTACAGAACTTAGATACTACCGTGTGAATCAGGACAGCTCATTTCCAACTAAGCTCCAGGCCGGTGTATCATTTGTGTGAAATGTAGAAAACAGTGTCAGAACAGTGCTTAATTTCAGACACATAAAGACCAAAGCTACGACACCAGCGAATCTCTACACGTGCACTACCGATGAACATTATTATGACCGTAAAATGTATTTCAGATACCCAGGCAAATTATGTAGTTATATTGTGCCTATAACCAATATTCAAACAGGAAGGCAACTACTAACCTGAGAGAACTGAATACTGTGTATATAAACTTAATGTGATATGTAAAATAATAATTTTTTTTTTAAAAATAGTTATAAATAATTAGAGGTAGAATTAGGTAATATAATAGTTCTCATTTATTTTAATAGGATAGTTAGTACAGTAATTAAACCATTTACTTAGCTTAAGAATTAAGTTAAAATATTAGGTTAGACGTAAAAAAATAGGTAATTACAAGCTAAAGTAAAATTTTAATAGAAATAGTACCATTTAGAGTGTTACATTTCATTTAGCTTTAGTTTAGGTTAGTTTATTCCATATTAAGGAAAACCATACCATCGATCAAACATTACCAATAATTAATATTATCATGGTACATACATCATCTACATAATTTAGATTAAGAACATTAATCATATGATTCATTTTCAATCTAACAACATTAGATAGTATAGTATTAGAAAAGTACATAATTTATGTTCACATCATCCAGGTAATTAAGGTACATAACTCATATCACACTAATTACATTTAAATAGTTACATTACATCCCTTAGATTAGATAAACATAACGAGTAGGATAAACAGATAATATAATTAACATAATAGAACTTAGGTAACACATTAAATACTTAGTTATAAAAGGAGAATAGTTTATTAGAATATAAAATATGATACTTTATGTTAGTGTAACATACTAGATGATGAGATCAAAGGGACAAGCCATCAACCCTGTCTCGCCCATGTAAATATAATGTACATATATGACTCGTGCAATGACTAGCGCACAGTCATGAGGCTCAATCATCTCAAACTGAGCCAAACGTGTACAGTCTCACTCCAAGGTTTTTAAATAAGCAGAAGAATAAGTATGGAGGGATGAGTGATGTGTGATAGAAGTAAGGGTGAAAGGAGTATGACAGAAGTGTGAAAGTGAGAATGAATGAAAGATAGACGGGAGAGAATGCAAGCAGTTAGCAAATTCTTCTGCTGCCTGCCACGACTTTTAATATTTGTGTGCGTTAATGTTGGTTTTCGCTAGGGAAATTATGTTGGTGTGAATGTGTTGTCTGTGATATAGTTTAGAACTTAGAATACAGTATTTTGGGTCTCATAACAATGGAATGTAGTCACGAATTAGTGTTATACACCTGTTTGTGGCCACATTGAACAAAATTATGGCACTCAAAAAACTAACATACATACACAGATAAGTTAGAAATATAGGGTAGAAGTTAGAGTAGTAGATTTATTACATCCAAACACGCAAACAACCAGAAAAACAAACATATAAATTGCATACACTATTTGCAGATCAAAGGCAGATAACTTTGGGGCCAGGGGACATAATAGACAACGAAGAACTAAATTAACAGTGAAATGAAGTCTTACGCGCGGAAGCGAAGAAGGTAAAGCCTGTCGCACACACTCTTGTAGATTGGTTGTTAAATATTATATGGGGGACATGAAGCAATTCATGTGTTGACCCTAATAAAGTCAACTTTGTATGGGTAGTAAGTTAATTTACTATGTGAGGGCAGGTCTTATAAGACAACGGTCCGGTTCAGACATACCTCTGATAAATATAATATAGCATGTGAGAAGGGGCTCACGCCAACCAGGCAAGTTTGTGGCGATTGCCAGTAGCCAAGTGAGGCTTTACTACATTGTGACAATAGTTGTTAAATAGTCTATTGGAAAGCCCAGAGCCAGGTTATCTAGAGTCTTTGACAAAAATTAGAGACACTAATTTTTTGTGTAGAAACCTCCTTGCGTCACAACCAATAAGTGAAAGTTGATGACGCAACACAAGGGGGGCGGGTGTGTGTCAAAGACTCAACCGCATCCCCTCCGCCAGGGAGAGCGGTCAATCCTGGAGGGACCAGGAGGAGATACGGTGCCCGAGGCAAGAGCAGGGGAGATGAGGGAATCGTGGAAGGTTAGCCACTCCCTCAGAATACACGCAGGCGGTGTTCAGAGAGTTAGCACTCTAATCACGATACCACCGCACCTCATGAAGCCAGAGCACAGTTGAGTAGACACTCAACAGGCCACGTTTTGCCAGCAGCGTGCGATGTGAGGTAACACGCACGAAGGAGAAGGTCACCCCCGCGGGGTGTGTAACCACGGGAGAGATGTCCGGCAGACGGGAGACTGGACTTGGGGCGTTCACATCGTTTAGAATAACGTTAGGAGTTTTGGGTTCACTCGTAGATAGAGTTAGCATAGGGTTAGCAGTTTGTGTTAGATAATTCTGTGGCTATATATTGTGTATTGCATTAGCGACTGTTTACCGCTTGTAAGCGAGCCAACGGCAATAAAATGGACCATGCATTTTGCCTCCCACACGACTTGCAAGTTGTCTTGTACGAGTGTGTGAGAAGTACCCGATGATGCCTGTCAGTTAAGTTGTTGACAACAACCATGTACTATACACACGGAGACAAGTCTTCAATGAACAACCATGTACTATACACACGGAGACAAGTCTTCAATGAACAACCATGTACTATACACACGGAGACAAGTCTTCAATGAACAACCATGTATTATACACACGGAGACAAGTCTTCAATGAACAACCATGTACTATACACACGGAGACAAGTCTTCAATGAACAACCATGTACTATACACACGGAGACAAGTCTTCAATGAACAACCATGTACTATACACACGGAGACAAGTCTTCAATGAACAACCATGTACTATACACACGGAGACAAGTCTTCAATGAACAACCATGTACTATACACACGGAGACAAGTCTTCAATGAACAACCATGTACTATACACACGGAGACAAGTCTTCAATGAACAACCATGTACTATACACACGGAGACAAGTCTTCAATGAACAACCATGTACTATACACACGGAGACAAGTCTTCAATGAACAACCATGTACTATACACACGGAGACAAGTCTTCAATGAACAACCATGTATTATACACACGGAGACAAGTCTTCAATGAACAACCATGTACTATACACACGGAGACAAGTCTTCAATGAACAACCATGTACTATACACACGGAGACAAGTCTTTAATGAACAACCATGTACTATACACACGGAGACAAGTCTTCAATGAACAACCATGTACTATACACACGGAGACAAGTCTTCAATGAACAACCATGTACTATACACACGGAGGACAAGTCTTCAATGAACAACCATGTACTATACACACGGAGACAAGTCTTCAATGAACAACCCATGTACTATACACACGGAGACAAGTCTTCAATGAACAACCATGTACTATACACACGGAGACAAGTCTTCAATGAACAACCATGTACTATACACACGGAGACAAGTCTTCAATGAACAACCATGTACTATACACACGGAGACAAGTCTCAATGAACAACCATGTACTATACACACGGAGACAAGTCTTCAATGAACAACCATGTACTATACACACGGAGACAAGTCTTCAATGAACAACCATGTACTATACACACGGAGACAAGTCTTCAATGAACAACCATGTACTATACACACGGAGACCAAGTCTTCAATGAACAACCATGTACTATACACACGGAGACAAGTCTTCAATGAACAACCATGTACTATACACACGGAGACAAGTCTTCAATGAACAACCAGCTACCATGTACTATACACACGGAGACAAGTCTTCAATGAACAACCAGCTACCATGTACTATACACACGGAGACAAGTCTTCAATGAACAACCATGTATTATACACACGGAGACAAGTCTTCAATGAACAACCATGTATTATACACACGGAGACAAGTCTTCAATGAACAACCATGTATTATACACACGGAGACAAGTCTTCAATGAACAACCATGTATTATACACACGGAGACAAGTCTTCAATGAACAACCATGTATTATACACACGGAGACAAGTCTTCAATGAACAACCATGTATTATACACACGGAGACAAGTCTTCAATGAACAACCATGTATTATACACACGGAGACAAGTCTTCAATGAACAACCATGTATTATACACACGGAGACAAGTCTTCAATGAACAACCATGTATTATACACACGGAGACAAGTCTTCAATGAACAACCATGTATTATACACACGGAGACAAGTCTTCAATGAACAACCATGTATTATACACACGGAGACAAGTCTTCAATGAACAACCATGTATTATACACACGGAGACAAGTCTTCAATGAACAACCATGTATTATACACACGGAGACAATTCTTCAATGAACAACCATGTATTATACACACGGAGACAAGTCTTCAATGAACAACCATGTATTATACACACGGAGACAAGTCTTCAATGAACAACCATGTATTATACACACGGAGACAAGTCTTCAATGAACAACCATGTACTATACACACGGAGACAAGTCTTCAATGAACAACCATGTACTATACACACGGAGACAAGTCTTCAATGAACAACCATGTACTATACACACGGAGACAAGTCTTCAATGAACAACCATGTACTATACACACGGAGACAAGTCTTCAATGAACAACCATGTACTATACACACGGAGACAAAGTCTTCAATGAACAACCATGTACTATACACACGGAGACAAGTCTTCAATGAACAACCATGTACATAACACACGGAGACAAGTCTTCAATGAACAACCATGTACTATACACTCGGAGACAAAGTCTTCAATGAACAACCATGTACTATACACACGGAGACAAGTCTTCAATGAACAACCATGTACTATACACTCGGAGACAAGTCTTCAATGAACAACCATGTATTATACACACGGAGACAAGTCTTCAATGAACAACCATGTACTATACACACGGAGACAAGTTTCAATGAACAACCATGTACTATACACACGGAGACAAGTCTTCAATGAACAACCATGTATTATACACACGGAGACAAGTCTTCAATGAACAACCATGTATTATACACACGGAGACAAGTCTTCAATGAACAACCATGTATTATACACACGGAGACAAGTCTTCAATGAACAACCATGTATTATACACACGGAGACAAGTCTTCAATGAACAACCATGTATTATACACACGGAGACAAGTCTTCAATGAACAACATGTATTATACACACGGAGACAAGTCTTCAATGAACAACCATGTATATACACACAGAGACAAGTCTTCAATGAACAACCATGTATTATACACACGGAGACAAGTCTTCAATGAACAACCATGTACTATACACACGGAGACAAGTCTTCAATGAACAACCATGTACTATACACACGGAGACAAGTCTTCAATGAACAACCATGTACTATACACACGGAGACAAGTCTTCAATGAACAACCATGTATTATACACACGGAGACAAGTCTTCAATGAACAACCATGTACTATACACACGGAGACAAGTCTTCAATGAACAACCATGTACTATACACACGGAGACAAGTCTTCAATGAACAACCATGTATTATACACACGGAGACAAGTCTTCAATGAACAACCATGTACTATACACACGGAGACAAGTCTTCATGAACAACCATGTACTATACACACGGAGACAAGTCTTCAATGAACAACCATGTACTATACACACGGAGACAAGTCTTCAATGAACAACCATGTACTATACACACGGAGACAAGTCTTCAATGAACAACCATGTAACTATACACACGGAGACCAAGTCTTCAATGAACAACCATGTACTATACACACGGAGACAAGTCTTCAATGAACAACCATGTACTATACACACGGAGACAAGTCTTCAATGAACAACCATGTACTATACACACGGAGACAAGTCTTCAATGAACAACCATGTACTATACACACGGAGGACAAGTCTTCAATGAACAACCATGTATTATACACACGGAGACAAGTCTTCAATGACCAACCATGTACCTATACACCACGGAGACAAGTCTTCAATGAACAACCATGTACTATACACAAGGAGACAAGTCTTCAATGAACCACCATGTACTATACACACGGAGACAAGTCTTCAATGAACAACCATGTACTATACACACGGAGACAAAGTCTCAATGAACCACCCATATACTATACACACGGAGACAAGTCTTCAATGACCAACCATGTACTATACACACGGAGACAAGTCTTCAATGAACAACCATGGTACTATACACACGGAGACAAGTCTTCAATGAACAACCATGTACTATACACACGGAGACAAGTCTTCAATGAACAAACATGTACTATACACACGGAGACAAGTCTTCAATGAACAACATGTACTATACAACACGGAGACAAGTCTTCATATGAACAACCATGTACTATACACACGGAGACAAGTCTTCAATGAACAACCATGTACCATACACACGGAGACAAGTCTTCAATGAACAACCATGTACTATACACACGGAGACAGTCTTCAATGAACACCATGTACTACACACGGAGACAAGTCTTCAATGAACAACCCATGTACTATACACACGGAGACAAGTCTTCAATGAACAACCTAGCAGTACTATACACACGGAGACAAGTCTTCAATGAACAACCAGCTACCATGTACTATACACACGGAGACAAGTCTTCAATGAACAACCAGCTACCATGGTACTATACACACTGGAGACAAGTCTTCAATGAACAACCAGCTACCATGTACTATACACACGGAGACAAGTCTTCATGAACAACCAGCTACCATGTTACTATACACACGGAGACAAGTCTTCAATGAACAACCAGCTACCATGTTCTATACACACGGAGACAAGTCTTCAATGAACAACCAGCTACCATTGTACTATACACACGGAGACAAGTCTTCAATGAACAACCAGCTACCATGTACTATACACACGGAGACAAGTCTTCAATGAACAACCAGCTACCATGTACTATACACACGGAGACAAGTCTTCAATGAACAACCAGCCGCTACCATGTACTATACACACGGAGACAAGTCTTCAATGAACAACCAGCTACCTGTACTATACACACGGAGACAAGTCTTCAATGAACAACCAGCTACCATGTACTATACACACGGAGACAAGTCTTCAATGAACAACCAGCTACCATGTACATACACACGGAGACAAGTCTTCAATGAACAACCAGCTACATGTACTATACACACGGAGACAAGTCTTCAATGAACAACCAGCTACCATGTACTATACACACGGAGACAAGTCTTCAATGAACAACCAGCTACCATGTACTATACACACGGAGACAAGTCTTCAATGAACAACCAGCTACCATGTACTATACACACGGAGAACGAACGAACGAACGAAACTTATTTTCGAAGGGTAACAAATTGGGTACGCAGGCCCGTCTTAAGTCTGCAGTGAACAACCAGCTACCATGTACTATACACACGGAGACAAGTCTTCAATGAACAAACAGCTACCATGTACTATAAACACGGAGGGAAGTCTTCAATGAACAACCAGCTACCATGTACTATACACACAGAGACACGTCTTTAATGAACAACCAACTACCATGTACTATACACACGGAGACAAGTCTTTATTGAACAGTGCACACACAATTATTGCAGTAGCCATGTTTGTCTATGTGGTTTTACATGTCCACCACTGATTTCCCCGGCAGATCTCCTCTACAACCTGACAGTACACTTCAGGGGGGATGCAAACATCAGCTGTACAAAATCAAGAACTGCCCGTGTAGATAATACAACACTGGACATCCATTGTGACCTGAACGAGACGGTGGACCATGTGGTTCTGTCGGGGGTGGGCGTACAGGATCTGTGCTCCGTGTACATCAGTGGAGGTTTGTTGCCACATTACACCTTAATTTGTCACATTCCCACATCACACACTTCTTGTGTCATGTTGCCATATCACACACTTCTTGTGCTATGTTACTACATCACACACTTCCTCTGTCATGCTGTCACACCACACACTTCCTCTGTCATGGAACCACACCATACACTTCCTCTGTCATGTGACCACACCACACATTTCCTCTGTCATGTTAAAACATCACACACTTCCCCTGTCATGTTGCCACATCACACGCTTCCCCTGTCATGTTGCCACATAAAACACTTCCCCTGTCATGTTGCCACATAAAACACTTCCCCTGTCATGTTGCCACATAAAACACTTCCCCTGTCATGTTGCCACATCACACACTTCCCCTGTCATGTTGCCAAATCACACACTTCCCCTGTCATGTTGCCACATAAAACACTTCTCCTGTCATGTTGCCACATCACACAATTCCCCTGTCATGTTGCCACATCACACATTTCCTCTGTCATGTTGCCACATCACACACTTCCCTGTCATGTTGCCACATCACACACTTCCCCTGTCATGTTGCCACATAAAATACTTCCCCTGTCATGTTGCCACATCACACACTTCCCCTGTCATGTTGCCACATAAAATACTTCCCCTGTCATGTTGCCACATCACACACTTCCCCTGTCATGTTGCCATATCACACACTTCCCCTGTCATGTTGCCACATAAAATACTTCCCCTGTCATGTTGCCACATCACACACTTCTCCTGACATGTTGCCACATAAAACACTTCCCCTGACATGTTGCCACATAAAACACTTCCCCTGTCATGTTGCCACATAAAATACTTCCCCTGTCATGTTGCCACATAAAATACTTCCCCTGTCATGTTGCTACATCAAACACTTCCCCTGTCATGTTGCCACATCACACATTTCCTCTGTCATGTTGACAAATCACACACTTCCCCTGTCATGTTGCCACATCACACATTTCCCCTGTCATGTTGCCACATCACACATTTCCTCTGTCATGTTGCCACATCACACATTTCCCCTGTCATGTTGCCACATCACACATTTCCTCTGTCATGTTGACAAATCACACACTTCCCCTGTCATGTTGCCACATCACACATTTCCCCTGTCATGTTGCCACATCACACATTTCCTCTGTCATGTTGCCACATCACACATTTCCTCTGTCATATTGACACATCACACATTTCCTCTGTCATGTTGCCACATCACACATTTCCTCTGTCATGTTGCCACATCACACATTTCCTCTGTCATGTTGACAAATCACACACTTCCCCTGTCATGTTGCCACATCACACATTTCCTCTGTCATGTTGCCACATCACACATTTCCTCTGTCATGTTGACACATCACACATTTCCTCTGTCATGTTGCCACATCACACATTTCCTCTGTCATGTTGACACATCACACATTTCCTCTGTCATGTTGCCACATCACACATTTCCTCTGTCATGTTGCCACATCACACACTTCCCCTGTCATGTTGCTGTCACACAAATAAAACCCGGCGTTTAAACAGTTGATTATTATAGAGGCTCTATGATTAAACGGACTGTCTATAAAGCGACAACTATCTTAACTAACAGCAAGTTACAAGGAATGTCAACACTCCCCAGGACGGCTAAAAATACCCGCCGAAGATGTTACGGGCAAGGCAGCGGGGAAAGATGAATCAAAATGCCGCCTTGACACTTCACGAAGTTGGGACCAGATGTTCGTGACACGCCACGTGCTTATGCAGGTGTCATAGACACGGGGAACAACTGTGAGAAAGATCAGATAATTCGTGTAGTACTTTAAGCAAAGGGGAAGAACTGCTGATGTAAATAGATTATCTCCCCTTGAAATCACCTAGAGAGTGCAGATTAAAACGTCAAGAGAGTATGGTTTGACGGCAGTGTAAACTCGACTTGTTGACTTGGGAAGTCGTGATTGGAGACTGCAGTTGTGACTGGGGAATAATGTCTACTATGTACCAAAATTAAAGGAGTTTAATGTTGCACGTGCCTATCATGGCGGATTGTAGATATGATTTGGAAACAACTGTGGTGTGCCTTAAGGTAGTTATATTGTGTAATTAGTCCTAATTAATTTAGGCAGTAGCATGGTTGAAAATAGCGATAATAGTGAAGTGTTAATTTGCTATGCTAGTTGAAGATAGAGTAGTGAAGTATTGATAAGGTTTACTAGGAGAATTGAGTAGTGGGGAATAATTGGGCTATTCCAGTGAGTGTCCCTGGTGAGCTGGGCTCTGCCTTCTGTTTGTTGTTGTTTTTTTTCCTTCTTTTCTTGTCTTGGCCTCATGAAAACCAATGGGTTAAGTCATCTGTCTCTGTCAGAGTAGGGTCAATGTATTTTTCTGAAGCAGGGCCGATGGCCCACGATCAGCCAATAGAGATCAGTGACGGTTAGGCTATCACCGTTTGTGTTATGTATTTACAGGTTCCTTCTGGTCGGGATGCAGAAACACAGAACTAGTGAAAAGAAAACTGATCCCGAATAAATTGTGGCGCAGGAAGATTGGCCAGCAATTTTCTCAGTGAGTCGGTGCGGGAAGAAGTTAAGAAACTGTGCTCAGTTTAGGTCATACCATTCTTTAAAAAGTCCAGTAGTGATGGATGTTCAGTCCACTTATCACTAGATCAGTAGGGACTGATGGTCACATTGGATGAAACAAAACATTTGAGTATGGTGGTTACACGTATCAAGGAAATCACAACACTAAGACAATAGGTAGAAAATATAGACATATCTTGGAGTATAAATACCCTGACTGTTTAAGAAGAAAACTAGAGAACAGTTCACAAGAAGAACTTACGACATGTGTTTTAGACAGTGTTCCATTTTTTTTCACTGCGCAGGAACAATGATATTTTAGTGTTCTATAAACTATTAGGAATAGTTGGTTTGTTAGGGACAAAAACAGTATCGTTCCCAGATTGTAGAGATAAATGAGAATCAGATTTCATGATCACCAGAGCTCCGGGAGGAGGACATGTCAGAAGGGAAAGACTCTCAATCGGGTGAGGTTTATTGTGTTGACTCGTGTGACGTCATACAGTCCCTGTCATGATGAATGAACTCTGATCCTGGAATTTGAAATCTGAACTCTACAGTTACATTAGAATACACAACACATTGTCTTTGCATTCACGCCTTATTTACATTACACATTTTCTTTTAATAAATTGATCTTTATTAATTGTTAGAAGAATGAGTTGTGGAATATGTTGCGTTGAGGAAAGAATGAGAGGGGCATAGTACGACAGTGAGAGAGAGAGAGAGAGGAAAAAGAATCCACGGGCTGAGGGAGTGTGTTGGACGGAAGCTGGTGGATTCTCCAGGTTATATAAAAAGGGGTAAAATATAATGTGGGTGTTGACTCCTGTCACTCCAAGGACGACACTTTAAATTAAGACACGACATTATTGGGGGGCTCGTAAACGGGATCTTTGGACAGCGGGATCTCTCGTACACGTGATCCTTGGACAGCGAGATCTCCTGCAAGAGTGATCCTTTGACAGTGGGATCTTCTGACAACGGGTCTTTTGACACGGGATCCTTAGTTATAAGACGGTGATATCATATTGGAGAATCCAGCTAGAGTGAATGTGGATAGGGGTTAGGACCAATATCTTACCTGTTCACACTTCACACGTCTGCATAGGTCTGTGGTCCTGAATCTACTCTTGTCACTGAGTGATTGTGTTGTGGTGTGCTGGGTGTGGTGAATATATAGATTTATAATACTTGTTCATATATCTATATATTATTTGCAGTTATCTTGTACTCAACCTGCTAGTTTACCTTTCTAGAAAATGACCACCCCTAAATTAACCACTGTAGAACTAAGGGAAAAGGGGGAAAGAATGGGTTTGTCTGGTTCAGCTTTAACGGATTACATACAGGAAATTGAGAGAGAGTATCGTCAAGCAGAAAGAGATGATCGGAAGGCCGAATTGGAATTGAGGAAGATGGAGTTAGAAACTAAGAGGATAGAAGCTGAGCAAGCCACTAGAAGGATAGAACTTGAAGCTGAGCAGGCAGTCAAGAAACTGGAAGTGGAGGAAGCTGCTAGGAAACGGGAAGCAGAGCAGGAGGCTCAGAAAAGGGAGCACGAGTACAGGATGAGGGAACTTGAGTTAAAAAGACAATCTAATGGGGAAACTGAGGGTGCAGTTGGAGGTTCCTCAGTTCCAGGCTCAACTTCAGCAGGTGGACATAGTTACCATGCTATGAAGTTTCCTCTAGCAGTCTACGAGGAGGACAAAGAGAATATTGACCAGTACCTCCAACGCTTCGAGGCCATGGCTGTTGCTATGGGTCTGGACCGTGACAAATGGTGTCTCAAGCTATCCCAGGGATTACGTGGGACAGGCTACGAGGTTTATTCTCGCCTGCCACCAGGACATGAGAACAATTATGACGAATTGAAGACGGCTCTGGTGAAACGACTCGAGGTTACGTCACATATCTACCGGAAAAAATTTCGAGTAGCGAAACGAGAACCGGGGGAGTTGTTTGCCGCCTACGGTTTGCGTCTAAAGTCCTATCTTCATAAGTGGATGGATTTGGCTGGGTTCGCACATGACTATGAGAGTCTGGAAGAACGCATGGTGGTCGACCAGCTGAAGAAGCAAATGTCAAACCTCTCAGGACATTCCTGGGAGAACAAGGAGCGGAACGTATTGACCTCGTGACAAAATTAGCAGAACGGTTCGTCGAAGTACATGGTGAGGCAGGGAAAACCTTTCCATTAACACCAAAAGTCAGGAGAAACATGACAAGAAGAAAGCGAAAAGTTCAGGAAGAAAAAAGGGGGAACCTTATGTGCTAAAATCAGAGGATAGTTCAGAGAAGAAGAAGGAGGGAAGCAAGAGCACTTCAAGCTCTACACCAAAACGACAGTGGTCGGAGAAGTGGTGTTCAATTTGTAAGTCACCCACTCACAATACAGGGACTGCAAATCGAAGGCTAAAAGCCCTCACTTCGCAGCATGTCAAGTGACTTCCAAGGAGGTTGTCACGAAAAATGCCAGGGTCAACAAGGAAGCTCGCCACCAGGAGAGCTCGCTCAAGTCCGGCACTGGAAAATCCAGGACAGGGAAATGGTGCAACCAATGCAAGTCAAACACGCACAATGCTATTGACTGCAAGGGAAAGTCAGGAGACACTAAATTCGTCGGGTGCCCCGGGAAACCTAAGCTGGAGCCCACTGAACAGGTCGAGGCCGAGAAAGAGACTTCAGACCAGGAAAAACCACCTGTTGTGGAATTGGTAGAGGTTAACGGTCGTCAAGTGGAGTGTTTGTAAGACACAGGACTGGACGGGGAGGCCGTGATTTCTGCAGATCTTGTACATCCAGAACAGTTCACAGGTGAGACCACGGAGATACAGCCTGCACAGAAGAGTGCTGTAGCCATGAAGTTGCCCATTGCCAATGTGGAGATTCGGTCAAGGTATGTCACCGGCACAATCAAGGCCGCTGTATTGACCGATCCCATTTCCCAGTAATCCTTGGTTGCCGGTATGTCTTTCTGGGAATGCCCAGGGAGCCAATCCATATGGGAGCAATACAGACTCGCTCTCAGACGAGAACGGAAGAAGCAGAAGCAATTGTGACTAACCCATGGCCGGGGGAGCTACGAACTGCCCAGAGTGAGGATGATACTTTACGTCCTTGCTACAAAAGCTGCAGAAAAGTGCTGATCCACCAGGACGGGGTCAGTACTACATGAAGAACAGGATACTCTACAGGAGAGCAGGAAGGGAGACAACCTATACGGTCAGTTGGTCGTTCCGAAAGCTCACCGGTCCCAGATTCTTCATATGGGGCATACCATCTCCGTTAGTGGACACATGGGTATTGCCGCCACCATGCAGCGGATTTCCTGCCACTTCTATTGGCCGGGAATGACAGAGGATGTGCGTCGGTATGTGAAGTCATGCCCTGAGAACCAGAGGGTGGCAGCGAAACACTGGACAGCACCGGTGGTCTTGGGTGAGATGCCCATCATGAACTCTCCATTCGAGAGGGTAGCCATCGATATCGTGGGTCCACTTCCCAGGACTAGGAAGAGGAACATGTATATACTAACAATGGTGGATTGCTGTACAATGTGGGGTGAGGCTATACCGTTGACCACGATTGACTCGAAACGAGTGGCGGACGCATTGATGGAGGCCTTTACCAGATTAGGCTTCCCTGATCAAATTCTGACGGACAATGGGTCCCAGTTTTGTGGAAAACTCATGGAGGAGGTATTTAGAGTGTTTCACTCTAACCACATACATACCAGCCCTTACCACCCTCAAGCCAATGGACAAGTAGAGCGTTTCAACGGCACGTTGATGACAATGCTCAGGAAACTGGCACAGGAAAAACCTGATAGGTGGGATGAATATATCCCAGCAGCACTCTTTGCCTATCGGGAAGTTCCTCATGGCTCAACAGGACTACCACCCGCTACGTTGCTGTTTGGTCGTCCAATCAAAGGACCGTTGGAAGCCATGTTGAGGAGTTGGACTGAAGAGGGGACGTCAGAAGAAGTGATCTCCTCCTATAAATACGTGGAGGAACTAAAAGAAAAACTCCACAAGGATGGACTCTGGCAAATCAAAATTTGAAAAAGACCAGAAAAAAACATGCGGCTTACTACAACCGTAGGTCTAAAGACAGATCTCTGGAAGTGGGAGACAAGGTCTTGTTGCTACTCCCTACGGGAAACAACAAACTGGAGATAGGTTGGCAAGGACCATTTCCAGTGGAAAGGGTGATATCCAGAACCAACTATCAAATTCGGATCCGGGGAAAGTCGAAGATTTTCCATATCAATCTCTTGCGGAAATACGAAGAGAGACCCGGAGAAAAAGCAGCTCACCTCATGGCAATGGCAGTTGCAGTGGAGACTGAAGTGGGAACCAGCGAAGGCAGGGAATATCCCCTGGTACACCAGGAAACCTACAAGGATGTGTAGGTGAACCCTGATCTGACCTCCCAGGAGAGGGAAAGGATAACCCAGGTTCTCAAGTCTCATAAGGAGATACTGACTGATAAACCAGGACGAACGAGGTTGGTTGTGTTCGAGATGACTTTGACCACACAGGAACCTATTCGCCAAAAGGTTTACCCAGTGCCCTTCTCTAAAGAAAAGGCCCTGGAGGAGGAAATACAAAAACTGCTGGAGGATGACGTGATTGCACCATCCACATCCCCATACAATGCGGGGGTAGTTTTGTTACGGAAACCAAGTGGAGAACACCGGTTGTGTATAGATTACCGACTTCTGAAGTCATACACAATTTCAGGTGGAACCTCTGCCGAATCCAACGCAGTTATTCGCTAGGCTCCATAAGGCTCGGTACTTTTCAAAGGTGGATCTGAGTCGGGGGTATTATCAGATACCAGGCAAACCGGAGATTCGACCACTGTTGGCCTTTAGTACACCCAGTGGACACTACGAATTCAAGGTCATGCCCTTTGGACTCAGCAATGCACCTAGTGTGTTTACCCGCATGATGAGGACTTTACTAGATCCTTTACAGGATCTGGCCATCATCTCGTTCATGGATGATATTCTGATTTCCAGTGACAGCTTGGATGACCACTTGCAATCCTTGGACAGAGTGTTTAATAGACTCAAGGAGACAGGGCTTACCGCTCGTCCAACCAAGTGCATGATTGGCTACCAGACTCTGGAATTTCTGGGTCACACCATCACTCCAGGACACATTGTCCCAGAGGAAAAGAACCTGGAGAAATTCAGAAATGCACCAAGGCCAAAACGAAGAAGGATGTGCGATCTTTTCTCTCGTTGTGTGGGTTCTACCACAAATTTATCCCACATTTCACTGAACTGGGAGCTCCATTGACGGAAACCTTGAAAAAGGATTCCCGGACCAAATCATCTGGACACCAGAATGTGAGACGGCCTATAGTCAGTTAAAGGAGGCCTTGGTCAGCAGGCCGGTATTGCAGCTCCCTGACCTCTCCAAACCATTTGTGTTGAGAACTGATGCGAGTGGGATTGGAATTGGGGCAGCCCTGTTACAGGAAGGGAAAGACGATGCTTCGGTTTTGAAACCTGTGGCATACGCAAGCAAGAAACTACTCCAGGCTGAGAGGAATTATTCGACCGTCGAGAGAGAGTGCTTGTCTCTCGTATGGGCCGTGCAAAAATTCCAGCCCTATTTGTATGGAGTTAAGTTTCGGGTCCAGTCGGATCATCAGCCCCTGATGTTCCTGGCTACTTCTCAGAAGCTCAACGCCCGTTTGATGCGGTGGTCGTTGTTACTTAAACCCTATAATTTCACAGTGGAGTACATTCCTGGGAAGGAAAATGTTGGAGCGGACTTCTTGTCAAGACACCCAGCTCCTGAGGAAGAGGAATGAATCATCTAGTTTACACTCACGGTGGAGAAGAGTGAGATGGACTACTCTCTTAAGAGGGGGCCTATGTCACAATAATGAAACCCGGCGTTTAAACAGTTGATTATTATAGAGGCTCTCTGATTAAACGGACTGTCTATAAAGCGACAACTATCTTAACTAACAGCAAGTTACAAGGAATGTCAACACTCCCAGGACGGCTAAAAATACCCGCCGAAGATGTTACGGGCAAGGCAGCGGGGAAAGATGAATCAAATGCCGCCTTGACACTTCACGAAGTTGGGACCAGATGTTCGTGACACGCCACGTGGTTATGCAGGTGTCATAGACACGGGGAACAACTGTGAGAAAGATCTGATAATTCGTGTAGTACTTTAAGCAAAGGGGGAAGAACTGCTGATGAAAAGATATTATCTCCCCTTGAAATCACCTAGAGAGTGGAGATTAAAACGTCAAGAGAGTATGGTTTGACGGCAGTGTAAACTCGACTTGTTGACTTGTGAAGTCGTGATTGGAGACTGCAGTTGTGACTGGGGAATAATGTCTACTATGTGCCAAAATTAAAGGAGTTTAATGTTGCACGTGCCTATCATGGCGGATTGTAGATATGATTTGGAAATAACTGTGGTGTGGCTTAAGGTAGTTATATTGTGTAATTAGTCCTAATTAATTTAGGCAGTAGCATGGTTGAAAATAGCGATAATAGTGAAGTGTTAATTTGCTATGCTAGTGGAAGATAGAGTAGTGAAGTATTGATAAGTTTTACTAGGAGAATTGAGTAGTGGGGAATAATTGGGCTATTCCAGTGAGTGTCCCTGGTGGGCGGGGCTTTGCCTTCTGTTTGTTGTTGTTTTTATTTTTCTTCTTTTCTTGTCTTGGCCTGATGAAAACCAATGGGTTAAGTCATCTGTCTCTGTCAGAGTAGGGTCAATGTATTTTTCTGAAGCAGGGCCGATGGCCCACGATCAGCCATAGAGATCAGTGACGGTTAGGCTATCACCGTTTGTATTATGTATTTACAGGTTCCTTCTGGTCGGGATGCAGAAACACAGAACTAGGGAAAAGAAAAACTGATCCCGAATAAATTGTGGCGCAGGAAGATTGGCCAGCAATTTTCTCAGTGAGTCGGTGCGGGAAGAAGTTAAGAAACTGTGCTCAGTGGAGCGGAATGGTATAAGTATCCCAACGGATAAATACCGAGGGAGTTGTTTAGGTCATACCATTCTTTAAAAAGTCCAGTAGTGATGGATGTTCAGTCCACTTATCACTAGATCAGTAGGGACTGATGGTCACATTGGATGAAACAAAACATTTGAGTATGGTGGTTACACGTATCAAGGAAATCACAACACTAAGACAATAGGTAGAAAATATAGACATATCTTGAAGTATAAATACCCTGACTGTTTAAGAAGAAAACTAGAGAACAGTTCACAAGAAGAACTTACGACATGTGTATTAGACAGTGTTCCATTTTTTTCACTGCGCAGGAACAATGATATTTCAGTGTTCTATAAACTATTAGGAATAGTTGGTTTGTTAGGGACAAAAACAGTATCGTTCCCAGATTGTGGAGATGAATGAGAATCAGATTTCATGATCACCAGAGCTCCGGGAGGAGGACATGTCAGAAGGGAAAGACTCTCAATCGAGTGAGGTCTATTGTGTTGACTCGTGTGACGTCATACAGTCCCTGTCATGATGAATGAACTCTGATCCTGGAATTTGAAATCTGAACTCTACAGTTACATTAGAATACACAACACATTGTCTTTGCATTCACGCCTTACGTACATTACACATTTTCTTTTAATAAATTGATCTTTATTAATTGTTAGAAGAATGAGTTGTGGAATATGTTGCGTTGGGGAAAGAAGGAGAGGGGCATAGTACGACAGTTAGAGAGAGAGAGAGGAAAACGAATCCACGGGCTGAGGGAGTGTGTTGGACGGAAGCTGGTGGATTCTCCAGGTTATATTAAAAGAGGGTAAAATATAATGTGGGTGTTGACTCCTGTCACTCCAAGGACGACACTTTACAATTAAGACACGACAGTTGCCACATCACACGCTTCCCCTTTCATGTTGCCACATCACACATTTCCTCTGTCATGTTGCCACATCACACACTTCCCCTGTCATGTTGCCACATCAAACACTTCCCCTGTCATGTTGTCACATCACACATTTCCTCTGTCATGTTGCCACATCACACACTTCCCCTGTCATGTTGCCACATAAAACACTTCCCCTGTCATGTTGCCACATAAAACACTTTCCCTGTCTTGTTGCCACATAAAACACTTCCCCTGTCATGTTGCCATATCACACACTTCCCCTGTCATGTTGCCACTTCAAACACTTCCCCTGTCATGTTGCCACATCAAACACTTTCCCTGTCATGTTGCCACATCACACACTTCCACTGTCATGTTGCCACATCAAACACTTCCCCTGTCCTGTTGCCACATCACACACTTCCCCTGTCATGTTGCCACATTACACACTTCCCCTGTCATGTTGCCACATCACACACTTCCCCTGTCATGTTGCCACATCACACACTTCCCCTGTCATGTTGCCACATCAAACACTTCCCCTGTCATGTTGCCACATCAAACACTTCCCCTGTCATGTTGCCACATCAAACACTTCCCCTGTCATGTTGCCACATCAAACACTTCCCCTGTCATGTTGCCACATCACACACTTCCCATGCCATGTTGCCACATCACACACTTCCCCTGTCATGTTGCCACATCACACACTTCCCCTGTCATGTTGCCACATCACACACTCACCCTTTCATGTTGCACATCAAACACTTCCCCTTTCATGTTGTCACATCAATCGCTTCCCCTGTCATGTTGCCACATCACACACTTCTCTTGTCATGTTGACACATCACACACTTCCCTTGTCATGTTGTCACATCACACACTACCACAGTTATGTTGTCACATCACACACTTCTTTGTCATGTTGCTGCGGCAAACAATAAGTATTAATTTGTTGTATGTCCTTTACATCACGTCTCAGTCAACCCGAGGGGTGTTGGTGATTTACTATGAAACTTGTACTTTGTGTATTGTACCATTAGTTTCTAAACTACCGACGCTGATACGATCGAAATCAAAGCAAAGACTCTCTAATTCCAAATGTATTGCGGCTAATTCCGAACCCCCGACTCGATATGTTGGGGAGTTGAGAAACGCCTTTACTGCCCCTTTGCCCCATTGCGTGCACATACTGTCTGTGTCACCAATAATAATGTGGAGTCATTGGGAAACAGGATCACTGAACCCTACACTTATAACATAAATAACACGTACATTCACATGTACACATGTCACAATAATAATGTGAGGTTATTGTAAAACCTAGTCCCTTACCACTAAAGCACATCTACATATATCATAGATAGCAGATACATTCACATGTACACATAATACAGGTAACATATACATTCACATATACACAACACACGCAACACACGCACCCCCATGTACATATAGCACAGATAGCACTCACACACACACACACACACACACACACACACACACACACACACATGTAAAACAAATATAACATACATTCACAGATACACATAACACAAAACATTACCACTGTTTATATTGAATTCCTTTGTTCTTTGTTCCAGGTCGTAATGTGGCATTGAAAAAAAACGCAACACAGTCATCAGTCTACAGAGAGATGAGCAAAGATACAAACTATGTGTACATATCGTACGATGCCCCGAAGGCTGTCGATGGAAACCGGGATGGTCGGTTTTATAATAACACTTGTACGCACACAGAGACAGGTCTACCTGACCCCAACCTGAATGTGACCTTCTCTAGGCTGCACTATATCACCAGATACGTCTTGTACAACAGAGAACGTAAGTGACATGGTGTTATACATTGTGATATACATTGTGCTATACATGGTGCTATACATTGTGCTATACATGGTGCTATACATGGTGGTATACATGGTTCTATACATGGTGGTATACATGGTGTTATACATGGTGCTATACATGGTTCTATACATGGTGCTATACATGGTGGTATACATGGTGATATACATGGTTCTATACATGGTGATATACATGGTGGTATACATCGTGATATACATGGTTCTATACATGGTGCTATACATGGTTCTATACATGGTGGCATACATGGTGTTATACATGGTGCTATACATGGTTCTATACATGGTGCTATACATGGTGTTATACATGGTGCTATACATGGTGCTATACATGGTGTTATACATGGTGCTATACATGGTACTATACATGGTGCTATACATGGTTCTATACATGGTGATATACATGGTGCTATACATGGTTCTATACATGGTGTTATACATGGTTCTATACATGGTGGTACCAATCAATCATGTGCCATGCCGGAAAGCGTGGGCGGTCATGATTCGCCATTTCACTCGATCACCAGAGTCGTGGATCAGCTCAGTGTTCCTGTCTCGTCCATGCCATGTGGCCAAGCCATCCAGGTATTTTCCTCTCGGTCTTCCTCTTGGTCTGTTCCCCTCGATCTTGCCAGCTGTCACCAAGTTCTCCAGTCCATTTCCTCTCATAACATGTCCAAAAAATTTTGACTGTCTACGTCTAATTTCTCTAATCAATTTACGATGTTCATTTGTCTCCTGTAGTACTTGGTCATTGGTTTTTCTGTCTGTCCATGGTATTCTTTGCATTTTCCTCAGAAACCACATTTCTGCAGCCATCAGATGTTTTTCAGCTTGACTGCACATTGTCCAAGTTTTACATCCATACAAAAGAACAGGCTCTTTGTATCCCCTCAACACTCTTTTTCTCGTTTCAATTAACATCATTTTATTGGTCAGAATGTTTTTCACCTTGCTAAAGGCTACTTTCGCGATGGCGATTCTTGTTCTAATCTCTTCAAGGCATCTGCCATCAGATGTTATGACTGTTCCGAGATAATTGAACCGATTCACTTGTTGAAGAAAATTCCCATTTACTTGTATATTACATTGTGGTACTTCGTTCTTCCTAGTGACGACCATAACCTGTGTCTTCCTACAATTTAATTCCAACCCCAGCTGCTCACTGTGTATAATCACAGCGTCTACTAATAGTTGCAGATCCTGTGCATTGTCTGCAATCAATACTGTATCATCTGCATATCTAATGTTATTTATGTTTGTTATGTTGTTTTATGTTATTAAGTTATGAGTGAGCGGGAGAGTGAATGATTGAGCGTGGAGAGTGAATGATTGAGCGTGAGAGTGAATGAGTGAGAGTGAATGAGTGAGCGGGAGAGTGAATGAGTGAGCGGAGTAGTAGAAATGAGTGAGTGAGAAGTGAGCGTGAGGGTGAATGAGTGAGCGGGAGAGTGCAATGAGTGGAGCGTGAGAGGTGAATGAGTGAGCGGGAGAGTGGAATGAGTTAGAGTGGGTGTGTGAGTGAATGGAGTGAGAGTGAATGAGTGAGCGTGAGAGTGAATGAGTGAGCGTGAGAGTGAATGAGTGAGCGGGAGAGTGAATGAGTGAGCGGGAGAGTGAATGAGTGAGCGGGAGATGAATGAGTGAGCGGGAGAGTGAATGAGTGAGCGGGAGAGTGAATGAGTGAGCGGTGAGAGTGAAGGAGTGAGCGTGAATTGAATGAGTGAGCGTGAGAGTGAAATGAGTGAGCGTGAGAGTGAATGTGAGACGGAATGAGTGAGCGTGAGAGTGAATGAGTGAGAGTGAATGAGTGAGTGTGAGAGTGAATGAGTGAGAGTGAATGAGTGAGCGTGAGAGTGAATCAGTGAGCGTGAGAGTGAATGATTGAGCGTGAGAGTGAATGAGTGAGCGTGAGAGTAAATGAGTGAGCGTGAGAGAGTGAATGAGTGAGAGGCAGAGTGAATGAGTGAGCGGGACAGTGAATGAGTGAGCGGGACAGTGAATGAGTGAGCGTGAGTAGTGAATGAGTGAGAGTGGAATGAGTGAGCGGGAGAGTGAACGGGAGAGTGATGAGTGAACCGGAGAGTGAATGAGTGAGCAGGAGAGTGAATGAGTGAGCGTGAGAGACAGAATGAGTGAGCGTGAGAGTGAATGAGTGAGCGTGAGAGTGAATGAGTGAGCGGGAGAGTGAATGAGTGAGCGGGAGAGTGAATGAGTGAGCGGAAGAGTGAATGAGTGAGCGGGAGAGTGAATGAGTGAGCGTGAGGGTGAATGAGTGAGCGGGAGAGTGAATGAGTGAGCGGAGAGACAGAATGAGTGAGAGTGAATGAGTGAGAGTGAATGAGTGAGCGGGAGAGTGAATGAGTGAGAGCGTGTGTGTGTGTGAGTGAATGAGTGAGAGTGAATTAGTGAGAGTGAGAGTGAATGAGAGAGAAAGAGAGAGAGAGAGTGTGTGTGTGTGTGTGTGAGCGTACGCATGCGTGTGAGTCTGTGTATATGAAAGAATACAGAGAGAGAGAGAGAGAGAGAGAGAGAGAGAGAGAGAGAGAGAGAGAGAGAGAGAGAGCTGAGCAGATGCATGTCATGTAACACGCATGTTATGTAACACGCGAATCCATATGTTTGTGTATTCTCATCTGTCATATTATCAGTTAAATACCATTTGATTTTATCATGTATAATCTAAACTTATGTTCATTACTGTAGTTTGAGTGAGAGAGTGAGTGAGTGTGAATTAGAGACAGAATGAGTGAGCGTGAGAGTGAATGAGTGAGAGTGAATGAGTGAGCGTAAGAGTGAATGAGTGAGCGTGAGAGTGAATGAGTGAGCGGGAGAGTGAATGATTGAGCGTGAGAGTGAATGAGTGAGCGGGAGAGTGAATGAGTGAGAGTGAATGAGTGAGCGGGAGAGTGAATGAGTGAGCGTGAGAGTGAATGAGTGAGCGTGAGGGTGAATGAGTGAGCGGGAGAGTGAATGAGTGAGCGTGAGAGCGAATGAGTGAGCGGGAGAGTGAATGAGTGAGAGTGTGTGTGTGAGTGAATGAGTGAGAGTGAATGAGTGAGCGTGAGAGTGAATGAGTGAGCGGGAGAGTGAATGAGTGAGCGGGAGAGTGAACGAGTGAGCGGGAGAGTGAACGAGTCAGCGGGAGAGTGAATGAGTGAGCGGGAGAGTGAATGAGTGAGCGGGAGAGTGAATGAGTGAGCGGGAGAGTGAATGAGTGAGCGGGAGAGTGAATGAGTGAGCGTGAGAGTGAATGAGTGAGCGTGAGAGTGAATGTGAGAGTGAATGAGTGAGCGTGAGAGTGAATTAGTGAGAGTGAATTAGTGAATGTGAGAGTGAATGAGTGAGCGTGAGAGTGAATGAGTGAGCGTCATAGTGAATGATTGAGCGTGAGAGTGAATGAGTGAGCGTGAGAGTAAATGAGTGAGCGTGAGAGTGAATGAGTGAGCGGCAGAGTGAATGAGTGAGCGGGAAAGTGAATGAGTGAGCGTGAGAGTGAATGAGTGAGAGTGAATGAGTGAGAGTGAACGAGTGAGCGGGAGAGTGAACGGGAGAGTGAATGAGTGAACGGGAAAGTGAATGAGTGAGCGGGAGAGTGAATGAATGAGCGTGAGAGACAGAATGAGTGAGCGTGAGAGTGTATGAGTGAGCGTGAGAGTGAATGAGTGAGCGGGAGAGTGAATGAGTGAGCGGGAGAGTGAATGAATGAGCGGGAGAGTGAATGAGTGAGCGGGAGAGTGAATGAGAGAGCGTGAGAGACAGAATGAGTGAGCGTGAGAGTGAATGAGGGAGCGTGAGAGTGAATGAGTGAGCGGGAGAGTGAATGAGTGAGCGGGAGAGTGAATGAGTGAGAGTGTGTGAGTGAATGAGTGAGAGGGTGAGAGTGAATGAGAGAGAGAGAGTGTGTGTGGTGTGTGTGTGTGTGTGTGTGGGACGCGCTGGCATCACTACTTTTACGTCACATACTTTTTATGTACATATTTTTTCTCCATGTTTAGCCTTGTTTATGTTTACAACATTCATTTCACAATGTTTATTTTCTTCCTATGTAAATGTATAATGCTCTTGATGAACGAAAGACGAGTGATTGGAAGGGCCGAATGTAAGACGGGCCTGCGCGCCCAATTTGTGACCCTAATAAAGTTGATTTGATTTGATTTGATTTGATGTATCGTCCACAAAGATGATTCCTTCCATATCTTTTAGATTCCTGAAAATATTTTCACTTTACAGCGAAAAAAGATTGGAGACATTACACATCCATGTCTAACACCTCTCTTAATAGGTTGGTATTGTCCTACTTCATTATCAATTCTTATGGCAGCTTGTTGTTTCCAATATATGTTTTTTATAAGTCTAATGTCTTTCCCATCAATTTGTAGATCTGCAAGCATATCCACAATGTTGACATGTCTTACTCTATCAAAAGCCTTTGTGTAGTCAATAAAGCAAAGATGTATATCCTTGTTTACTTCTAAAGCACGTTCAATAACTGTTCGCAGCATATACACAGCATTTACTGTACCCTTTCCTTCTACAAAACCACATTGTTCTTCCCCTATTTCAGGTTGTATTTTCTTCCTCACTCTTTGCATGATAATTCGTAACAAAATCTTTGTGATGTGACTCATTATACTAATTGTTCTATGTTGATCACATTCTAAGGTTCCTGATTTCTTTGGGATTGCAATAAATACAGAATTACATAATTCAGAAGGTATATCTCCAGTATCATATAATGTGTTCAGCAGTCTAGTGACTTGCTCTAGTCCTAATTCTTCTAAAGCTTTAATCATTTCTGTTGTGATGTTATCTGCACCGGGGGCCTTGCCAGCTTTCATATGCTTAAGAACATTTTGAACCTCCATCTTTAAAATTGCTGGTCCTTCATTATTAAATCTAATAGCATACTGTTCGTCTCTGTTATCATTATACAGGTCTTTCACATAATCTGTCCATACATGTAGAATCTGGTCTTTTTCTATTATGATTTTGCCATCTTTAGTTTTTAGACAGCCTGTTGATGTACTTGTTCTTTTATTAGTAAGTTCCTGAATCCTTTTGTGCACTAATTTGGTATTTTGACTGTTGTGTTGTTTTTCAATTTCTAAGCACTTTTCCTCAAGCCATGATTCTTTTGCCTTCCTACATAATATTCTGACTTGTCTGTGAATTTCTTCATATTTGGCAGGATTATTTTTGTTGAGTCTTCTTGTTTCCATTAAGTGTAAAATTTCCTCAGTCATCCATTTCTTACGACCCACCTTCTTTAATTTTGGAATAGTTGTTTCTGCAGCCATATTGATTGAATTCTTTAGCATTTCCCATTGATCATCCCCATCCTGGAATAGGATCTCTAGATCAGACAATATTTCAAATCTGTTCTGTACTTCTATGTTGAATTTGTTTTGTATTTCCTTGTCATTACTCAATGTACACAAATCATATTTAGTGTTCCCTGTTGTATACTTGACTTTCTTCAACTTTTTCCTCAATGTTCCTGTGAGTAATCTGTGGTCAATATAACAATCAGCACTGGGAACTGTTTTTGCTACTGTTAGGGCGTTTCTAAATCTTCTGCTAATGAGAATATAGTCAATCTGGTTTCTAATCCTGCTATCAGGACACCTCCAGGTCCATAATCTTCTAGGGTGTTGCTTGAACCAGGTGTTTCCTACAATCATTTCCTGTTCTTTTGCCCACTCTACTAGTCTGTATCCTCTTTCATTTCTCTCTCCTAAACCATAGTTTCCTACTGTGTATCTATCCCCTTGATTTCCTACTTTTGCATTGAAGTCCCCTATTATAATGTTTATTTCTGAATTTTTACATTTCTTTAAGGCAGACTCTATGTCATTATAAAATTCCTCTACACTATCTTCACTGGACTCTCCTGTTGGGGCATATACCTGAATAACATTTATGTTAAAAGGTCTGCCACTCAATTTAACTAGTAATACTCTGTCCGACACGACCCAATATCCCTGAACAGACGTTGATGTTTTCCGGTCCAAAATTATTGCCACTCCCCTATGTCGATCCTCACCTCCAGAATAAATAATCTTAAAATCTTTATGTATCTTGATGCCTGCTCCTGTCCATCTCGTTTCGCACATACCTAATATATTAATTTTTTCACTTTGAATTTCGTGTGTTATGTTCTCTAATTTTCCGTCGTTGTTTAACGTCCTAACGTTCCATGTTCCTAATTTTAATGGTATGGTGGTATAAATGGTACTATACATGGTTCTATACATGGTGGTATACATGGTACTATACATGGTGGTATACATGGTACTATACATGGTTCTATACATGGTGGTATACATGGTTCTATACATGGTTCTATACATGGTACTATACATGGTTCTATACATGGTGGTATACATGGTACTATACATGGTTCTATACATGGTGGTGTACATGGTACTATACATGGTTCTATACATGGTGGTATACATGGTAATATACATGGTTCTATACATGGTGGTATACATGGTGGTATACATGGTTCTATACATGGTGGTATACATGGTGGTATACATGGTTCTATACATGGTGGTATACATGGTGGTATACATGGTTCTATACATGGTGGTATACATGGTGGTATACATGGTTCTATACATGGTACTATACATGGTGGTATACATGGTGGTATACATGGTGTTATACATGGTACTATACATGGTTCTATACATGGTACTATACATGATGGTATACATGGTTCTATACATTGTACTATACATTGTACTATACATGGTGGTATACATGATGGTATACATGGTTCTATACATGGTACTATACATGGTGCTATACATGGTGGTATACATGATGGTATACATGGTTCTATACATGGTGGTATACATGGTGTTATACATGGTACTATACATGGTTCTATACATGGTACTATACATGGTGGTATACATGGTTCTATACATGGTACTATACATGGTACTATACATGGTACTATACATGGTGGTATACATGGTTCTATACATGGTTCTATACATGGTACTATACATGGTGGTATACATGGTGGTATACATGGTACTATACATGGTACTATACATGGTACTATAAATGGTGGTATACATGGTACTATACATGGTTCTATACATGGTGGTATACATGGTACTATACATGGTTCTATATATGATACTATACATGGTTCTATACATGGTGGTATACATGGTACTATACATGGTTCTATACGTGGTACTATACATGGTTCTATACATGGTGGTATACATGGTACTATACATGGGTCTATACATGGTGGTATACATGGTACTATACATGGTTCTATACATGGTACTATACATGGTGGTATACATGGTGGTATTCATGGTGGTATACATGGTACTATACATGGTTCTATACATGGTACTATACATGGTACTATACATGGTACTATACATGGTACTATACATGGTACTATACATGGTTCTATACATGGTACTATACATGGTACTATACATGGTGGTATACATGGTACTATACATGGTGGTATACATGGTACTGTACATGGTTCTATACATGGTTCTATACATGGTACTATACATGGTGTTATACATGGTACTATACATGGTTCTATACATGGTACTATACATGGTACTATACATGGTACTATACATGGTTCTATACATCTTGTTATACATGGTACTATACATGGTACTATACATGGTACTATACATGGTGTTATACATGGTACTATACATGGTACTATACATGGTTCTATACATGGTACTATACATGGTTCTATACATGGTACTATAAAAGGTTCTATACATGGTACTATACATGGTTCTATACATGGTGTTATACATGGTACTATACATGGTACTATACATGGTACTATACATGGTGTTATACATGGTACTATACATGGTACTATACATGGTGTTATACATGGTGTTATACATGGTTCTATACATGGTACTATACATGGTTCTATACATGGTTCTATACATGGTACTATACATGGTTCTATACATGGTGCTATACATGGTACTTTACATGGATCTATACATGGTTCTATACATGGTTCTATACATGGTACTATACATGGTGTTATACATGGTACTATACATGGTACTATACATGGTACTATACATGGTACTATACATGGTTCTATACATGGTACTATACATGGTACTATACATGGTTCTATACATGGTACTATACATGGTACTATACATGGTGTTATACATGGTACTATACATGGTTCTATACATGGTGTTATACATGGTACTATACATGGTTCTATACATGGTTCTATACATGGTACTATACATGGTTCTATACATGGTACTATACATGGTACTATACATGGTGTTATACATGGTACTATACATGGTACTATACATGGTACTATACATGGTACTATACATGGTTCTATACATGGTACTATACATGGTACTATACATGGTACTATACATGGTTCTATACATGGTGTTATACATGGTGGTATACATGGTACTATACATGGTTCTATACATGGTGTTATACATGGTACTATACATGGTTCTATACATGGTACTATACATTGTGTTATACATGGTACTATACATGGTGGTATACATGGTGGTATACATGGTACTATACATGGTTCTATACATGGTGGTATACATGGTACTATACATGGTTCTATACATGGTGGTATACATGGTGGTATACATGGTGGTATACATGGTGGTATACATGGTGGTATACATGGTGGTATACATGGTGGTATACATGGTACTATACATGGTGTTATACATGGTGGTATACATGGTTCTATACATGGTACTATACATGGTGTTATACATGGTACTATACATGGTTCTATACATGTTGGTATACATGGTGGTATACATGGTGGTATACATGGTACTATACATGGTGTTATACATGGTGGTATACATGGTACTATACATGGTACTATACATGGTGTTATACATGGTACTATACATGGTTCTATACATGGTGGTATACATGGTGGTATACATGGTACTATACATGGTTCTATACATGGTGGTATACATGGTACTATACATGGTGGTATACATGGTGGTATACATGGTGTTATACATGGTGGTATTCATGGTGGTATACATGGTTCTATACATGGTGGTATACATGGTTCTATACATGGTGGTATACATGGTTCTATACATGGTGGTATACATGGTTCTATACATGGTACTATACATGGTGTTATACATGGTACTATACATGGTTCTATACATGGTGGTATACATGGTGGTATACATGGTGGTATACATGGTGGTATACATGGTGGTATACATGGTACTATACATGGTGTTATACATGGTGGTATACATGGTACTATACATGGTACTATACATGGTGTTATACATGGTACTATACATGGTTCTATACATGGTGGTATACATGGTGGTATACATGGTGGTATACATGGTACTATACATGGTGGTATACATGGTGGTATACATGGTGGTATACATGGTGGTATACATGGTACTATACATGGTGGTATACATGGTGGTATACATGGTGGTATACATGGTACTATACATGGTGTTATACATGGTGGTATACATGGTACTATACATGGTACTATACATGGTGTTATACATAGTACTATACATGGTTCTATACATGGTGGTATACATGGTGGTATACATGGTGGTATACATGGTACTATACATGGTTCTATACATGGTGGTATACATGGTGGTATACATGGTGTTATACATGGTGGTATTCATGGTGGTATACATGGTTCTATACATGGTGTTATACATGGTACTATACATGGTTCTATACATGGTGGTATACATGGTGGTATACATGGTGTTATACATGGTACTATACATGGTTCTATACATGGTGGTATACATGGTACTTTACATGGTTCTATACATGGTGGTATACATGGTGGTATACATGGTGGTATACATGGTGGTATACATGGTGGTATACATGGTACTATACATGGTGGTATACATGGTGGTATACATGGTGTTATACATGGTACTATACATGGTTCTATACATGGTGGTATACATGGTGGTATACATGGTACTATACATGGTTCTATACATGGTGGTATACATGGTTCTATACATGGTGGTATACATGGTGGTATACATGGTGGTATACATGGTTCTATACATGGTGGTATACATGGTGGTATACATGGTGGTATACATGGTACTATACATGGTGGTATACATGGTGGTATACATGGTTCTATACATGGTGCTATACATGGTGGTATACATGGTTCTATACATGGTGGTATACATGGTACTATACATGGTTCTATACATGGTGTTATACATGGTACTATACATGGTTCTATACATGGTGCTATACATGGTGGTATACATGGTTCTATACATGGTGGTATACATGGTACTATACATGGTTCTATACATGGTGTTATACATGGTACTATACATGGTTCTATACATGGTGGTATACATGGTACTATACATGGTTCTATACATGGTGGTATACATGGTGGTATACATGGTGTTATACATGGTACTATACATGGTTCTATACATGGTGGTATACATGGTACTTTACATGGTTCTATACATGGTGGTATACATGGTGGTATACATGGTGGTATACATGGTGGTATACATGGTGGTATACATGGTACTATACATGGTGGTATACATGGTGGTATACATGGTGTTATACATGGTACTATACATGGTTCTATACATGGTGGTATACATGGTGGTATACATGGTACTATACATGGTTCTATACATGGTGGTATACATGGTTCTATACATGGTGGTATACATGGTGGTATACATGGTGGTATACATGGTTCTATACATGGTGCTATACATGGTGGTATACATGGTGGTATACATGGTACTATACATGGTGGTATACATGGTGGTATACATGGTTCTATACATGGTGCTATACATGGTGGTATACATGGTTCTATACATGGTGGTATACATGGTACTATACATGGTTCTATACATGGTGCTATACATGGTGCTATACATGGTGGTATACATGGTGGTATACATGGTGGTATACATGGTGGTATACATGGTGGTATACATGGTGGTATACATGGTGCTATACATGGTTCTATACATGGTGGTATACATGGTGCTATACATGGTGGTATACATGGTGGTATACATGGTTCTATACATGGTGCTATACATGGTGGTATACATGGTTCTATACATGGTGGTATACATGGTGGTATACATGGTGGTATACATGGTTCTATACATGGTTCTATACATGGTGGTATACATGGTGGTATACATGGTTCTATACATGGTTCTATACATGGTGGTATACATGGTGGTATACATGGTACTATACATGGTGGTATACATGGTGGTATACATGGTACTATACATGGTGGTATACATGGTGGTATACATGGTTCTATACATGGTGCTATACATGGTGGTATACATGGTGGTATACATGGTACTATACATGGTGGTATACATAGTACTATACATGGTTCTATACATGGTGGTATACATGGTGGTATACATGGTGGTATACATGGTACTATACATGGTACTATACATGGTGGTATACATGGTGGTATACATGGTGGTATACATGGTTCTATACATGGTACTATACATGGTGGTATACATGGTGGTATACATGGTACTATACATGGTGGTATACATGGTGGTATACATGGTACTATACATGGTGCTATACATGGTGGTATACATGGTACTATACATGGTACTATACATGGTACTATACATGGTGGTATACATGGTGGTATACATGGTGGTATACATGGTACTATACATGGTACTATACATGGTGGTATACATGGTGGTATACATGGTGGTATACATGGTACTATACATGGTACTATACATGGTGGTATACATGGTGGTATACATGGTGGTATACATGGTTCTATACATGGTACTATACATGGTGGTATACATGGTGGTATACATGGTACTATACATGGTGGTATACATGGTGGTATACATGGTACTATACATGGTGCTATACATGGTGGTATACATGGTGGTATACATGGTACTATACATGGTGCTATACATGGTGGTATAAAATGGTGGTATACATGGTACTATACATGGTGGTATACATGGTGGTATACATGGTGGTATACATGGTTCTATACATGGTACTATACATGGTGGTATACATGGTGTTATACATGGTAGTATACATGGTGGTATACATGGTGCTATACATGGTTCTATACATGGTTCTATACATGGTGGTATACATGGTACTATACATGGTGTTATACATGGTACTATACATGGTGGTATACATGGTACTATACATGGTGGTATACATGGTACTATACATGGTGGTATACATGGTACTATACATGGTGGTATACATGGTGGTATACATGGTACTATACATGGTAGTATACATGGTACTATACATGGTACTATACATGGTACTATACATGGTGGTATACATGGTGGTATACATGGTACTATACATGGTACTATACATGGTACTATACATGGTGCTATACATGGTGGTATACATGGTACTATACATGGTACTATACATGGTGGTATACATGGTACTATACATGGTGGTATACATGGTACTATACATGGTACTATACATGTTACTATACATGTTACTATACATGGTACTATACATGGTTCTATACATGGTGGTATACATGGTGGTATACATGGTACTATACATGGTTCTATACATGGTGGTATACATGGTACTATACATGGTACTATACATGGTACTATACATGTTACTATACATGGTGATATACATGGTGGTATACATGGTACTATACATGGTGGTATACATGGTACTATGCATGGTACTATATATGGTGCTATAAATGGTGCTATACATGGTGGTATACATGGTACTATACATGGTGGTATACATGGTACTATACATGGTGGTATACATGGTACTATACATGGTGGTATACATGGTACTATACATGGTGTTATACATGGTACTATACATGGTGGTATACATGGTGGTATACATGGTGGTATACATGGTGTTATACATGGTACTATACATGGTGTTATACATGGTACTATACATGGTGGTATACATGGTGGTATACATGGTTGTATACATGGTACTATACATGGTTCTATACATGGTGTTATACATGGTTCTATACATGGCTCTATACATGGTGTTATACATGGTACTATACATGGTTCTATACATGGTTCTATACATGGTGGTATACATGGTGGTATACATGGTGGTATACATGGTACCATACATGGTTCTATACATGGTGGTATACATGGTGGTATACATGGTGGTATACATGGTTCTATACATGGTGGTATACATGGTTCTATACATGGTTCTATACATGGTACTATACATGGTGGTATACATGGTGGTATACATGGTAATATACATGGTTCTATACATGGTGGTATACATGGTTCTATACATGGTTCTATACATGGTGGTATACATGGTGGTATACATGGTTCTATACAAGGTGGTATACATGGTACTATACATGGTTCTATACATGGTAGTATACATGGTGGTATACATGGTGGTATACATGGTTCTATACATGGTTCTATACATGGTGGTATACATGGTACTATACATGGTGTTATACATGGTACTATACATGGTGGTATACATGGTACTATACATGGTGGTATACATGGTACTATACATGGTGGTATACATGGTACTATACATGGTGGTATACATGGTGGTATACATGGTACTATACATGGTAGTATACATGGTACTATACATGGTACTATACATGGTACTATACATGGTGGTATACATGGTGGTATACATGGTACTATACATGGTACTATACATGGTACTATACATGGTGGTATACATGGTGGTATACATGGTACTATACATGGTACTATACATGGTGGTATACATGGTACTATACATGGTGGTATACATGGTACTATACATGGTACTATACATGTTACTATACATGTTACTATACATGGTACTATACATGGTTCTATACATGGTGGTATACATGGTGGTATACATGGTACTATACATGGTTCTATACATGGTGGTATACATGGTACTATACATGGTACTATACATGGTACTATACATGTTACTATACATGGTGATATACATGGTGGTATACATGGTACTATACATGGTGGTATACATGGTACTATGCATGGTACTATATAGGGTGCTATAAATGGTGCTATACATGGTGGTATACATGGTACTATACATGGTGGTATACATGGTACTATACATGGTGGTATACATGGTACTATACATGGTGGTATACATGGTACTATACATGGTGTTATACATGGTACTATACATGGTGGTATACATGGTGGTATACATGGTGGTATACATGGTGTTATACATGGTACTATACATGGTGTTATACATGGTACTATACATGGTGGTATACATGGTGGTATACATGGTTGTATACATGGTACTATACATGGTTCTATACATGGTGTTATACATGGTTCTATACATGGCTCTATACATGGTGTTATACATGGTACTATACATGGTTCTATACATGGTTCTATACATGGTGGTATACATGGTGGTATACATGGTGGTATACATGGTACTATACATGGTTCTATACATGGTGGTATACATGGTGGTATACATGGTGGTATACATGGTTCTATACATGGTGGTATACATGGTTCTATACATGGTTCTATACATGGTACTATACATGGTGGTATACATGGTGGTATACATGGTAATATACATGGTTCTATACATGGTGGTATACATGGTTTCTATACATGGTTCTATACATAGTGGTATACATGGTGGTATACATGGTTCTATACAAGGTGGTATACATGGTACTATACAGGGTTTCTATACATGGTAGTATACATGGTGCTATACATTGTTCTATACCATGAGTCAGATTACTTAAGACCTGGTTAACAGCAACATAGATTGTTGAAACATTAATAGTGATAAATAATTACGGAGAGTGAAAAGGGGAAAAAGACCCCGGTAACGGGCTAAAGATAGTGGCCAATAGAATTGCGAGGAGGGGGCCCACGTGATTAGGAGGGTCGAGCGGGGCGAACGGACAAAGGGAGTCAGTCGGAGTTGGGAAGCCATGACAGACAGATCACGAAAGCAGAGAAGTGTGTCGGCTGAAACTGAATATCCCTTGTGGCGATGAAACGCCGAGAATCGTCGACGGCAAGTAAATGAGTGTACGCTAGATATTTCAAGCGTGTCCCGATTGATGAGAATAGTGTTGCCGCGACCAGGCGGGTGGACATGTTACAGCACGGAGTCGAGTCGTGTGCCGTGGGCAGAGGTTGCCGGCCTGTGAATGTAGGCGCCATGCGACCATGTGTAACAGGACTGTAAGTAGGGTAGAAGAGTGTATGTGTAGACCATTGTAGTTGATTAGATAGCCTGGATAGCAGGACGTACTACAATCAGTGTGTAAACAAATGTCGTGGGTGTACATGTACTTTTGAATATCCTAGTGATTGTGTCGCATAGAAACAATACATGATGCCATTCTATCACTCGGTGGTGACGAGTTGTGTTCACTGTGTATCAGTGTGTAATTCATAAAGAGTGTCATCGTAGCCGCATCTCAATACCCTAGTTACGTCAAAAAGGGCTCGTTGGCAACGTGGGGCATTCGTCCTTCGAAAGAACTCGGAAAAATTGAGGCAATGGTTAGTATGGTAGTGAACAAGTAGGATGTATTGTCAGCTACAGATTTTTAAATTAACCATAAACAGTTAAGGCTATGTACACCAACAAGATAATAGCAGAAGCGCATGGATTATAGATAACAGAAAACCATGGCTAGGTGTGGAACATAGGACGCTTGAGCTTATGTACAAGAAAGAAACCCGCAGTAAGCGAGGTTCAACAGCTCAGGAAAGTAATCGGTTGTATTAAACATTGAAGAGCATAAGTAATAATGTGTGCCGACTTGATTCAGGTTAGAGTTGCAAAGTGAGTTTGAACAATAGGACTATCACAACGATAGGAGGGTGCTTGAGAAGGTGTTGTTTAACAGCAGGAGTGAAAACATTGTGTGAATACTGCTATCAACCACAGCAGTGGAACCCACATAGAGTAGCAACAGCAATGTTGGTGGCGAATTGAGCAGGGTGCCATAAAGCGCAATATTTCAAGTTCTCCAAAATTTCAAAATAAGGGGCGCGCCACATAAATAACATTAATAGGCGGTCACAGGTGCCCAGGCACTGGAGTGCTTTCAAGAACTAATCGCGTTATCAACATTGAGTATACATTCCAGGTTTGTTTCACAGGGTTTGGCAAGAGGTATCATAGGTGGTTTTTACACCACGTTTGGGGACCCACCAGTTCACCGGACGACCCAGTTGATCAAGTCCATGCCAGTTGAACCGAGTTGGAGCCAGGCTGATCCTTACCAAGTCCTGAAACAAGCGGAGCTGGAGCCGAGCAGTTGGACCAAGTCCCCGGGGGACACCGGCGCTGGAGATACAAGGTCAAGTTTTCCTTATTGATTACTTTGTATATTGTGCTTAGTGGTCCAGAGTCAGGGGACAGATTTCATGACTATATATATATTTGTACCATCATTATTAGGGTTGCTCATCCACAGGTATTCAGTTTGTCAAACGGTGGTGGATAAGTGCCGTTGGTTGCCCGGCAAAGGATTTTTGGTTTGAACAGTGTTACAGCAGGGTCAACACTGTGTCGAGGTTATCATAACAAGACAAGCAGCAACACTTGAGAGGTCTGCGTGTACAGATAGTAATAGATATACCACGCAGAAACATCATATAACCATGCCTACATGGTCGGACTTCATAGATTTAGGTGTGAGGTGTGGGTTGACAGTGACAAAGCTTAAGACAGAACTTCAGAAACAGAATGAAAACCCAAGGTGAAGACCAGCAGAATAGCCCCAAGAGTGAAGATCACCGAACAGATTTCATAGCTTTAGGTGGAAGAGGGGGGGGGACAGTGAAAGAGCTTAGGACAGAACTTCAGAAACGTAAGGAGAACCAAGGTAAAGACCAACACAATAGCCCCAAGAGTAGAGATCCCGAACTACTCAATATAGACCGGCTCTACAGAGACCAGCTAAGGTAACTCGATTAGAGCCAGTAAGTGAATGGGCATATGGTGGTCGCCAACAAGAGTCTCATAAAATAGGCGACAGAAACCCTAAGCACGACTCGGACATCAGAAACCGTCCTTCCAATAGAGTCGATAGGTACACAGACTACATAAGCAGTCGAAAAGTTGGGTCTGTAACAGCTTGGACCACGTAGCCAGAGAGTGTAGACTGAGACGAGTGACTAAAGAAGAACATGACCAAAAGACAAACTTAGGATACATAGCAACAGACAGACATAAAAGACAAGGGATCGGTAACCCTGCGTGTAGTCAAATAGTGCCTACACGGAAGTCGAATGCGAGCAGTATTCATAGCGGGACTTTAAAATCCCACAAAGCACTCGTGAACGGGAAGTTGACCACCTGCGTTAGGAATACAGGGTCGTCAATAGCTGGTGTAGATCATAGCCTGGTAAGGAGTAGCGACTACACGGGAGAGAGCGTGACGTGCAGTACCTTCGGTGGTACAAAGGAAAATTTGCTATAGCGTGGGTGCATATATCCTGCCCGTACTATGAAGGGAGAATACGAGTAGCAGTGTTGCCTAGTCCACTTGCAGGACTAATGATAGGTAACATCCCGGGAGTGACAGAGTGTGCAAAAGATGAACCCCAAAAGATGGAATGGTAAAATGACACGGGAGAATACAGACTCCAGACAATATATGAAGAAAGACAAGAAAGAATATAACGTGGTCATACGTCGGGCTGACCAGACAGACACTAGACGGGTACCAGACATCCAAACTGAAGACCGTGCAAAGCAACAAAGAGACGACAAGACACTGCGAACCTGTTTTCAGCGGCAAACTGCCCACCTAAACAATCAAAATTAGGCAAGTGGTCATTTGTAATGATGAATGAAATTCTCATGAGAGAATACACGAAAGATGCAACATGTATCTTACAAAGGGTGCTGACAATGCGAGAGCGCAGTAACGCTCTGGAACGGGCACACATCGCCCCGAGTGCAGACCATATGAGTTTGGCCAAGACTAGAAAGAGATTATTATCCTGGTTCTACTGGCCAGGCTGTGAGAAGGACATCAGAAGCCATGTCCGATCATGTAAATTGTGCAAACGAACAGATGTAAGAGCCTCAGACATACAGATAGAAAAAAGCAACAAACAACAGATAGAAAACACTTGTGAGAAACACTGTCAACAAGATGACAAGAAATCAAAAACTCACTACATAGAACAGGTCACTGACAAAGAGACAGACAAACCACTGACACATGAACAGCCAACAGTCACACCGATTGCATGTGGTTTATTAGAGTGGCAGCGTCGTCAGAAATGTGCAGAATGCATCAAACTTAGGGTCACATTATTCTTAACTCTGATGAATACTATAGTATGGGAAAGGAAATACGTCATCGGATGTTGAAAACAGTAAATACAAGAAAAACACATACAGTTAGAAAACAACAGTATCCCCCAAGATATACAAAAAACTCAAAACTCACCGCTTACACTATACCACCAGGCAAATCACATCAAAAATGGTAACAGCAAAACTTATGGGTTCGGCAGGCAGTGTCAAAACTATTAGCATCAAACAGGAATTGCAAATTTTAAAAATAATAAAAATCAATATTACCACTCACAGGATAACATCACAGGTCTCAATTTCAAACACTATTATCTTGTGATATATATATATATAAAATAATATATATATATATATATATAAAAATATATATATATATATATATATATATATATATATGTGTGTGTAGTGTAGATACTTTATAGAGTATATAAAAGCTATATGGATGTGATTGGTATAGATAGAATTGTTGTAGTAGAATAAATGCATTGATGGGTATAAGGTTGATGAAGTAACATGATGATGTGGTAAAGTCATCGGAGGAAAAAAAAAAATTCAAACAGTACAGAGGTGTAATAGTGTGGTTAAAATATATACATGAAGTCTGTGAATGCTAGCAATAACATGGCCAAAGAAAAGTTACACCCACTATATGACAAATGATCTGGTCAGATTAGGGACAAAATCCCGATAGTACAATAGGGCATACGGTAAGACTAGCATCTAGGAAACCATGCGTTCATACAAGGTAACTGGTCCAGTGGTTAGCACGTTGTGGTACTGACCATGAGAACATGTCAATGTAGGAAATGTGATAGGATTGCGGTAATATAATATGCAATTGTGAATGTAAATATGCATATGTAGGTATGAATATAATTTCACCCAAGGCTGTTATTAATTTCAGATAGTTAAGGGGTGTAAATGACTGAGCAGAAGAGATAGTGTCGAAGGTACCTCAAAGATGCTACCTCACTAGCTGACTGAAGAGGCTGAGACAGACAGACGCAAGGGAAGATTTGGGGAAACTGATGGGTAGAAGATACAGTCAGCGAAGACAGATACCCGCCAGAACCCAAAGAGGGAGTAATAGTTAATAACATTCACAATCATTCAATAAACAAAACTCATAATACACGTAGATAGAGATAAATATAATTTTAATGGCTTTTAAAGGGCATCCCTAAACATCAGTACGTTCTTAGGATCATGATCATCATGCCCTGTATTTTGTAATCAGAATGCATGTAATTGTAATAATAATTGTAACAGTATTGATTGTACTATTACCTGATGGTAACACATAACGTATAAAATGAGATGTCGGTAGAAACTGATAAATGATCGCAAAGGAAAAAAAAAAAAGAAGGATCAACGTCTACTAGAGCAGGAAGGTTGACAGTGGGTCTAAAAACCCCGATACATCACAGATGACACCCATAACAAAAAAGGGAAAAAAAGAAGGTAACTGAGACATTTCTACCAGTGATACATATTGATGTCACAAGGATGATAATGATGGGCGAGGGAAAATTTGAATAGTGCTTGAGGTATTACATGTGAGTCCAATTTTATATATTATTCAGGTTTATGACAATATTGTATTTGGAGAGACAAACATGTACAATTGGTAGGAGAAATTTAGCTGATGGTGGTAACATATACATAACATAAGAATGGGTTGAGTGACAGTGAAGTGAGAGAAAGGGGACGAGAAGACTGAGAGTAGGAATTTGTGCGAATGAGAATCAATTTGAACACAACTGAGATACTTGCACACCGGTATACAGGAAGCGTACAGGCATAGACGGAACATTTGAGGTTCGAGTATGCGTGTTTTAAGACAGAGTACAGAATAAAAATTAAACACTAAAAAAAAAAAAATAATAAAAAAGAAGAGAGAGAGAGAGAGAGGAGAGAGAGAGAGGGGAGAGAAGGAGAGAGAGAGAGGAGAGAGAGAGAGAGAGAGAGAACAGAGTACAAGTACAGGTGAAAGAAAGAATACAAGGATAGTGGAGTAGGATTATTAGCAGTAATTGATAATAGTACCAAAATGGTAGTACTTTGTACATATAATAGTTAACATGTAGTACTTGGGCATGGTAGTAGATGTATATAAAAGGGATATAAGGGTCATGGTATTAGGAACACTACAAGGAAAAAGTTGGTAGTAAGAACACCAGGCATAAACATAGGGCAAATGAAGGGAATAGATAGCCAAGAGCACAAGTAACTAATGGCAGCCGACCACGCACACACGTTGACAAGACAAATACAAGAGTCATAGGTACTCGCACCAAAGAGATCCACAGTCGTAGCATAGACTACTCAGGAGCAAGAGATAGCTTAAACAAAATATGGGTGAAATTGATATGTCTGCAATACACACGTTCCTGCACCAGGGCTTAAGGGCTGGGGAGAGTGTCAGTTGCTTGTACTGAGGTATAAATGAGGAACCTTTTGGGAATGTCCCGGGGGGGGGACATTGGGACTCATAGTAGGTTGGTCCTCAACTTGCCGAATACAAAGGGGGTTGAGGCCACACGAGGTCTATTTGGGGAAAAGACGGATATCGTGTCCGACATTATAATTTTTGTGAAGGTATGGCAGAATAGCAATGTAAACAGAGGGAAGTTTAAAAGGGGAAATGAGAAGCAAGCTCAAAGGCATGAGGCAGTAGACAGATATGTGCGACCAGGGACAGGCATGTGCGACCAAGCTGACTCATGTCAAGTGTAGAGATAAGGAAGAACCCAAAAAAAGTAGAACATTTTGAAATTGCGGGGGGGGATATGCCATGAGTCAGATTACTTAAGACCTGGTTAACAGCAACATAGATTGTTGAAACATTAATAGTGATAAATAATTACGGAGAGTGATAAGGGAAAAGACACCGGTAACGGGTAAAGATAGTGGCCAATAGAATTGCGAGGAGGAGGCCACGTGATTAGGAGGGTCGAGCAGGGCGAACGGACAAAGGGGGTCAGTCGGAGTTGGGAAGCCATGACAGACAGATCACGAAAGCAGAGAAGTGTGTCGGCTGAGAACTGAATATCCCTTGTGGCGATGAAAAAGCCGAGAATCGTCGACGGCAAGTAAATGAGTGTACGCTAGATATTTCAAGCGTGTCCCGATTGAGAGAATAGTGTTGCCGCGACCCGGCGGGTGGACATGTTACAGCACGGAGTCGAGTCGTGTGCCGTGGGCAGAGGTTGCCGGCCTGTGAATGTAGGCGCCATGCGACCATGTGTAACAGGGCTGTAAGTAGGGTAGAAGAGTGTATGTGTAGACCATTGTAGTGATTAGATAGCCTGGATAGCAGGACGTACTACAATCAGTGTGTAAACAAATGTCGTGGGTGTACATGTACTTTTGAATATCCTAGTGATTGTGTCGCAAGAAACAATACATGATGCCATCTATCACTCGGTGGTGACGAGTTTTTGTTCACGGGTGTATCAGTGTGTAATTCATAAAGAGTGTCATCGTAGCCGCATCTCAATACCCTAGTTACGTCAGAAAGGGCTCGTTGGCAGGGTATACATGGTACTATACATGGTTCTATACATGGTGGTATACATGGTGCTATACATTGTTCTATACATGGGGGTATACATAGTGCTATACATGGTGGTATACATAGTGCTATACATGGGGGGATACATGGTGGATACATGGTGGTATACATGGTTCTATAATGGTGGTATACATGGTGCTATACATGATTCATACATGGTGGTATACACGGTGCTATACATGGTTCTATACATGGTGGTATACATAGTGCTATACATGGTTCTATACATGGTGGTATACATAGTGCTATACATGGGGGATACAGGTGCTATATGGTTCTATAAAGGTGGTATACATGGTGCTATACATGGTTCTATACATGGTGGTATACATAGTGCTATACATGGTTCTATACATTGTGGTATACATGGGGTATACATGGTTCTATACATGGTGGTATACATGGGCTATACAGGTTTATACATGGTTCTATACATGGTACTATACATGGTTTATCATGGTTCTATACATGGTGGTATACATGGTGCTATACATGGGTTTTATACATGGTGGTATACATAGTGCTATACATGGTTCTATACATGGTGGGAACATGGTGGTATACATGATGCTATACATGGTTCTATACATGGTTATATAGGTTCTATACATGGTTCTATACATGGTGTATACATGGTTCTATACATGTTTCATACATGGTGCTATACATGGTTCTATACATGGTTTTATACATTGTGCTATACATGGTGCTATACATGGTTCTATACATGGTTCTATACAAGGTGCTATACGTGGTTCTATACATGGTTCTATACATGGTTCTATACATGGTGCTATACATGGTTCTATACATGGTTCTATCCATGGTTTTATACATGGTGCTATACATGGTTCTATACATGGTTCTATACATGGTGCTATACATGGTTCTATACATGGTTCTGCACATGGTGCTATACATGGTATATACATGGTGCTATACATGGTTCTATACATGGTTCTATACATGATTCTATACATGGTGCTATACATGTTTCTGTACATGTTTCTATACATGGTGCTATACATGGTTCTATACATGGTTCTATACATGGTGCTATACATGGTTCTATACATGGTGCTATACATGGTTCTATACATAGTTCTATACATGGTGCTATACATGGTTCTATACATGGTGCTATACATGGTTCTATACATGGTTCTACACATGGTGCTATACATGGTTCTATACATGGTGTTATACATGGTTCTATATATGGTTCTATACATGGTTCTATACATGGTTCTATAAATGGTGCTATACATGGTTCTATACATGGTTCTATACATGGTGCTATACATGGTTCTATACATGGTTCTATACACGGTGCTATACATGGTTATATACATGGTTCTATACATGGTGCTATACATGGTGCTATACATGGTGCTATACATGGTTCTATACATGGTGCTATACATGGTTCTATACTTGGTGCTATACATTGTGCTATACATGGTTCTATACATGGTTCTATACATGGTTCTATACATGGTGTTATACATGGTGTTGTACATGGTGTTATACATTGTGTTATATATGGTGTTATACATGGTGTTACACATGGTGTTTATATGGTTTTATATATGGTGTTATGCATGGTGTTATAAATGGTGCTTTATATATGGTGTTATATATGTGTTATACATGATGTTATACATAGTGTTATATATTGTGTTATACATGGATTTGTACATGTTTATATATGGTGCTATAATGTGTTTTATATATGGTGTCTATACATGTTTTTGTTAGTATATGTATGTGTTATACATGGTGTTATACATGATGTTATACACGGGGTGTGTTATATATGCTGTTATACATGGTTATGTTATACAAAAGGTGTTAAATATGGGTTATACATGGTGTTATACATGATGTGATACAGAGTTATACATGGTGTTAT